>JAJTUV010000321.1:972500-1546639 GCA_021653895.1 Mastomys natalensis | reverse complement strand
CAAATGTTTGACTTTTTATTACTTTCCATTCTTTGTCTCTGGTGTAATGCAAAAAAACTTTCTTTTCTTCTTCTTCTCTTCTTCTTCTTTTCTTGCTTTTTCTTCCCCCATTCAGCAGGTGTCTTTGTAGGCAGTGGAGCTGGTGTTCCACTTAGAGCCTTAGATAGGCAGCATGCATTCTGTTAGAGCAGTCTCCTCTGTCGCTGTTAGAGCAGTCCTTCTGGAACAGACAGAATATGAGTGGAGCAGCAGCACACTGATCTGCCATGGTGTAGGTGTAGGTGCAGATCAGAAGGTGATTCGGCTGTGATAGTGTGGGATAGATCTCATGTTTGGCTGGGCTCTATGGGAGTCCCAGTTGACATGAGTATGGGGGTGTTCTCACCTAGTCCTCTGTTAGAGGAGACCTCCTAGAGAGAGGCAGGGTTTTGGGTAGGAAGCAGCATGCCAATCTGCCTGAGTGCACCTGTAACTTTTATATTGTTGTAGTTAATGTATATAGTATGTAACTTTTAAAATTGATGTAAACTTGTTACTATACTAAAATTCTAGTAAATTTGTTACTATGGCATTAAGCTAAAATATCTAGTTGGCATTCTTCCAGTAATTGTATATATTGTTTTATATTGTGAGGGCATCATATTTTGAATATGTAAAGTTAGTAAAAAATTTAATTTTCATTGTTTTCAGAGTTTGAAAACATAGAAATCATTACAAAGTTTGTGATGAGGTCCAAGTGAGAATTGTCATACTAATGATTAGAAAATGGTGTTGAACATCTTCAACAGTTGAAATAATTCATTTATAAATTCCAGATGAAATAAATTAACACAATATTTATTCATGATATGCCATAGCAAATTGATAAGGATTAAGTCAACTTGTTTATAATTATTTCTTGGATAGAAAATTAAATAAAGTTATTATATTGTACTAAATATATTATGTTTTTGTACTGAGACTAATTGTGAATCACAATATAAGCAAGTGATCACAATATTAGTAAGAAAGTGTGATCAATCTCAGGTTTAAACTTAACTATTTATTTTGAATCATAAATGCATAGTTGTGGATCATTCAACAGTCACAAAAATGAGCTTGCAGTGGGGAGATGTTCAGGATTTATGTCACTGTGGTAATATCAACCACTAGGCGTAGTAGTACCGAGCTGTAGTCTCAGGACTTAAGAGCCTAAAAAGGAAGATCAAGAAAGAGCATGGGTATCTTGATTTACACAACAAAATCCTCTCAAAAAACCAAAATAAATAAATAAATAAATAAGCAAACAAACAAAGAATGAAATAAATAGCAACAGAAAATCCTCAATAGCTACTGTAAACTACACTATTTCTTTCAAAATACAAATTCATGAAAATTATCCATTTACACATTAAATATAAAGCATGTTAATCAACATTTATATTATGCATTTGAGTGTAATGTATAGATGAAACATGTATTAAAATGCACTGTATATGTAGTCTGTTATAACTTGTCTTATTTTGTTGCTTTGTTTCTGCTTCTTTTCCCTGATAAACAGGGCTGTAATTCAATTCACATTTATTTCTCTGTTTTATGATTCATAATATTCAGGCTGACTCCAAATCATAACCTAATGACTAAAACTATCATAAATATTATTTTGTACATCTCACTGGACATTATAGAAGAGATTTTATAGGAAATTAACCTAGGTGTAGAATTAGGATAAGGATTTAACAGACAGCATTCTTCTTTCAAACATTTGGATATATTTGCAAACTTATGTGTAGAATTGTTTCTCTTGTACACTTTTTTTTTTTAACACTTTGTATTGCCAGGGTTCTTTATTTTGTCAGACTAATGAGTAAAATATACTACATCATTGTGGATTAACTTTAATTTTCTGCTTATTTCATGGGACATGTGTTTTTCTACTATAGACAATTTATAGTCTAGCTATTGTGAAACAACATTTCATAAATTTCTGCCCATTTTACTCTGAAATGTTGATCTTTGAAACATAATAATTTCTCTGAGATTCCTCCAAGCTGTTGTATGGCTCATTAATTTGTTAATGTTTATTGTTGAGTAGTTATCAATTTGTTTTTTTAAAATTAGGTAAATTCACAAATAAAACCAGTTGAACCTCATGAGTTCTTTTTTGGAGCACTTAAACTACTAATGCAATTTCTTAAACAATCTTATGGTTTTATCAGGCTTATTTCTCTTTAGATGAGTTCTGACTGTGTCATCTGAAGAATTATTCTGTTTCTTTTAAGTTATCGTTAGTCATAAAGTAATTAATATTCTCTCTCTATCCTTTTAAAGATGGCAGGATCCTTTCTGATTTCCTTTGCCTCATACTTGCGTCCTTTGATTTTAGTCGCCTCTTCATTGACATTATTCATCTTGTTACATGGATGTTTATCAGTTTTACTGAGTGTTTTAAAAGAAGTACTTTGAGTCATAAAACTTAAATGGTGTTTTCCTGTTTTAATGTCAGTATTTTCTGCTTTTATACTTATTTTATGAGTTTATTTTTATTTTTTGAGGTAAGAAGTTATATTATCGATTGAGCTATTTTATAGTCTACAGGACAGGCAACAATATGTTGTTCATTTTCTCAGCATTGCTTAGCTTAAACTCATGTTTTAGTGTAGAGTATTTGTGTTTTCTTCCAATTATATATCTTTTCTTGCAATTTCTATTGGATTTTCTTTTGTGTGTCATAGATTATTTTAACAATGTTCTGCTTCAATCTCTGTGTTTAGAGATTTTACTTTCCCTATGTTTTTTAATTTAAATTTTTTTCAAAATATAAATTGTATTTATTGCCATCTTCCAACTCATTAAAATTCCTCTTCATTTGTGTACTCACTCATCGTTATGTTCTTTCTCTCTGTCTGTTTAAAAAAAATTCCAGAACAATTGAAAATCAAAACAAAGTAAAAATAAGACAAAAGTCTCTTCTCACAAAATAAAACAAAAAGTCCATAGAAAATCTATAGAGTTCATTTTGTCTTGGCTAAATTGTCTTGTTCATGGTCTTGTTCTGTAATATAGTTGATATACCCAGTGGTACTCCATTGACAGCAGATATCAGTTGCAGATAGCTACTTGATTAAAAGCAGGACCTGTGTTCACTTCCCCTTCTCAGTGCTGGGGCCCTCTTCTGGCTTAATCCTGTGCAGGTTTTATACATGCTGCCACAGTCTCTGTGAGCTCATATGTGCATTGGTCCTGTTGTTTCTGGGAGACACTGTTTCTTTACAGTCATCCATAACCTCTGGGTCTTACAATTTAGATGAGCTGTTCTCTAACTAGAAGCCTCACTCTTACTGACTCTCATGGTGCTAGAAGGTACTCTGCCAGCTGTAGGAGGAGAAAGGTAATAATCAATACTACCCAGCTACCAACCCTGTAACCTACAAGAAACCTTGTACAATAGTGGCAAACGTGTAATGGAGGTAACCAACCATTCTGATTGGATTTACAGTCCATTTCATGAGATGGAACTCATCCCTGACTTTTGCTATTGTGTCCCAGAACCTGAGACTAGATGATAGTTCTTGGGCTTGAGGGAAAACCTACTACTGTTATTCTGCTAGGGAAATATAGTAATAAGGTGACTTCTAATGACATAATGCTTTGTCCTTAGATCAATGCTTGACTCAAGTGTTCTTAGAGAGGCTTCCTCGTGAAATAGATGATAATGAACATAGAGAATCACATCTAGAAATTGTGGAGAAAGTGGGAGGCTTTGAAACACTGAGTCCTTCAACAAACACCTCCCTGAAGTTTCAATGATCAATTTGGAAGAGGAGGCAGGAAGAATTTTCTTATTTTCTTATAATCTTGTTTTGTGATTTTATCAGGTGATGGAGATGGATGCTACTCACATACCTATGACTTATCTATGGAGTAGGTCATGCTCAACTGCAGTTTCAGATGGGATGCTCATGCAGTGGTGATGGAAGAAGGGATAATCACATGTCCAACCAAATTAGCTAAATCAACCCTCACATTCAGTCAGCTGACAGCTATCATGCCAGACTACCTTCACATACATAGAGATTTTCTGTGTGATTTCTAGCTTGAATATCTTATGATCTAAGAGTATATTACCTTGTGTTGTTTTGTTAGGATTGAGTAACCTTCTTTGCTCTCCATAGGTAGAAATGTTAAAATGTGCTGCCTTCGGTGATATTTCTTCAGTGTTGTCATTCCTAGTTGACTTGCATTCTATTTATTTATTTTGGTCACATAGTGTTGTCCTTACTATTATTTCTAGAGTTTGCATTTCTACTTTGAAGAGCATAGGAGAACCCCACACTCATTTCTATGGGCAACATATCTCTTAATACAATTAATGGCTTTCTATATTTATCTCAGGATTGATATTTTAGCATAGAATATAGTAGAAATGCAACTTTATCTTTATATGTACTCCACAATTTGTTAGGTGGTGCTTTTTTTCTCCAGTGACTTCTAGGACATCTTTGTCATTTAGCTATTATCAAAATGTGTTGCTATTTCATGTTTATAACAAATATCAGAGAAAAATGGTTTAAAAGAAAGAAAATTATACTTTGGCTTAAAGTTCCTGGTCAGCATGCCCTACTGACTCTGTTCTGTTGAGAGGGACAGCATCATGGCAAGAGAAAACAATAGATCACAGCAGCTTACCTTATTGAGCTAGAGAAAAGAAAAAGACAGAGAGGCACAGAAAAGACTTAGCTCTCAAGGACATACTCATACACAGGGCTCCAATTCCTATAACTAAACCTACCTCTGATATTTCCTGCCATCTGTGAAAACATCAAGTTATGATCTATCAGTAGATAAATGATTGGCTAGATCAGATTCTTTAGATCCAATTAGTTTTCCTCCCCTCCCATTGATGCCAGATAAGGTAATCCTCTGCTACATATCCAACTGGAGCTATGGGTTCTCCCATGTGTGCTCTTCAGTTGGTGGTTTAGTCCCTGGGAGATTTGGGGGATCTGGGTATTTGATATTGTTGTTATTCCCGTGGGGTCCCCATGCTCAGTCTGATGGTTGGGTACATGCATCCACATCTGTAGTGGTCAGGCTCTGGCACAGCCTCTCAAGGATTGGATCTAATAGGCAGCCACCAAGACTTCAAAAACAAACATATCAGAGTACCTTATATCAAATCAAAGTAACATGTGTGCATATTTTTCTTTCTGGACATTCATTGGTGATTTTTTTTTATCCTGTGGCAATAGAAAACTTTGTATTTATTGCAGTATGCATATTATATAGATTATATTTGGGTATTATAAATGATATGCTATGTTATAGTATTATATTGATATTATGTAATATGCAATTCTTTATATTTAATGTTTAATTGTATCTCAGAACATTTCAATATTATTTTTCTTCAACAGTGTTATCTGTTTTTATACATTTCTTTTTCTATATATAATTTGAAAATGTTTGTCAAATTAATTAATATTTTTTCTTGTGACTGTTATAGAAAGTGCATCTTTGTGAGGAACTTCTCCATCTCTCTAACATTAGGTCTTTCAATGTTTAAATGCCTCTGATTAATTGCTGACCAGGAACTCTAAAGCCAAAGTACAATTAACTTTATTTCAGTATCTTGGATTAACTTTTAAGACATTTTCTTTGTGCAGATCTTATACTTGTTTGTGTGAAATGTCATTCTAAATATTGTTATACTTTTCCTGTTATAAATGCTTTTTCAGATATGAATTATTTGTTCCTTTCTTGGCTTTGAAGCCATCTTCAACAGAATCCAAGAGGGTCCAACTGAGTCCAATGGAGTCTCATATGGGCAGTACAGGATCATCACTGCTCTACTCAACTCCGTCCTTCCCTCATCAGGAGTGGAGAGGGAAATCTCCAACTTGGAATAAGATCAGGCCTCAACAGGGCTCCATTAGCAAAAAACAGGAAAGTACAGAGACTCTCAGAATAAGACCACCGAGGACCTCTTGTCTTCATCAGCATGAGTCAAATAGAAGATTCTGAGCAATACATCTTCTTAGCTTTCCCTCCTTTCATCATGTCTTTATCAATACCCATACTCTTCTTCCTTGTTCTTTTTGGACTTGTGAAAGAACCCAAAATTCCCAGGTCAGCATTTACTTTCAGAATCTTGATCTCACCATTTTGCCTTTTCTGACCCAATCTCTCTTTCTTTAACTTCTGAAATTACTTGTACTTAATAGACTCAAGGTCATTTTTTGTGTTCTGCTGTAATGTTCCCTCTATCCTCTATCCTCTATCTCTCTATCCTCTACCTCTAGAAGCTGCTAGTAATAGTTGTGCAGCTAGTGGAGTTCTGGCAACATTTAGCTGTCAGTTCTTTAAAAAGAGGCTGGGGAGGAGTATTAGAAATACAGCATAGTAGTTGAAGCGACTGTCTAACTTTACTGAATTTGAGTTGGAGACTGGTACTCACAGTTAGGCTCTTGAGTCAGCTCCACTACACTGTGTCTTGAATCATCGTTTAGGATGTCTGTTTTCTCTATATGTACTCAGTGCACTGGACTTCAGTGTTAAGTTCTGTTCTCTCCCTTTCGCTGCTTCCATCCACGTTTCTTATTGCTTTCTTAAAATATTTCTTTCCTTGAATGTCATTTTGATCACATTATCCCACTCATAATAATTTCTTATTTCAGGCACATTTTTTTCTAGTTATTTTTTAGAAATGGAAAATGATGAATTCTTTAGACATTGTCATTTTCTTTATTTTTTTCTGTGATGCACTTCATGATTTAAATGTTCTCATGGAAATTGGTCCAACACTGATGACTTTGTACGTTTTGACCTTTGTCCCCAGTGGCCCCATTTCATCCTCCTCAACCTCATTCTCAATAGACTTTGTTGCTGCTTACAAACTTACTTTCATTTACTGTTTGTGCCTCACCTCCTGAACCCTGAAGGTAGACCAGCATTCCATTTTTATATGTCTTTGTCATGCTGTATGTGTGGCAGGACTTCAAATTTTACCAACAAATTCATGAATGTAATTTACCAATAAATTATTGACTGTAATGATCTCAGGAAATTATCTGGGATCATCTCTTCTCAAAGTTCTGATTTTAAGTATCCAACAGCCCATTTGACAGCTGAGCAGATACTGATTTCCTGACACAGTTGTCTCCATTTACTTTTTCCCATTTGTTAATGAAATGTCACCCTTCCTCTTCCTTTGGCAAAACCCCTAGGCAGTTGTTCTTGAGATCCGGAGGTGTCTCTGTCTGTCCTTGGATTTTATATAAAAAATATTATTTTGTTATGTTTATGAAAATTAACTTCCATCTTTTTGTAACACCAGCACTGTTTGCCTTCCTGCCTCCTCCTTCATCTCCAGCCCTCACACTTCCCTGTGAATGTGTCCTTCATTTGTAACTAAGATTATCATAGAAACATCCTAATTAGTCTCTGCTTTTGTCTTTATGGTCCTGAGAATGCAGTAGCTAAAACCATCATTTTAAAAGGTATCAACCAAAAAACAAAAACAAACAAAACAAAACAACAACAACAGATATCAACCCTGAACATTTCTTTCCTGAAGTCTTTTTGGTGGCCTCTTATTTTATTCTTAGTCACAAGGAACCGAAGACATGATGACTTCCAAGGTTCTATGTGTTCTCACCCTTTACCCTCCTTCTCTTTTCTCCTGCTACACATTGCACCCCTAGTCTAGCCTTTCATTACGTTTTAGAACACTATATTGTGGCATTGGCATTTGGAACTCTCACTGTTTGTATTGTTCCATCATTCCTTGCCCAGGCTAAATTGCAATGCTCTTGCTTATTCCTCCACATGTCTTATGCCTCTTTCTTACTCTATGTTTCCCTTAAGTGCCCTCACTTGTTTCTACATGAGATGTTGTGCTGATCAACTTGTTCATCATGATTTTTGTCACTGAAATATCAGCTCCATGAGAGCAGGATCGTGGAGCATTTTATCCAGTGCTGTAATGTTTCCAGTCCTATATCTGGAAAATAGATGTCACAGGCTTAAATACAAATGTGTTCTGAGAAAGCTATATAAAACATGTTTGCTTAGCATGGATTAATATGAAATAATTGCCTTGTTAAGCTTTTCTTTTATGTAGCTTGTAGGTATGGTGGAATTTCCCTAGTTAATAATGACATCACCCATGAATAATGATGATTGTGATTTCCTTCATCTAAACCTGGAGAATTTGGTTTTACTTATGGTTGCATATTGCTTAGACTCTTCAGGAGGTCATTACGGATGTGCTCAGAGCAGCCATTCTTGGACTGTTCATGTAATGCTTCTGGCATTGGAACACAAGGAATATTTTCTGGTTTTGGTAGCTAAAATTTATTATGTTTGTGTTTCACCATAAATGTTTACCTTTGAGATAATATATTAGTGGCAAATTGTAAATCATGTTTAAATGTTAATTCATTTTATCATGAATACTGAATCTTCCTGTTGTGAGTTGATTTTTCCCATTATTTTTTCAGTCTGTTAAAGCCCATTATTTTTCAGTGTGTTGTAGGTTTTCAAAATAAACATTCTTTTTCATTTCTAAAGTAAAACTAACATCTCTTGTGTGTGGTTTCTTTTGTGGAGGCCTGAATATCACCCTTATCACATGCTTCCTTTCTATTGGGAAGGTCTTTTTATATGGTAACCTTAGTCTTGAGCTTCCTAAATTAATGTCATTTTGAAATTTTGAATTTACTGAAAAATACATTTATATCTTTATATATCCTTTACAAGAATTTTAATACTATAAAGACTCTTATTTTAAGTATACTGTAGAAATTTAAGTAAGGATAATTGGAAATTTTCTGTGCTTAGATTTTACACTGTGACTTCTGGTTCCTTTCTAATATAATTTAGAACTAAGGAGGTTTTTGATCTTGGGCCAACTCTAGTAAGTTATAAAGTAACAAGTTTACATTAATTTGGGCATGTTGTCTAATTTTTAGTTTGCATCCCATTTTGTCTCCTGGTCAGCAGCCAGTGGACCTACTGTTGTAGCATCCCCTGCTTTGTGAGCTCTTACCCCACCCCCATCCCTTTTCAGAAAGTCTTCAGCCAAGCCCCACTTCTCATCTTCTTTCTTTGTTTATGGGAACTTGACTAGTACTTCTGTGACCTGTCCACATTACTTTGTGCATCCACTGTTTATTTTTTATTCTTTGCAGTTTATGAGTTTATTGTTTTCATTGTAATAGATCTTTTATGGGTCACAGATAGCTAATTAACTTCTGGCCCACTATTCTAAGTATTTTATATTATCAAGTCCCTCAAAAATAGTTTATTTAAATTTTCTATACAATATATTTAGTTGTATTCTTTCCCATATCCTAAGATTACATGTGGCATTTTCATGCAAGTACATATTATATTTTGAGTTCTTTTCCCCCATACTCTCTTCCCTTACCTTTTTCTCTCTTCCCTTCATTGACATCTCTCTCTCCCCCCCAGATTGTTTTGCATCTACATTGATGCAACCTGTACATGTGTAATTTTATTTATAGCATTTGTTCATATGAATGTGAGAAAATATGCAATATTTGTCTTTCTAAAATTGATATAATTCATGCAACATGATTATTTCCAGTTGTATTTACTTTTTAATGAGTTTGTGGCTGGCCAGCCTGGGGTACATAGTAGGAAACAAGCTAACTTGAATGTACTAATGAGACATTGCCTTTTTTTTTTTTTCAAGACAGGGTTTCTCTGTATATTCCTGGCTGTCCTGGAACTCACTCTGTAGACCAGGCTGGCCTCTAACTCAGAAATCCTCCGCCTGCCTCTGCCTCCCAAGTGCTGGGAATAATAGCGTGTGCCACCACTGACTGGCAGGAGACATTGCCTTTTTAAAAACAGAAAACAAAACAATAATCATAAAAAACAAACAAACATAACAAAAATAATGTGAATATAGAGAACTTTGATATCAATTTTTCAATATGTCTGAACTATCATGTGATTAATACCAAAATGATCTCCTGTTACAAATGTGATAAAGTTCCAGTTCTTTCTTTTATTATGAATTAAGAATGTCAGTAGAGTTCTTAAGTAATGAGGGCAAAAAAACCTATTTGGTTTAGACTTTTCTGAATATTAAATGAAGACTTTAATTTCAAATTTGTTCATTTTAATGTTCTACATGTGCCATCTTAGGGGAATGAGTTATTTGTACTAGTGACATAACTTGACTAAGAAACTGCCAATGGCTTCTGATGAAAACAAAATATCTTTAAAGCATTAAAAACATGTTTCTTGGACTCCATGATTTTGTACAACACACACACACACACACACACACACAAACTTTTTCTATGCTTACTATTGTGTTGAAATTTAACAAACCTTTTCAGTGCATAAATTACTATGTATCAGCAACTAAAAAATCTTATTTAACATGCTCATAGAGTGTGTTTAAAATGATGGTACTCTTTAATAAAAAGGAAGTAGTTCCTGGATAGCTGATGCTGACAGCAGGCCAGAGTGAACACAGGATAAGCTTGTAACATGAAATAGGAAGAATTTTCCCATGTTCTAACCAATATGTGTTATTATTAACCATAGGAATTATGAAAATATTTGCTATAGCTGTTTCATAGGATTTCTTTATTGACAAATGAGTTGAGACTCCTCAACATATTATAGACTATTTGGAGACCATAGCTTTTTTGTTTGTTTATGGGGGGGGGGACATATGCTACTCTATCTCTTCTGGAAGTAAGAGGAAAACGTTGATTTTCTCTTTCCAACATGTGGATTTTTGGGGCCAACCTTAGATCTTAGGTTTGACAGCAAGTGTCCTTACTTAATTGCTGAATGATTTCACTGGCCAAGTTCTCCATTCATTCACTCATTTGCTTCGATCATTCATTCAGTGTCCTCACTGCAGTTTCCCTTCCTTCAGCTCTCTGCTGGTGCAGAATTAACAATTGAATGCACAGATGTACATCTTTACACAGCATATCCCACCCTGTTACTTTATATTGGTTTATGATAACAATTAACACAGAAGTTTAAAATATTCATTTTGTCAAATTTATCATTTTGCTTTCATTGAAATTTTGAAATATATTTCATAAAAACATTTTCATCTCAGGTTATTGAGTGACTACCAAAATGATTTTATAGATTTTTTTGTGATTTTATTTTTTAAATTTATACCTTTATCTTGAATTTATTTTATTATAATTGGTATAAGATGATAACAATACATCTCTTTTCTCAAATGGATAAGAAATGGTCCATTTTTTGCCAATATATAGAGACTTGTGACAATCCATAATGAATACAGAGAAGACATATTCCAGAACTGTCCATAGTATAGAATTACCTTTAACTAGTTACAAGTATGATGCTTTCACATTTCTTCTACTCACTTTAACATGCCAAACATAACATATAGAATATTTTTGTAATAATCTGCTTATTTAAATAACCAAAGTATTTATATTAAGAGAGTTCAGTATTGACCCCTAAAATGAATGCCACTGGATTTGTGAGTGTAAAGCCAGGGATTTCTGTGTCGACCTGTGCTAATTCTATAGATAGTTTCTATGATGCACCAGCTGTATGGATCATAAGGGGGAATCATCTGTTTTGTAATCATTTATTTTGGAAAACTTTTGTGCCAGCAAATGATTATCATTATAACAAGTAGAGCAAAATTAATTTCATTTGGTGAATAAAAATTTAATCTAAGAAGTAGTGCATCTCACATTCTACATGGTAATGTTGGGAGAAATAGTCCAAAGTGGAACACATAGCTTTGTCTCCTATGTGGTTAAATATATCATCAGAAGCTGATATGGGGAAACAAAAGGGAAGAATTTAATGATAATGGTTATTTTCCTTGCTTATTTGGTCATCTTCATCCATATGGAGCTCAATATAAATTAATTTAATGTTTATTACATCTAAAAGCCTAATAGAATTATATTACATTATGCCATTGCTCAGTTAAAAATCTGAATTTACTTGCCTACATAAAATAATCTATTTTAATGTGTTTTATCAAATGATATAGAATTACATGTGCATTTAGAGTTACCTCTATGGTGTGTGGAGACTCTCCATACAGGTGAGAACACTTGCCATCTCTGTTATCTTTGACAGGAACTTCACTGTGTTTTTGTAGTAAGTCGATTCTTGGTGAGCTTTCTTTCTCTATTATAACATCTATCTATGTCTTTTAATTTCTGAGTAGTAATTACTTTAGATTGGTAAGAAGTAACTGAAGCCATTTAAAGTTTATAGCTAGTATTAGGTATAGTACTTTGGGCTTAGAGTCAGAACCCTGAGTTTTAGCATAAATGATGCTCTATTAGCTTGAAGCTAAGCAGTGCCAGTGTGTATATTTTCTGTACTCCCTTTCTTCAGTGATGAGCATATAAGTAGGAATAATTTAGGTGATTAAAAATGATATCTAGGGGTTTTCAAGGTTGATGTAGTAAGTACGAATGAATGTGGGTTTTGGGAGTATTGAAGAAAATGTGGGTAACACAGAAGCTCACCGTTGCTTCCTTCTAAACAAGTTACATTTATTTGCCTTATATGAAGAGCACTGGAGGCTTTGTAAACTTAGAAAAATGTCAATTATCTCATATCAAATATATATGCTGACACAGGTAAAACTTATTTGTATATGATTATACTGTTGATTTGTTTCACTCCAGCCAGTGTTTAAAACCCACCTTAATGTCCCACCTAGCAAGTGGCGCATTAGTTGAGAAGTGGAAGTATTAATTTTCTTACTACATGACACCCACACACTATAAGGTATATACTTAGTAAATCTTGATAGGTGATTCCATAAGACTATTTTCAGTTTAAAAATGTGGGTTTTGGGGATGGAGGGATGGCTCAGTGTGCAAGAGCCCTTCCTGATCTTGCAGAGGACCCAGGTTCAATTTCTAGCATCTGTACTATGCTGCATAACTGTCCGTTATTCCAGTTCTAGGGGATGTGAAGCTCTTTCTGACTTCCGCTGTCACCAGGTACATTTGTGGCAAACAGACACACATTCATGCAAGCAAAACACTCATATGCACAAATTAAGTAAAAGACATATAGTTTATTAACTACAAATATTTATCTAGGCTATTGTCATTATTTATTCCAAGTGTTTTATTTTCTAATGCTAATAATTTTTGTTTTTATGGGACCCTTTTCATTGACCATGAATAATAACATATCTGGATTAAAAATTTTACATTTCTGGATTTCCAATTTTATTTTCAGTATAGTATGTAATACCATATGGTGGTATACAAAAACACTACATAAGAAACTTTTAGTCTGTACATATTGTAGTGAAAACGTGAATTTAAATTCACATTCTCCATGCATTATTTCTTATGAAAATTTGGTACTGTGCAAGTTAATTTCTCTGACCTGTGTTCTCAGGTATAAATTACAGATGATAATATCCATTGAAAGCATTTATGAGAGTTAGATAACAAAGTATGTGCAACAGCTCAGTTTGCTGTTCAGCCCATGGCAAGCCTCTGTATTATTACCACTAATAAGATCTACATTTTCCATTTTCTTTGAAAGCTTCTTCATTTATCAATTTCTGTAAGCTTTGTTCTCACTGAAGTAGAATGTTTCTTCCACAAATCCTGAGTCTTATAAAGGTGTCCACATGACCCTGTGAAGGAACCTCCACAATTCTGACTTGTCTTGTGCTAGTGAGATTTTCTAACATCCTAATTCATGACCACACCCCAAGATTTTATGGTTTATTTTATGATTTATTGTTTTTCACATTACATCCTAATTGCAGTCCCTCCTCTGCTCCTTCCAGTCCCACCCTTACAAATCTCTCTCCCCATGACTCCTTCCCCTTGGGTACCACCCCACCGTAGCACATCTAGTCCCAGCAGGATTAAGTGCATCCTCTCTCATTGAGGCCCAACCAGGCAGTCTAGGTAGAGGAAGGAGATCCAACGGCAAACAACAGAGTCAGAGACGGCCCTCAATCCAGTTGTTAGAGAGCCCACATAAGGACCAAGTTGCACATCTGCTACACAGTGTAGGGTGCCTAGGTCCAGCCTTGCATGTTCTTTAGTTAGTATATCAGTCTCCATAGGCCCAGGTTAGTTGATAGTGTAAGTCTTCTTATGGCATCGCTGACCCCTCTACATCACTCAATTCTATCTCCAAGGAGTTCTTGCACAAGACTCCTGAACTCTGCCTGTTGTTTGGCTATGGTTCTCTGCATGTGTTTCCATGCACTGCTGGATGAAGCCTCTCAGGAGACAGTTATGCTAGGCTCCTGTATACAACATAGCAGAACATAGCAGAGTATCATTAATAGTGTCAGGCTTTGCTTTTTCCCATGGGGTAGGTCTCAAGCTGGGCCAGTCATTGGCTATTCACTGAGTCTCTGTTCCATCTTTTTCACTGTGCATCTTGTAGACAGGACAAATTTTGGGTTGAAGGTTTTGTGGGTGGGTTTATGTTCCTTTCCTTCCGCTGGAAGTTCTGCCTGGCTACAGGAGGTGGCTATTTCACTCTCTGAAGAAATTAGACATTATCAAACCAAATAACCCAATTAAAAATGGGGTAGCCTTCCTTTATACAAATGCTAAATGGGCTGAGAGAGAAAATAGGGAAACAACATCCTTCATAATAATCACAGATAATATAAAATATCTGGGTGTAACTCTAACCAAACAAGTAAATGACCTGTATGACAAGAACTTCAAGTATTTCAAGAAAGAAATTGAAGAAGACCTCAGAAAATGGAGAGATATTCCATTCTCATGGATTGGTAGGGTTAAATTAACATAGAAAGTGCTAGAGACCTGGGTAGTGAGAGGCTCTCAGGACTCAAAAGGAAGAACCTTAGAATAAAATGCCCAACAGTGGGGAGAGGGAACTCGAAGAGTCCACCATCAAGTGAAGGGATGAGGTTGCCATCCCACAGTCAAAAACTTTGACCTCGGATTGTTCCTGTCTCAAAAACCTACAGGGACATAAATGGAGAAGCAACTGAGGGAAAGGACGTTCCGTGACCAGCCCAACTTGGGACCCATCTCAAGGAGAGGCTCCAAGGCCTGACACTATTACTGATGCCATGGTGTACTTACAGATAGGAGCCTAGCATGGCTGTCCTCTGAGAGACCCTAGCAGCAGCTGACTGAGACAGATGCAGATACTTACACCCAACCAAAGGACTGAAGTAGGGGAACCCTGTGGTTGAATTAAAGAAAGTCTGGAAGAAGCTGAGGAGGGTGACCCCCACAGGAAGACCAGCATTTTCAACTAACCTGGATCCCTGAGATCTCTCAGACACTGAGCCATCAACCAGGCAGCATACACTACCTGGTATGAGGCCCCTAACACATATACAGCAGATGAGTATGGCCTCAGTAGGAGAAGAGGTACCTAACTCTTGAGAGACTTAAGGCCCCAGGGAGTGGTGAGGCCTGCTGGGGGTAGAGGGAAGAACATGCTCTTGGAAACAGGTGGGAGGAAGAATGGAATGAGGAACTGTGGGAGGGCAGACCAGGAGGAGGGCAAGGACTGGACTGTCAAAAATAAAACTAATAATAAAAAAGTCTACATTTGAAACAAAAATAAGGTGAGGAACAATTGAGCAAGACACCCAGTGTTGACTCTGATTTATACAAAAACATATACATATGTATACATGCACACACACACACATACATGCATAAACATACACATGCACACATACACATAAATCAAAGTAAGATAAAATTAAACTTATTAACATCAAAAAGAAAATATTTATGAAGCCATTAGTAAAGTGAAACTCAGCAAACTGTAGGAATTGCCAGAAAACACACACATACACACACACACACACACACACACACACACACACACACACACAGATAATGTCAAAGACTAAAACAGACATTAATGTAATGACTCCCTATTTAGATTCCCACATTTCTTTTGCTTCTTCTGGGATCAGTTTTCTCAAGTTTCTCTTTGTTCCTGAGGTGGAGCTCTGCAGTCCTGCATAGGAGGCTTCTGTTTCGTGCCTCTTTGGAAAGTTCCACAGACATAGTCATGACACAGTGGTCACTACAGTCCACAGGAGAAGTGGAAGGTGCAGAACCACTCCTGAGCCATCACATATGGAAGCAACAGGATTGTCAGAGGAAGTGGGAAGCAGCTGCAAGAAGGGCAGAAGTCAATGTGAATGGGAAGGATCGACAGAAATCCATGCCTCTAACTGTGCTGAACAATGATCTTGATGGAATCTGTTTTCTTCTCACAGTGTCAGGGCAATTCATTGTCCACCTTAAGAAATGTTGTCAGTATTACTTACTATTCCAAAATATTTTGAATATTTTTCATCTTAAATGATCAAGGCATCACTAGGCCTGGTGCTGGTTTAAGTGATAAATGTCTCATAGTTTATCTCCTGTTATGGTTGTTACTTGGTTCCCAAATGGTTGTGCTATTAGGGCAGTTTAGGAGGTGTGGTCATGCTGAAGGGAGTAATGACTATGAGCAGACTCTAAGGACTTAAATCTCACCCTACTGCTAGTTGACAATTTCTACTTTGTGCTTGCTTCTGCCTTCAGTTTCCTGTTCCTGTTGAAATTCCTCCTCCTTGTTGCAGTTCCTCTACTCCACCATCATGGATTCTTGCTCCTTGGAATCTTAATCGCAAATCAATACAGGCGTTTTTCTCTAAGAAAAGCGGGGTGGTGGTACAGAACTAAACAGAAAATTCTCAACAGAGGAATCTCTGATGACTGAGGAGTATTTAAAGAAATGTTCAATGTCCTTAGTCATGAGGGAAATGCAAAAAAGAAAACTCTGAGATTCCATCTAACACCCATCAGAATGGCTAAGAAAAAGTTCAAGTGATAGTACATGCTGGTGAGGATGGGGAGCAAGGGGAACATTTCTTTGCTGTGGGAGTGCAAACTTGTACAACCACTTTGGAAATCAATTTGCCAGCTTCTCAGAAAAATCCGAATAGTTGTAGCTCAAGACCCACCTATACCACTCTTGTCCAAATACCCAAAAGTGTAATATGTGTTACATTATACCACAGGGACACTTGCTCAACTGTGTTCCTAGCAGCCTTATTCTTATAATCAGAAGCTGGAAACAACCTAATGTTTCTCAACAGAAGAATGAATAAAGAAAATGTGGTACATCTGCATAATGGGATACTGTTCAACTATTAAAAACAAAGACATCTTGAAATTTTCAGGTAAATGGATGGAACTTATTATCACAGACCCAGAAAAACATGTCTGGTATGTACACACTTATAATTGGACATTAGCCATAAAGTGTGAGAAAACCACGCTACAGTCCAGAGACCCAAAGAATCTGGGTAATAAGGATTGTCCAAGGGAGGATGTGTGAATCTCACTCAGAAGGGGAAACAAAATACTCACCACAGGTGGTTGGAGAGAGGGAAGTGGGTGGGAGAGACGGTGAGGAACAGTATGGGTTGGTGATCAGGTGTTGGGGGACAGGAGAGGGTTGAGAGTGAGACTGGAAATTAGTGGGGAGCATCTCTGGGCCTAGCTGGAGACTTGGGATGGGTAAGGCTACAGGGAGTCTGTGGTGGTGACCTTAGCTGACATTCCTACCAGTGGGTCATATAGAGAATGAAGTAGCCAGGATTTTAATTTACATGCTCCCAGGATCTTGGAGACTTGAGTTAGGTAAATCTCAATTCAATCTGTCTTGATAGCAAAGTTCTCCTCACCAGTTTGTATCACTGTTTTCTTTTTGGATAAGAAGACTGTGCAGGGCATTTTCACGAATAAACACAACCCATGGTTTGGGTGCTCTCTTTTATCTCCAGCTCTTTTGGCTGCATATATTTTTGTTGAGTATAATTTTAGGTAAATAAAAAACAATAATGCACACCTTTAGTTGTTCTCATCTGCAGCTCCTAGCTCCAAATCTTCAGATGTGATTACACAACATGGAGTAACCACACAACACACTACAGTATAATGGAACCATAGGTGGAAATCTGGAGAAGGGAACAGCAGGATACAGGGGATATAAAGTGAGATACAGAAAAACAGGAAGGGGGCTCCAAAAGATCAGTGCAGAAGGAAGAGAGACAAGGACCACGGTTGTTTGAAAGGGTCTCAAATTTTAATTCATCTAAACTAGTTGAATGTACTGTATTTTCTTCTAATGCTTAGAAGTAGAATAGTTTTATATAATATTTCGCTTAGATTTCTACCTAGGTGACTTCTTGTTCCATAGGTTAATACATTTCTCAATCCTCATCAGAATCCTGTCTATGTTTCTATATGCAGTAGATGGTTATTAACACAGAAAACTGCAGCTCATCAAGGGATAAAAAAATAAGAGACTGAGGCATGTATAGCCCCATTTAGGGGATATCTATTTGGTGTCTCCTCCTCTCTGGCTTAGGAGTCATTCCAAATGAGGGGACAGAAAGATTGTAAGAGACAGAGAAGACATAGGGCTACCAGAGAAACAGTGTTTTCTGGTACAGCAGTTACACAAATGAACCCACATCGGGTATGACAAAATCGTGCAGATCCAAGCCACACAAAATCCCAGCATGGAGCTGGGAGCTGGGCTCGAAGTCCTATTCTTAGCTGAGGAGGAACTGGTAACTGATAGCTGCTGAGAGAGGAGTAATCCTTCTTTGAAAGTGCAGTCTGTGGTGAGTTCCTTCCAGTGGAAGGCCACACATCAAAGATCATGTGGGCAACACAGATTGGACTTAATGGGTTTCAAAACCAAAAGAAAACACGAAGTTGGGTGGATGAGGAAGCTTGCTAAATTTGCGGAGAGTTGGAGAAGGTGGCAGATATGATCAAAACAAACTGTAAAATCTCTTAATGAATAAAATTAATTAAAATATTTATTGAAGTATGTGGATATATTTATATTCATTTATACCTTAAACATTAATTTATATTAAGTATAATTTGAGTTTATTTTAGTCAACTTATAGTAGTAGATTGCTCTTAAAAGTAAAAGTGCTTCGATTCTTCATACTTAGGAATTTGTTTGATATATATGAAGTACATTCTTCCTTCTTCTGTGGAATATGTGGGTGGGACTGAGCACTGTGAAAAGGAATTGATTAAAGTTCCCAACATTAAAACCTTGAAGCAAAATTGATATGATCTACAATTATGTGTACAGCTATTATTGAATTATGTTTTAATTGGGCATAGGCAGTATACATTTTACTGAGTTATCTTTTATTGAGTTTATGCAACATCTAATTATTTGTTTGGTCAGTTGGGAGAAGACTCTAGGTGAATAATTTCCCACATTGTGAAGCATAATGAGATAATGTGAATATTATCTCATTATGCACCTAAATAATTTCATTTCTGTATAGAAATGGGGATGAAAAGAATCTTAATATGAACCATATCTTCACTTTGGTGGATTTAGACACCTGCACTTTATCATATATCTTAGATAACTTTTTCTGGATCAAGGTCTCCTGACTCTATGTAATTAATTCCTAATATTATATTTCAGTTCACACATTTTCTTTAAATCCAGGTATATTAAGCCAATTCTTAATTTTCCTTCCTATACGGTGTCTTAGTTCTTATGTTAGGTGTCTCAAAAGTGTCTACAACTGGGGACAGCTGAGGTGACCTTAAGCTGTCACTTATCCCTGGCTTAATAGCAATGTCAATGACTCTCCCAATCATGCACCTGATGGGCAAGCCAGAAACCTCACAGCTCTTCAGATGTCCTTTTGGGTCTTTGCCCTTGCCTACAGCTTATCACTTACAAATTAGTCAATTTTTGTTTTCTTTTGTTCTTGCTAGTGTATTCACAACTCTCCATCTGTCTGCTTTAACTACAGAGAATCGCTGTCTTTTCTTGGACACATATAACTTTATCGCTGGGACACAACCTTTGCTCTCTGAAGCAGAATGATCTTCAAAGGAAATCCCATCCTTAGTAGTTCTAGTCACAGTAATGATAAGCACAAAACTGTTAGCATGCTAAGCTGGATCCCTGGCCCCTGTCATTATTGACTGAGTCTTATCCCTGTTTTCCCATTTGGAATAAGATTGTAGATTCATCTTCCTACATGAAGTATGTGGATATATTTATATTCATTTATGCCTGCTACATCTTGACCTTACCTTTACTGGGCATTTGCATAACCACTAAGACAGCTTAAAATGTCCTGCTTTTAAATGATGTGTTGCTCATAATCAGGAATAATGGAATTTGTTCTCTATATAATCATGTGTCTATTATTAACAAAGCACGAAGAAACATGCTACTACAAAATGTTAGAATTTGAGTTTCCTTGAGCGGTAATTATGGAATTGATGCTTTTTAAGAATCTCTCATTCCTGTGTATCCTTCAGATGCCAGCACAAGCCTCATTTCTTCAGGAACTCTTCCCTTTGCTGTTGATTATATCTCAGAAGGCTCTTTTCTTCCTCTCTATCTCTCAAAACCTAGACCCTTGTTTCTTGACTTCTCATTGCTTTCATTCTTTTTTTTTTCCAATGAAAGTCTCTTTTCCCCCCTTGCAGTTTCCGAGTCAGCAGAACCACTGTTACTTCTGGCTCAAAACTCTATCTCCAGCCTCTCACAATGTCTACCTCCTAATGATAAGTGATTTTCAAGTGGATGAGCTACTAAGCAAGAGAACTGGGATTTGAAATCACAGTTGACTCTGAAACTACTCATCGGCAGTGACAGTATTCAGGCATGCTGTAATGGGAAATTACCATGCTGCAGCACTTGTCTTGGGCATATTCACATGCAAAACATGAATCTTTAGCTTTTCTCGTGTAATCCGTTAATTATGCTTTCATGATTCTGAACATTAATGAAATGGGGCATCATGGTGAGAGAAGCATTTGAATGCCTAGGAAGACTTTTGGAGGAGATCCTTATAGGTAGCCAGTGGCTATCGGCCTTTATGATCTGACCTGAGGGTCCAGAGGGCAGAAAAGACCCCTGTGTGCCGTGCACGAGTGCCTCTGTGCCCAGGTAGCCTCTGTGTCCAGGTTGTACCCAAGTAGGCAGTGTGGCTCTAAAGTCTCATTTGTCTTCTCTTTTATGTAGCTGCAAGGTGGAATCATCAAAGTAGGGCTCAGAGACATAGAATTGGTTCTATTGGCAGAGTTTAAGCAGATTAGGAAGATGAATCTACAATCATAGAGGTGATTTTCTGTTTTCAGTGGCACCCAAACCATCTTGTAAGGAAACAGAAGATATTTGGTATTAAAAATGAGATGATTGATTGTTGACAAAATGCAGAACATATCCTCATTCTTTGCCTCTGCTCTTTGCTTTTGTTTCTGTGTTCTGTTTCTTTCTACTTCTGTTTCTCTGATAGGGATGTGACATAGAATTCTTACTACAATGGTAGTCCTGTGTGCAGAATGTAATCACTCCCCCTCTTAGGAGCCTGAAGTTAGGACCATATATCATCTCCAGGCCTTTCGACTCTCTTCTACAAAGACTAGAATGTTTCCATAAAAAAAAAAAAAAAAAAAAAAAAAAAAAGGCAGAACTTATTTCAGTGTTTTAATTTATGTCAAACATTGATCATGTTATTTTATGAAATTAGTATAAATTTCACTATAATGTCCTGAGAACTCTGAAGTCATTATTTTGTCTGGCATTTAGTGTATATATTGCTCTTATAGTCTGCAGGAAGTATGATTATATTCTTGTATTTTATTTCCTGTTTATAAGTGTGATTTTTATGCATTTATAGGACAATAAAACTTAAGTTGACACTGTCTTTGGAGTCACCTTGGAAAATGACACCCAAATTAATCATGGGCTAAATTGACATTTATATCTCTATTCTAAATTCAAATTTCTGAGGACTAAATGCAAGCGCCTATCAGAGAGAAATTATGATGCTTTGAAGCGATTCTCTGTATAGCCTGAGGGTGCCATAAATTCTACCTGCGTATCAAGACTTATTGTATTCAATATGGGGGGCTATTTCTTTTCATAAATTTAACTATGGGGTGAGCACTTGCCTTGTAGTCGTTCTGTAATACACAGGCAAGCCTAGCACTGGAGTGTTGTAGCTTTACATGTGATTATGACAGGGTAGATCTTCCTCAGGCCCTGCTTTCCAGTTATCTCGCTGTGCAGCAAAACCACTCGGCTAGAGATAAAGTTGCCCTCTTTACCTGCTTTTGCATTACAGATATCACAGAGAGCATCACTGTGTAGTGAGGCAATGCTTTGTCAAGGTGATTAGCCGATTCTGACTATATGACAAATGTTTGCATTAATTAAAATGCAAGTATTCACAAATTATTGCTGCCTAACCTTCAATGTTGTTAATAAATCCACAGTAAGTGTGTGACTTCTTGGTGAGAAAAAAAAAAAAGAGCTCAAGTCAAAAACCCTGAAAAGTGTTGCTAATATAAACTTTTAAAGGCATAAAACTTGCATGTATATAGTATTGCATACAGTTGGTCACAATAAATCAGTAAATGTATTTTTAAAGCTACTAAAATCTTTAACGTGTATTTTCATTTTGTAATGCAAAAATGAATAATGTCCTCAGCCATTCTTTTATAGAATTTTCCACATAGTGGTTGAATTAGAAAAATAAAATTCTTATGGAGTTCTGTGCCTAAATATATAAATCATAGTGTTATTTTTTGCCACTTCTGTCTCGGAGGAAAGTGTTGACTATATTTCAAGAATGAAATATGTACAGCGCACTGACTTGTGGGATGCATGTGCATTCACCAAGTAGTCGTTTACCAAGTGCCTATTATATAGAATCTTCTATGCTCAAGATACAGAAATGAATCATATGCTGTTGTTTGCTGGTAGCTCATAGTTGAACTGGAGTAGATAGTGACCCAATAGCAGTGTTCTCTATAACACACAGTTCTGCATTAATAGCAGGGTTGATGTGAAATGAGACAGCATGGCTTAGTGATATTAAGTATGGGTGGTTGTTTCCAGAGTATAAATTTCAAGTAATTATGCACTGTAGAGCAAGTGGTGAAAACAGTATTCTGTACTCTAGTAATTTAAGGATTCGAAGCCAGGGAAACATCAGAGCTGTAGCAATGTCCTGTGGGAAAACAATGACAATGTGATGAGAAAGGGACGTGTTAGGAGGAAATGATCTCAAGGTCTAGTTAGAGCAAATCCTTGAGAACTGGACAAGTGCTGATCAATGACCACGTGTGAAAAGCAAAGTTATGTTAATCGTTTAAGAATGGAGACAGTGGGGTAGGCACCATGATTTGTGTGTTCATGCTTTGCTTCAATAGTGTTTAAACAGAGAACACATTAGACCCATTGGATCAAACTGTGTTGCTATTTGGGTTTCTTTAGGTTTTTATTTGGGGACCAACTAACTCCTCCTCTGATCCATTCTTCCTTCTTCTTCTTCTTTTCTATTTCCTTCCTGACCCTCCCTATTCCTGTTTTTCCTTCCTTTCCTTTTCCTTCCTTTCCTCCCTCCTTCCTCTTCTGTCCTTCCTTCCTCCTCCCCTCACTCCTTCCCCCCCTCCTTTCCCTCCCCACCCTCCCTCCCTTCGTCCCCCTTCCCAGTTCTTCCCTCCCTCACTCATCCTGCCTCCCTTTCCTCCTCCCTCTCCCTCTCCCTTCCCTCTCCTCTCCTCCTCCTCTCCTCTCCTCTCCCTCCTCTCTCTCTCTCTCTCTCTCTCTCTCTCTTCTCTCTCTCTTCTTTTTTTCCTGTTATTTCCTTATCTTCTACTCTTGAGATCACAGCTCAGTCTTTATTATTCAGTGTGGGATGTGGCGGTCCATCGTTCCTGGTCAATGGTCCTCAATGATCCTCCCGTTCTCCTTCCCTGGGGCAGCTACTTAAACCCAAGGCTTTGGTTCTTGACAGTATGGGCTCTTTTGCCGGTTGGCCAAGGGGGAGCGTGAAGGCTCGAGCTGAGATTTAAAATCAGCTCAACTGCCTGTGTTCCTCCTGGGTGTTTACTCTGACGCCATGAGTATGGTCTGCCTGTGACTGTTGCCAAAGCTGTTGTGGAAGAGCTTGAACTCAGCTCTTCGGAATCTGTATGTGTTTACTCCATCTTTGAGGTTTTCCAGAGACGCACTTTCTGCCTGAGGAGGTAAATTTTACCAGACTGTTAAAGGTCACTAACCTTCACAGCCCAGCCAGCTAGCACTTGTTGGGCTTCTCCCTCAGCCCCATCCTGCTACTAGGTGCCATACAAACAAAACAAAACAACAAAAGCCCAGCTCCCACACAGCCCTCTCCCAAGTTTTGGACCACATGGAGTAAAAGTTTATGAAGCAAGAATGTTTAGTGCCAGGCAATGGGTACCAGTAGAACACAGATAGATAAAAAGCTACAGGAATAGATGTGGACTAAAAATAGAGAAGTTATGGACTCTGAAAAAGTACCATGTTTACAGTTCATGATATAAACAATATTATTTTTGTGCCACTAAACTTAGTGGCAATGCATCAGTATCCAGTGCAGCTGTTCATTAGTATTAGATCAACATCCATAATTGATGTAACGAAAGAAATATTTTAAAACAGATTTTGATTATTTTTTCCATTTTTTCTCATGTAATATATTCTAATTATGGTTTCCCTTTCCTTTATCCCTCCCAAGTTCTCCCCTCCCATTCAGATCTACCTCTTTCCTGTCTCTCATTAGAAAAAAGTTATATAGGACAATAATTTATATATATATATATAATGCTATGTTATATAAAATAGTGTTATGTATACTTAATATATAACGAATGACATATAATACATAATATATATTCATTATTTAATATGTAATTAATATTACTATAACTATAATGATATACATTATATAATTAATGTCATATAAATAGTATTATATGAGATATAATATCAAAAACCAACATACTAGAATTGCATCAAACAAACAAACAGAAGGAAGAAAGTCTCAGAGAAGGCACAAGAAATAGAGACCCCCTCCTTTGCCTTCTTGGGAATTCCATAAAAACACTTAACTGGCAGCCAGAATATACACAAAGGACCTATATAGTAAAAAGGGAAATGAAAAAAAAATGAGTAAATTAAAATTAAAAATATTAAAATTAATAAAAAGGAAGATCGCTGACATAACATTATAAGACAAGGTAACTCCAAAGATGTTGTTCTGTTGGCCATTTACTGCTGGCTGGCATGCACCCTACCCTTAATGGTAGTTAGTTTTCCTGTTAGATGCCCTTGAAGGAAACTAAAGTTTCATTTGCAATGGTTATCCATTGGAGATTGATTCTGGATTAGGCATGGGGGCATGTGTCTTTAGATTTTGATTATTAATTGAAGTTCTGACTGTAATTAATTCATAACAAGTGAATCAAAGACATAAGAGTGTAGTACAATTTTAAGACTAACCGCTGGGCAGTGGTGGTGCACACCTTTAATCCCGGCACTTGGGAGGCAGAGACAGGCGGATTTCTGAGTTCGAGGCCAGCCTGGTCTACAGAGTGAGTTCCAGGACAGCCAGGGCTACACAGAGAAACCCTGTCTCTGAAAAACCATTAAAAAAAAAAAAAAAGACTAGCCTATTAGTTCACCCTGTGTTGTTACACACTACTTCTTAAGAATTGATGGGCTTTTAGGGTGGGATACAAGAATCCCTGCAGGGAAAGCCAAAGTTTATATCAACCATAGCCCATAAATCTACGTAGATAGATATATAGTGTTTGCGGCAAGTTGATAAATTGTATTCAGTTCTTTTTAAGTTAACCCTTTTAACCATGCTGAATATACTGCAGCAAGACTCTTAGAAGCTGGATGACATCCTAGTTATCCTAAGCCTTTCTGTGATATTGAACCCCCCCCCCCCAAAAAATAGAAAGTACTGATTGTTTTGGGGTGGTATAATCTACTAGGTAGTTTTGTTTCTGTAGCCATATAGAGAACAAAAAATAAGTTACTGTATTTCAATATTGTAATTAACTTGTATCAGGTCATTCATTCTTCAGTAATAACTAAATATGTTTTGATGCTTTAAATCTAATCATATGACAAACCTAGAGAGTTATGTCAGTGCAGCAATGGATGAGAAGGTTTTGCCAATAATGTCACGAGCACTACTCTTATTAATAGATTTTATAGCAATATGACTTATTGTTGGTGTTTTTGAACATGAAGCTAGTAGTATTTTATATTTATAAAATCAATCTACCATCATTATTTCTAAGGATAGTTTACTAGCATATTTTTCTTTAGGTGGCTGTAAACTTTTTCAGATCATAGACTAGTCCAATGTCTTTTTATCCCTAAAATTTGAGCACACCACTTCCACATTAATAAATATTTTTCTCTTAAGGAATTAATAGAATGTTCTTGGTGCTCTGGAAGTTTCTGTCTATTTTCACTTTGAGAGTAGAAGTCAGGGGGAGCTAAGATAAAAAAAATTAATTTATTATCTATTCACATTCTAAATATCCATAGAAAATTTCTAATTTAAAACAAATAATCTTTTCATAATCCCGCTATTGATTTCTAATGAATTTAATGAATCAAAGACAGGGTTAGAAAAATGGCAGTCTATAGATATATTTTGATTGGAATTCTAATGTTCATACTTCTTATGATTCTTTGATGTACTTGTATTAAAATTTTGTTGTCAACATTTAAAATTCATTCCAACTATCATAGCATGCATCTTTACGTCTGTTCTTAGATACTCTGGCCTCTGCTTTTTCCAGACTATGTCATCATCTCTCCTCCTTTCGTTTCTTTAAGTTGACTTTTATTTTATCTGGCATTCTCTGCTCTCAGAGTTAAGGCTATCTGCATCCCCATATTGAAGCCTTCACTTCAATCCCACCTTTACCGTGAGGCTTGCCCAACACTTCACTTTCCCCTACTCAGTGCTGAGTGCCTTATTTTATTTCTTCATTTTCATTCTTTCCATAGAAGATTTTGTCTCCTAATATTTTGTGAGATTTACTTGTACATGTTCAATATTCAGAGTTTCTAAGCCCAATACATTATATGCAGTATTTATTTTCATTTCTTTTCTGCTAGTGTCTGACAGGCAGTAGGATTACTAAAAAGCAGGTCACTTGCAGAGTAATTGCCGAACATATGCAAAGCAGTGAGTTTGATCCCCAGCCCTCCCACCCCAAGGATCAAGGAAGAAAGAGCAGGGAATTGACATGTTTAGTAAAAAAAACTGAAATTGGGAGATGACATATTTATGTTACATGACTTGTCTTTTATGTTAAATATATAAAATGTATATGAACTATTAATTGATTCATTTGAGTTATCTTTCTGATGTCTGTCTTTTGAATGCCAGACTTCTCCTCTAAATAGTTACAAACACAAACTTATTTAAATTCAAAGATCAGAAGGATCACTGAACCTTGCACTAATAAAAATCAGGTAAAGTTTGCAGATTACATTAATAATAAGTACCTCATATAGAGGAGTGGATGTCATTGATTTTACAGTGGAGCTTTATAACCACCCAAGTTACCAAACACAATCATATTATACTCATGGATATCTTCAGAGAATGGAAACCTGAGTTGGTTATGATTTTATCACTTCAGGCGAGATATGCACATACCTGTGGATAGTAAAGCAAAGAGATGCTAGTCAATTAGGAGAGTATTAGGTGTGCACTCTTGGCCACTGGTACAAGTTTATCTTCTAATAGTACATTTTTTTGCACTGTATATAAACAATGGAGGCAGATGACACATATGTGGAGACAAACCAGTCATCCATACTTTCTACTTAGAAACAAATCACAAAATCTTTGACATTTACTAAGGAAAATATTGTAGGTTGAATAGTAAAATATGAATTATTGGTTTTAATTAATTGACATTTTATGAAACATTGTCTAGCAGCACCCAACACTGACAGAAACGACCACTTTGGTCACTATCCAGACACTTTTATCTATATTCTCTTAAATTTTTTGATTTTATTTATGCTTTTGCATATTTTTAGATTTGCAACACTATTATGTGATAATGTTGTTATAAACAAAATTTATATTTAAAATTATTTTATGTATATTGTAATTGGTATTTACTATTGTGTAACACTATGTCATAGTTAAATAATTGAGCAACTTAAACATTAAAGCTAGGGTAGGACAACTGAGTTCTGTGTTGAAATTTCAATCACAAAAAGGCATTCTTATTCTTCAATTTGGAAGCCTGCCAACTAGAGACTTTATTAGGCAGCCAGGGCAACTGACAAGTCACTCAATGGGGAGCTGCTTGCTTAGATATATCTTCAGGCAAATTTAGCCTTCCTAAGTTTGTTCTTTGTTTCTGTTTTGTAGAGATCACTCAATAGTTTTAAATTAAAGTTACAGAGAGATGTATAATCTAAAACTCAATGAAATTTCTACTATTGATTTCATTTTCTGTGCTTCTAAGTGAGAAATTAATAACGGTTTGGGACATCTTTATTTCCAAAGTAACTGGTAATGGAGAATATCTTTACTTTCTTAAACATATTATGTCCTTTATTGATGGATGTTCCTTTCATTAATCCTGTTATCTTTCAATTAATTTCTCAAATTCCTTATTGCTAAATAATCTTGGTGATGTTGTTATAATTATTTTTCATAGTAGTGAACTGACATGATTTAAAGACCTACTGTAAAAATAAATGCCTACATGTTTAATTGCTACCTACAAGCAATGAGTAGATGCTGAATAAATAACCCCCTGTATCCCTGAGTACTGCTTCAATTTTTTTAAGCAACTGTTTATGCTCCTAGAAAGGATGAAAGCAAAAGGGATAGCTTCCAAAGAATTAGAAAGATGCTGCAAACGGGGCCAGAAACAGGAGCTGTGTCACTGGCTGCCCTTGGACATGTGTGGTGAGCAGGAAGCCACTGGGTATGTTTCATATTTTCAGAAGGGACGTTCTAATTAAGGGAATGCAGTAGAATCAGGTTCTCATTCCCATTGCTCAGAAAAGGTCTGTGGAAGAGAAGGAGGCAAGCATGATTCTTGGCTTTACAGTCTGTTTTGTCTCCCATTGTGGTGATTTCTGATAGGTAGGCAATTACCAGATTACTGAGAGGCAAATTTTGCTTGTGGATTAAAAGTAATAATGGAATCAATGCATTTGGTCAGGGAAGCAGAATTTAAGACTTGGTCCAACTGCTTGCTCTGTATGCTCTTGTTTACAACAGTTTAAAATTTTAGTATTTGCATAAATATCTCACTCAGACTTTAAGTAACTCAACTGAGCAAAGCATTTACTTTACCTGTTTCATGGCCACTCCTGGTCTAGCAATGTGGTTTTGCTCCTTATAGCTACCTTGAGAAATAGTCTGGTTTGGAAGGATTTGACACTTGCCTTCTTATTAGAGGACAGGCACTAAGAACTGACACATTTGTTCTGGTGTCTCTTGACATCAGACCAGAAGTATACCCATGTTTTTGGCATTTAGTGAGGTAATTTGTAAGTAGCCATAACTCTCAATTTAAGAAAACTTCAGGGTTTGGTTACTGCCACTGGGTGAGTATAATCAAGAATCAGATTATAAGCATAATGTTATTTAATAGAATGAAAAAATGCTTAAAGGCAATTATTGTTATGAGCCATGATTTTTCTCATTGCTGTATTTTGTTATTTTGTGTGTGTATGTGTGTATGTGCATGTGTATATGTGTGTGTGTGCGTGTGTGTGTTTTATGTACATGCTTATTTCGGTGTGTGCATCCATGCATATTTATGTGGAGGCCAAAAGATGAATGCCAAGTGTTTTCCACTTTATTTTTCAAGACATGCCTATCACTAAATTGAGCTCATCATCACTTGGCCCCACTGATTGGACAGTGAATTCCAAGTATCCTCATATCTCTGTCACAAGTGTAAGCATTGCTGATGCAGACATGTACCAACACACCCGGCCTTTACATGGTGTTGGGACCCTGACTCAGTTTCTCCTGCTCACACAACATGTACTTTACCAGCTGATGCATCCCTTCAGCTTTCTCCTTTGTTTGTTTTTATTAATATGTGAAATTGGATTGCATGCATAATTAATAATGTTCTTGGTTAATATGGACCATCAATGGAACTTACAGTTTTAAATATCTGAATACTCTCTGGGCAGATTTCTTAATATATGAGAAAACCTGGCTGTAATTAGAGTGTAGAATTGTTGAGCCAAGAACTATATTGTTAATAAAGTAGTAAAGGCCATTTATGCTGAAAGGAAAAGAATGCTAAATGGATAAATCATAAAGTTAGAAAATGTGCTTATATTCTTTGAAATATGTTCTTTTCTGAACCATCGATATTTAAACATTACATTTCTCCAAATTTTTAAGATCATCTTAAATTCTCATAGAAAAGTCAAGAAGGCAAAAATGAATTAAAATTAAAATATGAACCATACAGAATTACTTAGTTATTCTCCTGACCTACACACATTTATTCAGAGCAGAAGCACACACTGAAAGAGGCAAACTCAATGGAGTCAGTCATTATGAGGGCAGTGTAATGTATTCCTGCACAGACCCAGGGCTTGTAAGAGCTTGGAGCTGGTTGATGCCTTGAGACATTTAGCAAGTATTAAATATCTGAAGCTGAATGATGCCTGGCATAACATACTGTTCCATAATAATCATTTCGTTTTTTATTGAGTATTTTATTTACATTTCAGATGCTATTCCCTTATCCCATCTCCCCCTCCTGCCCAGGAACCCCATCCCATCCCCCCTCCTCCTACTTCTATAAGGATGTACCCCCCACCTACCGCCCCACTCCCACCTCCCCACCCTTGAATTTGCCCACACTTGGTGTGCAGCCTTCATGGGACCAAGGGCCTCCTCTCGCACCTATGCCCAACAGGGCCATCTTCCCTTACATATAGAGCTGAAGACATGGGTCCCTCCCTAAGCGCTCCCAGGCTGGTGGTTTACACCCTGGGAGCTCTGGTTGGTTGGTATTGTTGCTCTCCCTTCGGTCCTTCTTAGAAAGAGTAACAAAATACTGAAGGGAGCAAATATGGAGACAAAGTGTGGGACAGAAACTGAAGGAGGGGCCGTCTGCAGACCATTCCACCTGAGTATCCATCCCATGTGCAGTCTCCAAAGGTAGACGCTGATGTGGATGTCAGAAAGTGCATCCTGACAGGGGCCTGATATAGCTGTGTCCATAATTATCATTTCTATTCATAAAAGAGAAACACTCTACACTAATGAATAAAAGTATAATGTAGGTAATTCAGAGACTCAGAAAGTCAAAGTCACTTATTTTATTTACAAGTATTGTGTGCTATGTACAACTTCATGCTGTATGCATTAATACAACTAACAACACAGTAGCTTTTTTTTATAGCATATTAACCATAAAAAATAAACACATGAGGAATATATTGCTTTGTAAGACAGTAACAACTACTGCATCATGAGACCAGAGAAGATGATGGCAGTTTGTCAGCTACATTATAATCACAAGGGATTACCATTATATGTTAACTCTGCCATTGATCAAATGTTCTCATGTGGTCCAGGACTCCACTTCCTTTTATTTGTACAAATATATATTTTTAAATGTGTTATATAGTATGTCCTCTACATTAGGTCTCCATGTTTGCATGTCTTCCAGTGCTCTTCATGAATTGTTCACACCATCATTTGAGTACACAGCGTTCTGTAAGTCAGTTAACTCGCTTCTTTTGACAGCAGTTGAGGTTTTTCTAGCTTCTCACTATAGTAAGTTCATAACTAACCTTAAAGTATATGTCTTAGCAAATTGACCTGAAAATTTTGTAGCACATATTTTTGAAATTGAGTTACTGATAGAAAGTAATCTCTTAGCTCATCTCCCTCCTTTTAGAACTTCTCAGTTGTCAGCCTCCTCTCAGCCAGGGATCATGCCCATGTGACACTGCCTGTCTGGAAACCTCCATTTGCCCTATCAAGCAGATACTCAGGGTCAGTCCACATGATAAGGAGAAACTTGATCCAAGTTCTTTACCAAGTCCCTGGCAGCCTAAAGAATATCTTCAGTACAATTGCAGAAGGAAATTTCCCAAACCTAGAGAAAGAGATACTCAATCAGGTACAAGAAGCCTATAGAACATCAGAAAAACAATACCAGAAAAAAAAATTCTACATGTTTTCAGGACATGTTACAAAAAATTGACTGCATGATATAGTTAAAATATTACAAACCCCAAACAGGGAATATTTAAAGCTGCAAGGAATAAAAGTGAAGTCATGTACTCAGACAGGTCTGTTAGAGAACATCAGTTTATCAACAGACAATTTTAAAGCCAGGTAGGCCTGAAAAGATTCCAAGTCCCAAAGACCACATCTGTCTGCACATATTATTATACCCCAAAAAGTACTGAAACCAAAGGAGAAATAAAATATTTTCATCATGAAAAGAAATTAAAGGAATATTTGACTACTAAGCCACACCTCTAGAGGATACTAAAGAGAATGCTTGAATCTGAATCTGAAGATTACAAACACACCTTATGTAATAATATAACATAAAAGCTGTGTAGGCTAAGGGGAAGCCTCAATTGGTCTGTCCAGCACTCAACACTTCTCTACATTATATTTGAGACAGGGTCTGTCACTGACTGTGACCTTACAAACTGACTAGCCTGGCCAATCAGAAGTCCCCAGGAATCCTGTTTCTCCTTCTCCAGCTCAAGAACTAGACACATGTGCCATCATGGCCATTTCCTTTTGTTTGTTTGTTTGTTTGTTTGTTTGCATCAATGCTGAGAATCAGACTCAATCCTTATGTTGGCCAGGAAGTACTTTTCTGACTGAGCCCACTCACCTGTCCTTATTTTTGAGGTACTGGGCATAGTTAATCCATAAAATCATGGAAAGGATTAAGCTATTACAGTATATATTTGCTCAATATATAAAATTGGAATGAGAAGCGATCCTCAGGCTGTGGCAGTGCTGTAGCAAACATGACACAGAGTCCCATTATGCTTGACTCTCCTTTACTTTATTCTCATCTTCAAACTCTTTGCAAGTTGATTATTTCAGTTCAAGAAGTTGCCAAATGGACCATGTTCTTAGCAACCCTGGACTCTAGACTAGCATTTGTTCTTTAAGAGGAGTCAAATGATTCTCTGCAGGTGAGGTAGGAGTCAGGCCTTAGGGATCTTTTACCTTTTATCAGTGGTTCAGTTAGAGACAAGAATAATGGTATGGTTCTGGAGCTGTGGGACTAGGAAGAAGTGAAGTTTTCAGGTCAAAGTAAAATTTCAGCCTCACTGGTTGGCCAGTTGTACAGTTTTCTCAAGTGTTGTTCCAACCTGCTGATTGGCTGTTTGTACAGCTTTGTGTGAAAGTTGCTGTTTTATTTAATTTATATCTTTCTCCAAATGACTCTCAGGATAGAGAATTGTTGTTAGTATTTAACATGTATATTTGGGTCATTACGTAAGTGGTAGCAATTATTTTTAATACTAATTACAGATATTCACATAGACTTTTGTCTTCCCTACTTACTCTCAATTTAATGACTAGTTCACAATCTTAAATGAACTTGATTTTGTCAATAGAGTTGTATTTGATAAGAGTTGAAGTGCCATTTTTCCTCTACAATAGTGAGATTTCTTTCAGTTTAATTCTTGAGTAACTAATATTTTATTACATTATTTTGATGATACTTCAGTGATATTAAAATGGAAAGGCATGAGATCTCATTCAAATCCAGTGGTATTACATTTTTATTAATACAACCATTTTAATATTGTAGAGATTATTTATGATATGAAATGGCCCACATTTATTTCTATCACCAGTTTCTTTTTACTGTTCCATACCCTTACCAATATGTCCTATAAGTCTCTTTAGCCAGGTGTGCTGAATTTCGAAACCTGGGCTGTTGATGAGCGAGATCCTTGAACTTTAAGGAGAACCCAGAATGTCCTGGAGAGCTGGCAAAAGCACTGGTGGAAGCAGGCTATTGTCTGGCATAGGCCACACCCTGGTATGGTGAAGGTGGGATTGAGAATTTATAATCTCCAGAAGGTTCCTGAATAATGCTAGTGCATTAACCAGAGGAAAGTTCCATGATAACCACTGACATAGACAGATGGAAGTCAGTTTCCAAATAATATTTTTCAACATAGTAAGTATGTAAAAAACAAATTCACTTATTTATACACTTATTTAACTTTAGAAGTTAATATTTTAAGATGCTAAGTTTGGTGTTGCCTTCACGAGTACCCCCAAATTTTTAATAAATTCTTAGTTCTTTGAGAATCTTATACATATCTAAAATTCATTCTGATTACTTTTCCCCCTACTTAATCCTATCTTATTGCCAGCCCTATCAATCTGTCTTCCCTCTACTAGTCTTGTCCCCAGATTATGACTCTAGGCTCTATTTTTGTCCTATTTAGTTTAACCAAGCCTACCAGTGTAACCAATGATTAAGGACTACCCAGTGGAGCTAAAGGCAGTGACCTCCCCATCTCTGAATCTATCCGTTGGAAATAGGTCAGCAGTGAGGGGTAGGTCTCCCTGACCCCCTCTCTTCCATACATGTAGAGAGCCGCTATGTGCTGCACCTGAAGATGGTGCTGGCTGAGAGTGCTCCTTGTGGTAAACAAGTCCTCATTTGGCTATACAGCTGTGCAGGGGCAGGGAATGGTCATACGTGGACGTATGGAGAGATGATACGTGGCATATGCTCATTGGCCTTTGCTTAGATATAAGCCTGGTCCCCGGGGTAAGTGGGGCCACCACCACCAGAAAGCAACAATCCTGAGTAAACTGCCTTGAGAAGGAACCTTGTTGTCTTGCGTCTAATTTCCTGCTGGCCAGGAAGGGCGCCTGACACATACATGCTAGGCTCTTGTCTTCTTTTTGTTCTGATCCAATACAGTTATCTTATTTATTGAGAGTTTATGATTACAATGGTTGTAAATTGCTCAAAAGATGACATTCTTTCATTTCTTCTAATCTCTGGCTCATAATTTTTTCTGCCCTTCTGCAATGTGCTCTTAGCCTTAGAGGGGATTGTGTAAATATTTTCTTTAATAGCTGAGTACTCAACTTCCACTTTCTCTTAGAAATGTGTGCCATCCTAAGTGTGCATTAGCCATAGTTCACTAGGAAAAGGTAACATTCTGATTAAGATGAAGTGAAATTGTCTATGGATATACGCATATGTATTTAGATGGTAACTTAACGCTATGACAACTCACATAAACAACTGAATTAAGTTCTTCCCTAGGACTCATGGCTTCTTCCCCTGGCATGGGTTTTTAGTTGGTTACAATATTAGATGTGGCTTTCCCCCTCAAATCCAATCAGAGAGCAGTTGTTTATCCCTCTAACAGTTAGACTACAATTGTACAAATGGATACATCTTGCCTAGCACCTTCCTATTGTACTTTATTGGGTTTGTAGCTGGGTAAGACCATCAGTGCCTTTTCTCTCCAGTAACTGCACAGCACAATCTAGCACTATGAAAACTAGTTGGCAGGGAGTAAGCCTTGAGATCAATTGTAGCCATAAATGTTTCTTAAAATAATAATTCTTAAAATAATAATTTTATGAAAATTGCTATAAATATTACATATATATAACATAATTTACTGTGTTTGTAAATAAAAAAGAACTTGGATCTCTATTCTGCTAGTTTATAGGACAAATAGGCACTTAAGTCTAGAAATAAACTTTAAAATTTGACAAACTTGTAGAGTTTTCAAGTATAGTTTATGGATGTCTATTTTTTTTTTTTTTTGCCTCAGCATAGTTTGATATGAATCAGCTTAAGGCATGTCTTGGCGATAGTTTTAAAACATATTAAAGCCACTTTATTTCAGCCACTTTATTTTTAACATATAGTAGAACTGTAAAGAACGATTAGAATTTAAGTAGCACTAAATAAAAAATGCTTGCATTTGGGAAAACAGCATTTTGAAAATGTGCTGCCTTTTCCTAACATCTAAAGCCCCAAGAATGTAAACAAAAATAAAGGTCAAGAGAGCAAACAAATATCTAAGTAATGCTTTTTCTGGCTCACTGTAATTTTCAAACTTAGCTTGTGAATGTCAATTAGCTCAAGCAAGTCTTGCTGATAATGTCAGCTGTCAGTCATTCCTAGGTAGTGATGTGTGAGGTTTGCCAGCAGGTAAAGGACCAATTTAGTGATGAAGGACATAATGAGGGCACAGAGACCTCAGGAATACTTTTCATCTCTGGTAAATATCTTCTTATGAGGGGGATTAATAAAAGAAAAGAAATGTCTCATTAAAATTTATTTCAAATTAGTTCATTTTTAATAAATTATATCTTAAAGCATTAATCTTTTAATGTTGAATTTTTAAAAATTCATGTAAATGACCAATGATGTACCATTTTCCCAACATGACTGATTGTTAAACACAACACTTATAAGAGAGAAGCCCCAAATTCACATTAAAAATTTGTTTTAAATTGAATTAGGTCAGTTTTCATGAGATGTATGACAAAGCCATTTGACAGACTCTGAGTCCACAGAGTATTCAACCTAATAAAATTTATTTTATACATCTATGAACAATATGTAGTTTAAAAATATTTTTCATTACTGTATCACTAGGTATTTTATCTTGATACTAGAGTGAAGAGAATTTTCTTATATCGTATCTTTAGTTTTCTTACTTCATGTAAAACATTTAATTTTATTATTTATCAAATGTAGTCATTTGTAGTAATAAGTCTTCATCATTATTCCATCTTCTTTTTGACTTTTTTCTACTTATCCACCCATCTATGTATCCAACCATCCATCTTTATCCTATCAACATAATCATAAGCATCATTAATAAAATTACCTTAACTCAGATCTAACTCTTTCATCTTTTAATATAATTATGATTTATGAATTAATGAGAAATGTATTTTTTTGTTTTGATAGTTTTATTACTTATCTCTTCACCTTAATATTCTTTACATATTTCACCTCTAGCTTAAATATTATATTTTTTTGTTTGTGTGTAGGTGCACATGTTTGTGCCAGTATGCACATATGTATATGCATGCAGATATAGAATTTAGAAGTTCACCTTGAGTATTGCTCCTCCTGCCAGATCTGTGAACTTTAGTGCTGACAACATGACATTAATCCCCCTTGCAGCCCACCACCCACCAGAGATAGTGGAAAAGAAAAGAACCTATTTAGAAAGTTTCTCTTTGGAGAAACTCCCATCTGTGTTGTCTGGAAACTGGCAGTTCAGTTCATAGGTTAGCAGTGGCAGCTCGATCCACTTGCAAATACTTCACAGATACAACAGCAGTCCAGCTAGGTAGAGTCAGGATAGCAATTAGGAATCAGCAGCATTGGCACTACCTACAGAGACAGCCAGGCCTCAGCCTCTGCACAGTAAGCAGAAGGGACCACGAGGAATGCCAGAAGAAGTTCTCGGCTGTGTCTCTCTCAGGGAAGTGAACATCAGTGAAAATGAGAGATCCACAAGCATTGCACAGCTAGCTCTATAAGCAAGCCAAGCTCAGCCTCCATCAGTGTCTGCTGAGGCCAATTTATACCCTCCAAACATCACATGTCCTTCATGGGTCTTGCCTCAGCATGTGCTTCTGTATCAGCTGACATCACTCTGTCAGTTAGCCAGAGTCTGAGAAAGAAACTGCAGCATATCACCACAAGTTTTTATGGTGCAGTTCTCTCTATGGAGTCTTGACAAATGCAGCTCAACTACACAATGTAAGGTGAACCAATACATGCGTGTCATTAGCAAAGAATCTTTCATCACTTGTTCTTTTATAAGCTTGCTTTAGCAGAACATCCTCTCTGCTGTGTCTGCTTCAGCAAAACATTCTTTCATGAGTCAGCCTTAGCTTTTCACACTTGTTTCTACTTTAATGAAACACTCCTTCACATGTTTGCCCCAGCAAAACACCATCCAACACAACTGTCTTTCCAAGGAAGTCTTAAACTTTCCACTTCATTAATTGAAAAAAAAAAAAAAAACATGATAAATAGCTTGGCTAGCTATACATTCAGCTCCTGAGTAGTGATGGAGAGGTCTGGTTTTCAGGCCTGAGTTTTACTTCATATAGGGAGACTCACTCTCAGAAATTGTTATTCATTTAGTCTGGGGTAGGATCAGGGATTGTGGTATTTTTAATTTAAGATGTGAGATGATTTCAAGTGACAGAGTTGAGAGCCACTAGCTACTGAGGTGTCTTCCTGAAAGCTTAGCTTGCCTTGCTGTTGTCCCTTGTCAGTAAAAAGAAATGGTGATGGCTAGGGAGCTTGAAGGGCTAGTTGAAAGCTTGGCTTCCTTCCTCTGTCTTCTATGCATTCTTTATTCATGTATTTTACATTGACCTCCCTGTTTCTGCCTGACTCTTTGTTGGCTTATGTTTCCTGGAATGCTGGTTCCTTAACTTGAGTCTTAGGTTTTGCCTCTGTGAGTGCATGCATGTTGACCCAGCATTACTATAACTAGATCTTGCCTTGGTTGTTTTTGTAAATTTTCTTTCAAATAGCTTCTTAGTTTTTGTTTCGTATTCTTACTTTCATCTGAGTTAGAAACAGGTGACAGGACTTGGTAACTGTTTTTCAAATGCTCTGTTTTGTTGTCTCCATGTAATTCAGTAACAATGCTCATGAAATTGATACATATAAGTATTTTTAAGGAATGGAGTTTTATGTGTACATGTGTGTGTACTTACATTGTTCACATAATGCAATACATGTGTGTACTTACAATGTTAACGCAGCACAATGCATGTGTGTGTATTTGCATTGTTAACTCAGTATTATATGATGGGTAGGAATATAAATTGATACCATATTTCTTAAGAGATATCTGTGAAGAGCTATCATGCTTTTGTCAATATTTGCTTCATTTGAATTATTTATACTTCTGAAACTGTGCTTATGCCTTAAGAAAAGTAATCAATGCAGTACTGTTTTGTATAGAGAAAGCTTTGTTAGTAGCACTGAATACCACAAAGGAGACAAAACTAATAGAATAGTATACAAAATATGACATTGATAATTTTTACAAAACAGACTGATGTATCACATAAAAATGTGACTTTGTGATAGTGTTACATGAAAACTTCAGGATGAATTAAGAATAGGAAACTTCAGTATTCTACTCTTATCAATAGACAAGTCATGCATAAAAAAACTAAACAGAGAAATGCTGGAGTCAAATAATGTCATAAATCAAATGAATCTAGCAGGCATCTGCTGATCATTTCACCCAAACACGAACGGATATACTTTCTTCTCAGCAGCAGCTCATGGTACTTTCTCCAAAACTGAGCATGTACTAAAACACAAACCAATTCAACAGATATAGGAATATTGAAATAATACTTTACATCCTGTCTGCTCACCATGTATTAAAGATGGATATTAACAATAACAGAAACATCAAAAAGTATAAAAACTCATAGAAACAGAACAATTCACTACTGAATGAAAATGTGGCAAGACAGTAATAAAAAGGGAAATTAAAATGTTTTTAGAATGGAATAAAAATGAAAACACAACATATCAAACCTTTGGGACACAGTGAAGGTAGTTATAAAACTCAAGTTCTTAGCATTAAGTGCCTTCATAAAAACCTGGAGCGATCTCATGTTAGTAGCTTAACAACACACCCAAGCAAGGGTACCCATGCCCAACAGCTCCTGGATCCTCATCATCTGCAAGCTCAACAGCTCAAAGTCCTAGGTAGAATCAGACACAACTGAGAAAAAAATCACTATACTCATTAATTGGTGCCTGGCCCAATTGTCAATCAAAGATGCTTCCTACAGCAGATAATGAGGGTTTATGCATCTAGTCTATTTGTATCTGTTATGCTGTGTTGGGTTGATATTACTGGGAGTCCTGATTTTCTCTGCCGGGAAGAGGAGGAAGAATGGATCTAGGGGAGAAGGAAGGTGAAGGGTCATTGGGAGAAGATAAGGGAGGGGAGGCTCTGGTCAGTTTTTATTGTATGAGAGAAGAATAAATAAAACAAAGTTAAATAAAGATCAAACAAGCAATTTAAACAGTCACATAACCCCTAATGAGATAGAAGCAGTAGTTTAAAGTACAATTGCCTCCCCTAATAAAGGGTCAAAATAGATTCTATCAAACCTTCAAAGAAATAATACCAATACTCCTGAAATTCTTTTGAAAATATAATCTAGAGAAACATTTTAAACTCTTTTTAAAATACCAAAACCACACAAAAAAGATTCCTCAAAAATAAAAATTATAAACCAGCATTCTTTTTGACAGTAGATGCAAAAATTCTTATAAAATACTTACAAACTGAATCCAACAATACCATGATCATGCTGGTTCATCACAGAGATGCAAGATGGTTCAACACACATTAATTGATAACCTTAATCCATTAAATAAGCAGATGTGAGACAAAATTACACGGTGATCTCATTAGATGCAGGAAAGGTCTTTGACAATGACCAGCATTCCTTTCTGATAGAAGTCCTTGCATACAAAGGGCATACCTCCACATAATTAAAGCAACTTACATCAGTCTTACTGCCTACATAAACCTATTCAGGGAGAAACACAAAGCATTTTCACTAAAATGAGGAACAAGTCAAAGGGTATCCATTCTCCTGTAGCTACTTAATATTGTATGGAGTTTTAACTAGAGCAATGAGTCAACTGAAGGAGATCAAGGGAATATAAATAGGAAAGGAATGATATGATTTCATATATAAGAGAAGACACCAGAAGATAAGATTTTCATATGTTCTTGGATAATTAGAATAAATAACTTGAAAATGGCCATTTTACCCATAGTTTTCTATAGATTTAATTCAATCCCCATCAAAATTACAACACAATACTTCACAGAAATGTATAAAAATACATTTTAAACTTTATATAGAAACACAAAAAGGCCAGGACAACCTAAACAATCCTGAATAATACAAAGTTTAGAGATATCACTAGCCCGAATTTCAAGTAATATTACAGATCATTAGTAATAAAAATAGAAATGTGTTGACATTAAAAGAGAAGTGTTGTTTAGTAAAATCAAATTGAAGGACCAAATGTAAATATTGTATGTTTTCTCTTGTATGTGGCTGTTAGCTTTTATGTTTTCTATACACGTACTGTAATCTGAATAACCACAGAGCTTAGGCACTAAGTAGCATGCTAGTGGGAGGGGAGGGAAGGCTCTCCGAAGAAAGGGGAAAGAATATAACCATATCCGAAGAGACAAAGACAAAACTGGAATAGGAGAATTGAACAGGGAGGAAAAATGCGAGGGGCAAAGGAAGAAATAATTGAGGATAACTAACACTAAAGGCTATTTAAAAAACCATATGGAAACTTACTGTCTAATGCTTCCTAAAACATATACAAATATGAAAAGAATCTAAATGGAGTCACCAAATACTAAGGGAGACAATGCTTCAACTAGACATCTTATGCCAACAAATGAAACTTCCAGTGCCTGGAATAAGTTACATCATGCTTGGTCATTGGATAAAGGGGCCCCACGTAAACCTCCAAATATCACAGTCTATTGCCAAGGCCATTAGTTACTCTCTACAACCAGATTGTAAAGCTCTATTATGAAGATAACATCTATGCCATCAAACACACACACAAACACAAACACACACACACACACACACACACACACACACACACACACACACACACTAGAGCTGGTGCCTAACTAGAAGATTTCCCTTGTTCACTAGGTAGCATACACAGCTACAAACTGTGCAACCTATAAAAGTGACCTGCCTGCAAGATATACTGGATGCACAAGTGTTGTAACCAACCACTTTTAAAAAATAATTGTATTTAAGACCTACTCTATGAGATAGAACCAATACTTGATGTTACTCAAGTGGTCTAGAACCTGAAAGTAGATAGAACATACATGGTAATGGGGGAAACGTAATAATATTAGTCTTCTAAAGTAACATAGCAAAAATGATTCCTAATGTCATATTTCTATATCCATGGATCAGTGCTTTCACAAAATCATCAAAGAAGCTTCTTGCAATATATTGGAATTAACACTGCAATCTGTAAAAGAATAATGCTTAGAGAATGAAGTGTTGGAGCACACAGTCCTAAATGTAATTTCTTCTCTAAAATCTTCACTCTAGCCTCAGGATGTATGCAGAGAAGGAGGCAGGAAGATTGTAAGAGCTAGAGGTGATAGATGCCTCCGATTAATCTGTGTTTTTCATACAAACTGGTATTGGTGCACACATGGAGTCACAAAGACTGTGCTATCATGCATAAGATCTACACAAGTTCAAGCCAGCTGGGTCCCTGTGATGAGAGGAGGAACTGGACATGGAGACCCACCACTAGCCAAGAAACTATCTACAGTTGATACCAGCTCAAAAGGGGGATTTTTCCCCCAGTGGAGTTTCATTGGGTATATCAACTATGATTTAGGAGAGTTCTCATGCCCAGGAGTATGTGGCCAACATAAAATGAACTCACTGGTATCTTTGTGGACTTTTTGTTCCATTTTGCCTTTTAGTTCCCCTTTTCTATGTTATTGGTCTTTCTGTTTGTTTTGATTATTTGCGTGTGTGTGTGCGTGTGTGTGTGTGCATGTGTGTGTGTGTGGGTGTGCATGCACATGCTTCTTGTTTTCTTGTTTAAGGGGGTCAGTGAACATAAACTCAGGTGGGTTGGAAGATGGTGAGAATATTGTAGGAATTAGGGAGGGGAAAACATGATCAAAATATATTCATGTTTTTTCAATAACAATAGAAACAATAATAGAATCATTTTCAAAAAAGAAACCATGGTCCCAAATTTATAGAAACCAATGCAAAGAAATTAAATAGTTCACCCAAAATGTGAATAGTAACTATATCTTGTTGTGAGACTAGAATTTATTTTTTCTGTGTAGTATTATGAAGTGTGTGAAATTTGTATATATTCTATAATAATACCTATTCCATTGTTATTCAGAAAATAATCCCACCTACAAAAGTTAGTTAATATTATTCCACTCTCACCATGTAAGCAATACATATGAGAATGTAACATCTGTGCGAGCATGAATTGTTATTGGCGTTGTTCATTGGCAGGTTTCCCATGCCATGAGTTGAATATTATTTGAAAGAATGTGTCTTTTAGAAATACGATTTGAAAAAATGATTGAGTTTAAAAATAAATATATGACTCCATTTCTAATGACAATTTTAGGAAGTAAATACTATAGAATTATTTCCATGTGTGTATGTGTGTGTTTGTGTGTGTGTGTGTGGTTTTAAAGAGTTAATATATAAGCCATTAAGGATTTTGAATACCTATCTTTACCCTGTCTTCACTGAGAGTACATTCTTGTCTTATGGAGTTTGCTTGACCAGGAGAGGGTTAACTAACAAATGGAGGTGCGAATTCTAATGCTTGGGATTTGAAAAAGTCTAACAGAAAGCTTTTACTATTGGCAAATACTTTTAAAGTAATCCCATTTCCTTAAATGTAAGCAAGAAAACCATAATTAAACTGTTAGCAAGTGTCATTTTGCTATTCATGAAAATATAGGCATATCATTTGCATAGGACAAACGTACTACATGAATCCTTAGGCTTTGACAGCTAGAATGGAATTGATTTAAGGTTGAATGATTGTCAAAAAGTGACAGTTGACAAATTATGTAAGACTTTAAATTGTACTTCACTTTATCCACTAAGGGAAGGCACTCAAGTAATTTTTAGTATGTATTTAACTTAGAGTTAATTCTGCCATGAAAACAAATGAGTGCCTTTTTTAAATTTTGTGTTTCTCGCATATTTTCCCAAAGTTGCAGTGGGATATGGGGAATTTTTAGTAAAAGTCATCTATAATGATATTTTGTTAGAACTGAGTGTTAAATAAGACAGTATCAATGTGTAAAGCTAACAGAGAGCTTTATCTCCATGTCCCCCTCCACAGGATTCAGAATTTCCCGTAGATATGCAACCAGATCCAAACTTGACTGCATGTATGGAAAACCTTTCTGCTGCAAAATTTGACTACAAGCTAAACAATATTTTCAGACTTCATGAACTCCCAGTGAGCTGGTAGGACGCTGAACGTTTTCTTAATGCTTTTGAGATCTTGCTGTCCTGTCTAAACTGTGGTGCTCTTTTAACTATTCGTAGCATATGTGATTTGCTCTTACCCTGTGTGCCCAACGCTACTTTAGCTACTCACAGCAAAGAAAGAATCTATTTATAGTCTCTGGAACATTGCAAGCTAATTGGTTTAGGCACTTGGTGGCAGTGTAGACTAAGTGCACTATTGTGATTATTACTGTTGAGCTTATATTTCCAACTTACAAGAACACACATGGTTTTAAGAGAGTTTCTAAGAATTATTTAAGTCCAAGATATGAGAAACTATGGATTTTAATTATTTTCTTGATTCTATCAATGTACTTTTTGGGTAATGTAATTTTCACTTGTTCTTCTTGAAGTCGTGATTTCATGAACTGTAGGCGCATTGATTTAAAGTAAAACATATTATTTGACATTTATTAAAATGCAGTTGCTTTATGAATCTGAACATCTATGTCTATATATACAGAAAATGTATTTTTATATCTTTTGACATTGATAGGGTTGGTAAGGTTTTTTTTTTTTTTTTGATAAGAATGTTCCTGTAAATAATCTATAAGTATAAAATAAAACTTTGGAAAACTTAAACTTCAGTAAATAGTTTTTGTCAATAATCACAGATATTAATTTTAGCTTAGGTAAGGAGCATCATATTCTTAAATTTTTACATATAATCTGAAGTATATGGAATTTTTCCTTAAGGATCTATGATTTGTGTAATAAATGTAGGAAAAAGAACTGTCATTATTCATAAACTTCTTCAAGAAGAATATCTTCAAGAGTAATATTTGTGGTATTGTAATTATATCTATTTTACCTGTAGTTCTTCTCTTTTCCATTTGAAATATGTCTGTTGATTTGATGATATTATGATATGTGATGTGATATGTATACATGTATGTATATATGTACATATGTACATATATATGTCACATAGTTATATACATATACACAAACACACACACGCACACACACACACACACACACACACACATATATATATATATACACATATCACATGGTATGGTATATAAATGCATATATATATACACATATAACACATATGGGGTATATTATGGTATATGCATATATATGTATCTTCATATATGAACATTTATGTATATATATATGTGCATTTATATTCTATTACTACTGGATTATCTTTTTTATTTTATTTTTATTTTATTTATTTTTTAAATCAAATCATAATTTTTACTTATTCACACAGGGGTTATAAACACAAAAAGGCAGGATGTGGGGAAGGGGATGACACCGGAGCGTAGGTGTTCAAGGGGAGTACAGATATCTTTCAGAACAGGGTATCGGCTGGATGAAGGTTCAGGGGACAGGTCACTGTAATTCTGCCTATGATTCACTTGTCCTTATCTAAGTTGGTACTGTTTGCCTAGGCTACCTATTTACAAGGTCTATGACTACTCAGGCTGGTAAATTTCCATAAAAACTGCCTGTTTACAATAGCTTACAGCCATTTGTTTCAGTGTTTTTCCACAGAGACCCAAGACTTTGTGTTAGCATGTATGTATGTCAGGCCTATTGGTGATTTTAAGCCTATGGCTGATTGTAGGCCTTCAGTGTATAAGCACGGCTGCCCCTGACATCTCCTCCCTTCTCTAAGTATAGAAGGGCCATGGCAATTCTAATCTTGGGAAGATGGGGATAGAGGCCTGACCTCCAATAATTGAAGGGGACCTTGTAATGGTTCTGGTCCTCCTGTCGTTGTCCAGTGAGGCATGAGGGCCATACTCATCCTGATGTCTTTTTCCTGGAGAGGGGATACTTTTGACATCAACCCCTATGCAGTCAGGTTTGTCCCTCAGGGAACCAGAGAGGTATTTTTAACTTTTATTTATATTCCCTTGCAGTGCTTAGCCTCGCAGCCTAAGCAAGAATTCAGATCGCCAGTCAGAGGGGGTTCTGGGTGGCCCCTCTCTGTTTGGTATAGGGGTGGAAGTCCCTCTTTTAGGTTGGGTGGAGATGGGTTTTGGGAACACCTGGATAGAATAGCAACCTCATCTTGAGTCTTGTGGACCTCCACAGCTAACTTATGATAATGTATCTGAATAGGTTTTACTACCAAATTATCTATCTGTTGTTTTACAAAGTTGGTCAGCCTATTTAAGGCCCAGGAACCAAAAGAAATAAGCAAAAATAACCCAATTAATGGTCCCAAGATGGGAGGAAGTAGTGTTGACAACCATGAAGAGGTTGAAAATCAATTTTGTACCAGCTCTCATCTTTCTCTCTCTCTCTTTGTCTTTTCTCAGGGCCTTCTTGGACCCTTTTCATGCTCTCTTTAACCATCCCTGTCTTGCCTATGTAAAAGCAACATTCTTCTTTAAGGGCTGTACACAGTGAAGAGCTGTACACAGTCTTTTCTATTGTAAAAGAGTAAATCAAGTCCAATAAAGCCCTTTGCAATTTTTGGAGATCATTTCAGACAGCAAAACGAGGGATTTCTTCAGATTAGTGATGTCAATCTCTAGCTGTTTGGTGTTCTTGTCAATGGCCCATCAAAGGTCTGAGTAGTTTAAGTCCAGAGGCCAGCATCTGGATTAGAACTTCTACCAGGAGACATCATGGGTGTTTCATTTTTACCTGGAAAGGAAAAAGAAGGGCATTCTCAGGGAGATTTCTCTTCCCTGGAGGTCAATTGTTATTCATCTTATTTATAGTTGGGCCTGGCTTTGTGGGGGTACCTATTTATTTCATTAATATTTTTGGCAGCCATTTAGCTGTGCCTTCTGTGGTATCAAACAGACATATCAGTCCTCGGCCCCATATGAGAACTGGGTCTGGGCCATACCATTTAAGGGTAAGAGGGACCTTCCACATAGCTATGGCATAGTCTTTATTGGTCTCAGCGATGCCAGAGGCAGTCAGCAGCAGATTTGCCATGAGCTTTCAGTTTTAGAGTTAAAAGTCAACAATGCATGATGGAGAGTGTTTCCGGAGACTCCTTCTTGGGGGTTACAGTTCCCCTCTTTTATTTTTAAAGACTATTGGATTATCTTAAAAACAAGAATGTTATATATGATATTTTACATGTATGTAGCATAATATATATGATTTTAATGACATGATTAAAGCCCATAGGTCAATGAGTTGGAAATTTCTATTAACATTTGAAGAGAATAGTAAAAGTGATGCATTCATCCCTTATGGCTCTAATTAAATTAGTACATACAGCTGTGTGTGTGTGTGTGGTGTTTGTTTGTTGTTTGTGTTTGTGTGTATGTGTCTCTGTGTGCATATGTATATCTTTGGAAGAAAGGTTATAACTTTCATTAAATGTCTTTTAACTAGATATGATTCTGTATGCTATTTCTTATATCAGGTAAGCACCATCTACAATTTTATTTTATAATATATAACTATTTTATTTATTTTACTTTTACTTTATCAGTGGGTAGAATTGAACTTATTATAAAAAAAGACCTAGTTAGTTTAGAATTGGATTTTAAGAATTTTCTGCAGTACACTCTACTGAGTCCAGGCAATGGCAAGAAAATGCAAATTTATTTGATAGTAAAAAGAGAATAGACAAATTACTCTTTAGGAAGAAATACTCCTGTTTGAACAAATGTCCAATAGTCTGCGTTCCAAAGACAATATATGTATTGAGTTCTCTTTTTCCTCTTTTATTGAAAATAGATTTTTTATACATATTCTGTTATGGTTTTCCCTTCCCTTACTCCTCCGTGTTCCTTCCCATTTCCCCTAGAACCCAGATCCATAAATTTTCAGTTTCTCATTGGAAAACAAACAGACATCTAAAAGAACAATAATAAAATAAAATAAAACAAAAGGAAGTTGGAATAGGAAAAAAACATAAAGAAGAAAAAGAAAAAGCACAAGATATAGGCACTAAGACACATGTATCTTCACACACAGGAATCTCATAAAAAACAGAAAACCAGAAGATATAGTATACTCACAAAGGACCTGGAAAGTGAAAGAAATAAAAAAATGAATGAAAAAAGAAAGAAAGTTTGATTCAGCATTATGAGACACTACTCTCCAAAGGTGCAGTTGAGTGATTGTTGACTATGCTGTACATTCAGCCTACCCTTAATAGTGGCTTGTTTCTCCAGTGAGAATCCCTTGGAGAAACTGAATTTTCATCAAGAGGTTATCCATTTGAGAGTGCTTCTGGGTCCAGAATGAGGGTGTGTTTCTACTGCTTTCAGCTCTAAGACCTCATTCAGTGCAGACCTGTGCAGACTGTGCATGCTGCCACAGTCTGTGTGAGTTCACATGTGCACTAGTCCTTCTCTGTTCAGAAAGCCTTCTTGCTTTTGGTCCTCAATCCCTTCAAGCTCTTATACTCTTTCTGCTTCTTCTTTCATAGGCTTCTTGAGGCCTGAGGCAGAGGGATTTGAGGCATACATACAGTATAGGATTGAATGTTCTAAGATCTCTTACTCTCTGCACATTGTTGGCTTATGGGCTCTGTTCCCATCTGCTTCAAGAGGAAGCTTCTCTGATGATTGATGAACAAGGCACTGATCTATGAATACTGCGGAATGTCATCTGGTGTAATTTTTTAAAAGTCCTTTAGCAGCACAGTAGTATTTGGCTTTTCCCCTTGGTCCTTGTTGTATCTAGTCCCAGGATTTTGCCCATCCAGCAGTGTCAGCTATGGGGTCCTTCTCCTGGAATTGTACTTAATTCAAATCAGATACCAGTTGGTCACCCCACAAGCTTTGTGCTGCCAGTACACTACCATATTTTTCAGGCTGCTCACAATTTTAGATTGAGGTTTAGATATAGATTAGGTTGGTATTTACCTTTGTCCTTTGGTAGCATGCAGAGCACTTTCCAGTGCCATGAACAGTAGTCTGTAGTCACAAAGTCTCTAGAAAGGTGTAAGCTCTACTTTTCCTTGTCCAGTGAATTGTGCAAGTGTTGTCATGAGCAATAGGGTAGTTATTAGTTTGTGGAGAAAAACCAATAGCCTTGGTACTAGTAAGGCTATTAGCACTCAGAGTTTTAACTTGTGGTCTCTTTAATCTAAAATGAGAATTCCAGGTTCTTTCAGAGGATAATTTTCCCCATCTTTTCATGTTAATTTAGTTTTCATTGATAGCAATTTTGTTTCACATACTCATATTTCATCTCATAAATTAATAGTTAATTATATTACAATAGAAAACCTTGGCTCACAAAGACATTTGATAATAAACTATTTGATTCTTCATAGTCACCTACATTAGCTCTGTAGTGGTGCTGGGCATGACCACGAGCTCAAGCAATTAGATATAGCCAGCACTGCTGGCATGCTTTATGGGGAAAAAGTGTTGGTCATTTAAGAAATTAAGTGGAAATTAAAGAAAAGGCCTTTATTCAATGAATGAAGAAAAAGAGGGAAATGTTTGCTTTGTCAAAAACAAGAATCCAGATTTCAGGTTATGTTATTTCTAGCATCTACAAAGCCAGCTTTCCCATAACCACTAGTGCAGCCCGGGAGAAATTTCATTATCTTTGCTAGCAATTTTATTAGGAGAGAGGTTCTGTCTTTATGGCTTAGGCAGTAGAAAGGTGAACCAGTAGAAAGAATGGTGGTTAATCTAAGGATAACTTAAATCAAGTTGCTGCTTTGGGACAACTCGTTTAGGGGTTGTCTGCTTTATCGGCAGTCTGTTCATTCCTGCTCCTGGTACCACCATTTCTTCCTTCCTTTGTGTTGGTGTGGTTCCCATCCATTTTATCCTATTAACTTTTCCTGTTTATTCTGTTTTAACTATCAGTCATCAGCCAGCCATAAAATATAATTCCAAAACAATATTTAATGTTTCTCTAGTTTCCCCAGGTATGAGGGAACTGAAGAGATGGATCGATGCTCAAGAATGCTGCCTTTGCTATTCTGAAAACCAGAATTCAGACCGCAGGGCACACTTAGGAAGCTGACACCCAGAAAACACATCTAACTCCAGCTCTGAGGGACACCCTTTATCCTCCACATTATCCTTTAACCTCCACAAGTGCATTTGCACACAAAACTGCACGTACACACACACACACACACACACACACACACACACACAATGAACAAATAAAAGTTAAAAAGTTTAAAAAGGTGTGATAAAACTGCTCTCTGGTTAAAAGTATTTGTGGAAGAACATGTACCTGAATTCCAATTCTCAGCATCCGTGTACAAAGCTGGTTGTGACCAGCTCTTATAATCCCAGGACTACAGGGTACAGGGACAGGAAGAGTACTGTGACTTGCTGACCACCAGCCTAGTTCCAATTTCAGTGAGAGACATTTTCTCAAAGAATAAAATGGAGTGTGGTAGCACATAAATGAGGAACCTTACACTTGTGTGTATACATGTGTGTACATGCACGTGCACACATACACACACATTTAACATAAAATAAGTCATTACAACACTTTTCAATGACTAGGGATGTAGCTATGTTATAAAGCAGTAGAATAACCTGCCTGCACAAGGCCCCAGGTTCGATACTGCAGTAAAATATTTTTTGAGTTACTGTATGCATCTTTAGGCAAGAACATTTTTCTATGGATCAAGAGTTAATTTTGCTTTTGTTTGTCAATATCAGTGGGAAATGTTATTAAACTATAGTTTATAGGTTTCTTAACTTGGAAATATAACAACAGTAGTTGTATGGCAGTTAATGCTGAAAAGAACAGAAATACAAATAATACTAATGATGTTTTACTGAGCACTAATGAAAAGATTCACTTTCTTTATATGCACTATCTCTGGTTATAGTCTCTCTGTCTTTAACAATTACAAATAAACAGATAACAGACAGACAGACACACATACACACATACACACACACACACACACATACAAACAAAATACTCAGACATAAAAATTACAGGATTTGATTCAGATGTAGTTTAAGATGAAAGCAATAAATAAACCCACACATTGTTTTAGGAAAATTCTAAAGGAAAAAATCTCCACTTTTATATCTATGTATATAATTTGTCAGTTATATAAAACCATATAACCAATAATTTAGGGTAAAGTCTTATTTTTCCCTCTTGAGAATCATGGCCTAGGATAATTGCTTTATAGTTAACTATTAAAATAATTAATTAGATTGTATGTAAGTGCAGAAAGTGCTAATTATGTATTCTTTTTCTAGGAAAAACAGATATATCAAAACATATTTTTATGTTTTTTTTAACAAGGTCACAATAAAAACATATTAAAATCCAGATAATTTAAAGATTATTAATGTCTTAGTAATTTGCATTTTTATATAGTGCAATTACATAGGTCAAAGAACCAGAAGGGTTTTAAGTTAGACTAATTAAGAGTAGTTTCAAGCTCTGGTTTAGGTATTTCTAGTACTCTTACAGATGTTTGAATGGTTCTCATCCACCTAAATAATGTCCTTCAATAATGCACATCAGTTAAAAACTCTCCTTTTGTCCAGAGAACTAGGTTCTAACCATGTTCTGTCCCAGTGCCCTGCTTTCTCATGAGAAACATGGCAAAAATGCAGACTCATCACAATCCCATTTATTCTTGACACTGGAGATGCAATTTGCATTGGCTCCTCAATGTGCTGTATGACAAGGAAGAACAACCTCTACTCAGACAACTTATGAAAGGAAGGTTGACATTTTGGCTCACATTTGAAGGTATAATCCATCATGGTGGACAAGGTATAGTGGCAGGAGTTTGAGGCTCTGGTCACATGACATCAGCAGTCAGGAAGCAAAGAGAGGTGAATGCTTGGGCTCAGCTGGCTTTCCCCTTTTATTCAGTCCAAGATCCTAACTCTTGAATATTATCTCCTATATTCATTGGATCTTTCCAAATCAATTTACTGAATCTAGATAATCCCTCAAAGACATAACTAGACAGTTGTTTCTATGGTAACTAAAAAAACCAAGAAGGTGACAACCAAGACTTAACCCTCCCACCTCTCTTTTCTGAAACTCCTTTTATCAGCATCATTGCTGATTTTTTATAACCTGCCAGTGATCTGATCACTCATAGCTTCTCATTTTCTTCACCAGTCAGGTATTGCTTAGGCAGTTGGCCACTCCTGTATTTCTTCCTGAGACCTCAGTTGCTGTTAGTGTGTCCTGGATTTCCTCTTGACTCCCATGCTCCTTCCTTTTAGCTTGTCCAGTGAACTGCTTCTCTTGGGTTAGATGTCTCGTTAAAGGACCGCCCCTTAAGACCAACTCTTAGCTTCATCTTTTCACTAAGTACATTTCTCAGGTGGCATCTTCTAGTTTCTGGTTCTCAATTCCAAGTAGTAATATCTTGACATTTTCACTAAGTTTGAACATTTTATACAATCCTCCAGCTCTCATGTCCAAAGAAGAAATTTGTGTTATCTCAGAAATCCTGGACTACTCCTAATCTCCATCTTCATAAAAGAACCACTGTGTATCAATGAATGCTTTCATTCTGAAGATGAATCTCAGAGGTAAAACACTCGTCTGGTACCTTGGATCCACTGTAGGGTGAGTCTCCCAGTAGTTCTGGGAGTTCTTTGATTTAGAACTCATTTACAATTTTCACTTTCTATCTCTAATACTAGTAGTCATCACACTGCGCAAAAGGCTAATAATTTTTCCCACCATACTCAGTAATATCATCTCTCCCATATTGTGTCTATTTCACAGGAACTAAATAAGTGTTAGAGTACGTAAATTGGGTCATAAGAGCTCCCACTTTAAGGACATGCTGCACTTGCCAGGCTTGAGATGAAGACCGACCGTGCCTTCTTTGTAGACACATGATCTCTTTCCTTCCTTGGCTCACACATGGCAGTCATTTCTGTTCTGCAGACAACCATTACTGCATCATCACACGAGCCTTTCACTCGATAGGGAGTGTCAGGATTCCAAGGTTTGCACATCTGCTTCATTCCTACTGTTACTCAAATGCCACCTGCTCCCAGAGGCAGTTCTACCAAAACATAACTGTTTTATCCCTCATTCCACTCGCTGTCAGTGCTTTCATTGTGGTTATTTAAAAATTGCATTTCAAATACTATTTTATTTACTTATGTATATGTCTATGTATCTTTATGAGCATATGCACACATATGTGAATGGGGTTAGTGTATGCTCGGAGGCCAGAAGAGGGCATTGGTTCCCTTGGATCTGGAGTTTTAGGCATTTTGTATACCTGGCTTATTTTGTAGCTGCTGGCATCTGAACTCTGCTTGTCATGATTATGCAACAAACACTCCTCATTGTGTGCAACCACTCCAGCTTCTTCTATATTTTCTTTCTTCGATGGCTCACCATATGCCTGGGAATCATACATTTCAACGTATTTCCTGAAAAGACCCACACTTTTAGCTTTTACCTAGCAATGCTGGTCAGTGTTCACTACCCCAATGTTCTGTTTTCTGAGCCCATTTGAATATTGGGCTGTGACTTGGCTTTGTGACTAATCCTATGGGGATATCTTCACTCTTGTAGCTGGAATCCAAAGACACAGTAAAGGCTCCGAATCATTATAGAAGCCCAGATTCTTGAGTCAGCTGTTTGTAGCATCCCTCAGCCTTTATCTAGTTTTACTCTCTAGATTTCTCATACTTTTTAAAAAATTAAATGAGTTAATCATTGAAAATGCTTTTCAATGCAAGAAATACTGTACAGTATTTATATCCACACATTCATCCAGCAAAAGTGAAGACATTCCAACAACTCTGAACAATGAACTACCTGAAAGAATTCAGTTGCAGGCAGCTGGCATTTACTTGAGTTCACAGTAAGCCAAGTGTAACATCCATTGATGATAAAACATATTTGGTGGCTAAAGGTTCTATAGAAGAACATAAAATGTGGCAGAATTCAGTACAAGATAGCTTCAGGACTAAAGATGGACCAGGGCTTTTATGAAAAGGCAGCATGTAGAAGAGATCTGGAAGTGTGGGAAGTATAGAGAAAGAAGAGAAAAATTGAAACCAGAACTCCCTTGAGACAAAGGCATATCCATAATATGCCAGGAGAAACAAGTAATACAGTGTACACAAAACAAGGAAGCTGAAAAACTGAGCAGAGACATGTTAGGAACTTGAAAGTCAAAGGAGTATTGAGTATTCCATCAGACCTTAACAATCTTAATAGTCATTTTCTCTTGTATTTGGAAAATGTTGGAAATTGATTTGCAAATCTGAGCAAAAGATATACATGTTTGACATGTTAAAAATAGGACCTTTCCAATTGCTGTGTGGAAATAAGGCTTCTGATGGGGTCAAGGGTAGGGATCGACACTAGATAAAAATAATTCCCACAATTCAAGAAGGTTTTGAAGATTTCCATGATAACGATGATGGTGAAATAGGTGGAGATAAGTGACCAGAATTGTTATTTTATCAAGATGAGTGTCAACCATTTTTTTTGGCAGACTGGATGTGAATTAAAGAGGTATATTTCAAGGGTATCTGAATTTTGGCTTCAGCAAAGGAAGACTAAAGTAAGTATTCATTTACATGAGGAAGAAGCAAATTTGAAAACATGGGCATGCTAAGTTCATGAGACTCTTGGGATTTAGGTGGAGCTGGAATACTTCAAGTATGCTGGGAGCGAAGCTTGTCTGCGTACATGACTTGGTGAGCAGGTGCCTGTCAGTAGTATTCCAGGCGTTGGCCTGACACTTTCCTCACAAATATGGTATCTGATATTCCTGAAAAAAGAAAAAAATAAAGAAAAAAGAAAAACTGGCCTTTTTTAAAAACATGAGTTTTCAAATTGTGAATCAATATAAAGCTAGCCTTCTTTTAGTGTTTTTCTTATAAGTTACAAGTTCTTAGGAGACAGCAAATTATACTTAGAATGTAGTTTTGAAAATAAAGTCCCTCAAATAACTATAGATAGTCATTACTATCTCAAAAATATACCATCAGTGTATACTGTATATTATATTATGTTTATTTCTCTCCCGTATCAACAATGCATTAGAGTGAAGCATGTATTTAAAACTTAAATTATAGGAAGAAAGCGCCTATAATTCCTAAAGTTAGCTTAAAGAAAAATTCCTACAAGGATAATTATTATAGAGATATAGCCTACTGGTTTTAAGATTTGATACCCGAGTGCTAAGGTGTTAGGTAGGTCCCATTATCTAACAATACAGTAGTAGCATTTATACCATTAACTTTTAAGAAGGAAGGTATACATGAGTACACAATAAATGCAAACATTAATTTTAATGAGCTATTTATTTTCTGTGTATGTTCCATGAACAAATACATCAACTAATTAGATTAGTTTTTAGTTTTTTTTTTCCTCACATATGCTTTTTAGTACCCTTGCTTGTATCATACCTTAACTTTAAACTAAGTTTTCTCAGTCACTTTGGCTATATCAGGTAGCTGTCATCTTCCAGAAAGTGTTCTCATTTTTTTTTTTTTTTTTTTTTTTTGGTTAACTTACAGCTAAAAATTATGGAAGGGCTTTTACATTGGTCACAGATGATGCGTAAAGCATTTTCAATTCCAGCATTTCATAGACTCAGCCAGAGACCGACAGTTGCCCTTCTGGGGCCATAACCATTTTTCATTCCCTTTTAATTATCTAGATCCATAGTAATAACCACAGTGACCTACAAGAAGGCATTGTTGGACATATTATAATTATATATAGCAATTACGTGTAGTGCCAACAATGCATAAAATCCTACTTATTAACTAAGGTTAGTAAAAATGAAACTCTGTTTGTCTCCCTTAGGACATGGGCTCAGGTTTTGAAAAGCCAAGGCATTTAATTTTGCATAAAACTTTTTTCTGGAGTATATTATTATGATAAGTCAGTTCTATTTCTGTGGAATGATAACACATTAATAATATTCCAGTAAATATAGACAACACTTCTCACTCCAGCTCCTCCTCTCGTTATAGGCTCATATTTCTATTAATTGCTATGTAATAGAAAGGGAAATGGAGTTCAAAGCAAAGGTGAACCTTTATAATGTAGGATCCAGGAAGGTTGTTTAGGATATAAACCTAAACGGATAAAGCTCTTTTTCTCTTGAACAATTTGCTTAATGTTTCAAAATACTCATAATTTTCTTTAAATAGTTAGAAACACGATACGATATTTGAACGATCAATGACTCTAGAAATCTTTGACCTTTCTTGATGCCTCATTTAAAATTGGCACTTTTTTTTCAATTTAAAGTCAATGTATATGAAATGGCATATATACGATGAATGGGTTGCAAGCATCTGGCCTAAATCTTAAACCAATTCTGAAGTTTTCTTATATGGCCATGACTAGAAAAATATTGTCATATTAGTTTCACATCATCTTTTTGTATTAATAGTGATTTTATAATCTAATAGAAAGCAATAAAACTTTTATTAGGCTTATCCACTCCACATACATAACAATATTTATGTTCAGATCCAGGTTTAATTTAAAACTACTGACATTATCCTAAGGCAATAACCATTAATTTTAGAGTGCCTCATAAAATAGCCCATTTTAACTTGCATATTTGAGAATACCTAAAGTTTATCAGTTCTTTGTCCACTCTCTCACTTGACTGCTACCTTATTTTTTCTCTAACTTCATATGTCTTCCATTTTAGTGTCATTATCTTCCATAAAGTAGCCGGTGATGCCTGTCTTCTGACTCATTTAACCGTTATCCTTACCACTTTATTATCAAATTAATTAGGTCTCTTAAGCCTCTGGATTGTCACTTGGGTCTTTCAAAGTCCGTTGGCTGTAATTTCGTCCTCATAGCTAGAGTGAGTCTATCTGCCTCTGATCATTTTTTCCAAATGGAATTATTTCTTTGTATTACCATCATAATAATCTTTTAGAAATTAAGATATTATTTCTTATTTTTTTGCTTTAAACTCTATATTCTAAGATCTGGAGGTTTGGTTTTTTTCAAACTAGTTATGGCCTATCTTTCTTGTTTCTGTTTGCTTGTTTGTTTTGTGTTTTGAGCCCGTTTCTCATGGCCCCACTGTGTGTGTTCTCTGAGATTCGTTCTCTGTGCCCTATCTTATGTACTGTCCATACAGAAAGTGCATTTCAATGAGATCACTGCATCTGTGCATGGATTAGCTCATTTTCTTCAGACAGAAATGTCCTTTATCCCTTTTTTCATTTGCAAAAACTCAAGCAACCTAAAGAGTATTCCCATACTTAAACCAAATCTTCTTTCCGTTGGCTTGGTACTAGTTACACATAAGACAGGGCACAGAGAACAAATCCTATAGAACCTCATGAGTCATTGATAGTCTTCATTCCTAAAGTTAAGAAAACCTCTAGAAGACAAATCATAAAATCAATACATACACTCACGCTGTAACCTAGGCATCTACCAATGGTACATTCAGTTCCCCTTACAATAAATAGAGTGTAAATGTTCATACAAAATTTATACAAATGCTTGTAGCCTGATTTTCCTACTTATAGTCAGACCTGTAATTGATATACTCTATGCAAAGGAAACTCTACAAATGCATCTCACTAGAGTTAGTGTTTGCATCTCCATTTTCCCAAGACCTGGTTCCTTCACATTATTCAGGGAGTATAGACAAGGTTCTGTTAATAGACACTGGCCTGTTTACCTAACTTTCTACAAGGGTTCTCTCTCAATTCCTGCTATCTTCCATCTCATACAGACTTTCTTCTTCCATTTTCCACACATCTGTCTTTATTTTCAAAGATTTATTTATTTTATTTATGTGTATGGATGTATTGTCTGCCCATACTTCTAATTACCAAGATCCTGTAATACTGTGGAGATCAGAAAAGAGAGCAGTCAGATCCTGTAGAATTGGAGCTTCAAATGGTCACTAACTGCCACGTGGGTGATGCCAACCAAACCTTGGTCTTCTGCATGAGCAAGTATTCTTCACCTCTGAGCAATCCCTCCTCCCCCTCATCTTGCCTTAGCTTTTAAGTATTTCCAGGAACTTCACTAAGTTCTTAAGTCTTCTCTTTTATTCTCCTTAGCTTGTTTGGTCTCCTATAAATAAAAAAGACACATTCTCAGAATTTTCTAGAATTTCTTCTAGTATATTTCTTGGAGCATTATTTACAAAACAAACAACACATTGTGAGTAGTTGTCTTCAGAGGAGGCTAGTTACATAGACCCCGAAGCCTCATATTATTTTGCATAAAACACACTGAATGTTAAATTCTTTGCCATGGTAAAGATTGCATCATACTTTATGCCAGGTAAAGAGTGAACATGTACTTATAGTGTCTCTCTAGGTACTAAAGATATTTGATTGTATACAGAACCTTATCCAGAAGTAACTGTGTTGATTTTAGTCATTGCTGGTAGCTAAATTCCCTTTGCCTATTTACTTCCTCAAGTGAAACCTCAAGAGAGAAATTGCTAATTTTTGTACTAAATCAAATGATGTATTTTAGTCTATTACCCAAAAGAACCAAGAATTGCATAAATGCACTGTCCCTAGTCATTTTCAAATAGTTTCTCATTTAATTAGTTGCTTTTACCCTGCAATAGTACACAGTAATTTCAACTTTCTTCCCACTTAAAAATGTCTTTTCTACAAGGAGCTATATTTAATAATTTGTGTTTTATCAGTTTACCTATGACAAAAGCCATTTATATAAAATAGAAGCTCAAGAGTGGCATAAAAGTGGTTTGTGAACTAGTTTATTATTTGCGTTTTTCCAGTTGATCAGCTCATACTGCTTCTGCCACTGTCTTGCTAGAGTCTCACAATGAACCTTTAGTCACAATAGTCAATGCTTTGGCATGTGGTTTACCTTCTGCTCCTAAACAATGGAAGGTGTCTTTCACAGCTGCCTTCTGCATTCATGAGAGACCCTGTTACAAAGGTATGAGGCGGAAAGCAGTTGTGAAGGATACTGCTCACATGGATACACACACTTTCACATGCAGCAGCTCATGCAAACATGCATACACAGAACACATGTAGATACATAGTCTTAAATAGAATATTCTAATTGATGTGTATAGCTGCATAAATTATATATGATATTTGTCTAGTAATAAAAACATTAAAGAAGAATGACTAACCTCACTATGGTAGGAAATTACTACTGCCAAAATAGTATTTTTCCATTAATTAATTAATTAATTAATTTACTTTACACCTCTATTGCAGCCCCCCTCCAATTTATCTCTCTGAAAAGGGGAGTCCCCCGCCTAGGTACCAACCTACTCTGGCACATCAAGTCACTGAAAGAGTAGGCACATCTTCTCCCACTGACAAAGAGGCCAGTTATGGAAACAGAATCCACAGGCAGGCAACAGAGTGAGGGTAAGTCTCCAATACCAGTTGTTGAGGGGCCTGCATACTACATTTGCTACATATGTGCACATGGCCTTGTTCCAGCCCATGTAGCTCTTATATTGGTGGTTCAATCTCTGGGAGCTACCAGGCATCCAGGTCTCTCAATCCTTTCCCCCACTCTTCTACAATACTCCCTGAGCTCCATCTAATATTTGGCTATGCGTCTCTTCATCTGTTTTGGTCAGTTGCTGTGTGGAACCTCTCAGAGGACAGTTAAGCTAGGCTCCTATATGCAAGTATAACAGAGTATCATTAATAGTGTCAGAGATGGGGTGCATCTAAAGTTGGACCAGTAATTGGTTGGCTCTTTTCTCAGTCTCGACTGTATCTTTGCCTCTGCACATCTTATAGGCAGGACAAATTTGGGCTCATAGGTTTTGTGGATGAGTTGGTGTCTTTATCCAGCCCAGCTACAGGAGATGGTCACTTGAGGCTCCATATACCTCCCTGCTAGGAGACTCAGCTAGAGTCACCCTTATAGACTCCCCAGAACCCCCCATCCCAGGTCTCTGGCATATCCTAGAAATGCCTCTCCCAACCAATAATTTGCATTCACTCTCCCTGGCTCTCCCTATACCTGATTCTTTCCCCACTCCATTCCCCATCTCCTCTCCTGCCTAGTTCTCTCCCTCCATCCACCTCCAATGGGTATTTTATTTCCCGTTGGAAAAGTGATCAAGCATCCTCTCTTAGGCCCTCCTTGTTTCTTAGCTTCTTTGGGTTTCTGGTATCCTGTACTTCACGGCTTATATCTGCTTATAAGTGAGTACATACTATGCATTGATATGGGAGACATCTTCCTGAACAGAGCTCCAAAAGCACAGGCAGTAAGATCAACAATTAATGAAACTGAAAAGCTTCTGTAGGAGGACACTGTCAATAGGACAGAATGGCATCCTTCAGAATGTAAAAAGATCTTCACCAACCCTATATCTGACAGAGTTCTAATATCCAAAATATATAAAGAGCCTAAAAAGTTAGACACCAACAACCCAAATAACTCAATTAAAAAATGGGATACAGAGTTAAACAGAGAATTCCCAACAGAGGAATCTCTGATGGCTGAGAGATATTTAAAGAAATGTTCAATGTCCTTAGTCATCAAGAAAATGCAAATCAAAATGACCCTGAGATTCCACCTTATACCGTCAGAAGGGCTAAGATCACAAACTCAAATCTCAGCACATGCTGGTGAGGATGTGGAGCAAGAGGACTTACTCCTCCTTTTCTGGTAGGAATGAAAAGTCGTACAATCATTCTAGAAATCAGCTTGGCGATTTCTTAGAAAATTATGAATAGTTTTATCTCAAGACCCAGCTATACCATTCCTGGGAATATTTTCAAAAGACATTTCACAAGTACCACAGGGACGCTTGCTCAACTATGTTCATAGCAGTTTTATTTGTAATAGCCAGAAACTGGAAATATTTGTAGTTTTGATAGGGAGTGTTTAGAAATTTTAGCACTTTCCAAATATTTTAGACATATAAAGTATAACAAATAAATAGGAATTAGGTTGATTGACTGCAATTAGTTGAAATTAAGAATTTCTAAGGTATGATAACTAATTCTTAGAGGAATAAAAGTGTCTAAACATATTGTCACTATTCTGACAATAGACATTGTCAAAATTTTAAAATATACTAGTAAAGAATTACTTAAATTTATTAGTTGAGAAAAATAACAAATGAAAATAAAAACTGTAGTGGCAGTTTGCTCATAAATCGAGCAATAGACGTTCATTGGAAAAGAGCAGAAACTTGATGCATTAAACTGCACCCGTGCTTTAAGATCTGTGTATCACTTTAACATTCTCATCTTTAGAATCTTGGTAAAGAGGACACTGGCTGGGACATCTGGCCATTATCCTTACATCATAGTTTACCCTGTAACATCCTCTTGCCTGAGGAACAGTTTATTTCAAAGCTGACAAACGTGGTCATTGGGTTCTCCTGTCTACTTAGACACTGGGTAAAGGACCGTCAAAGAATACCCACTGTCCTCAGTGGCTAAGCTAATTAAATAGACACATGACTCCTTATCTTACTGTGGGAAAAAACTGGGGGGCCCGCGGCGGCAGGCCCCAGGCCCACGCACAGCGGCCGGGGACCTGCGAGGTGGAGGCTGCCTGGAGGAAGGTCCCAGGTTCCAGTGGCTGGAGGCTTCGGAGAGGGCAGGCCCAGCAGGCCCCAATGACATGAGGAATCCTTGGTTCCAAAAGGCTTTATTGTCATGGCGGATGGTAGATGGATCTGGATGTACCCCCCCAAACTCAGGGCAGACCTGGGTTAAGTAGGGAGGGAGAAAGGGGGAGGTTCTGGGGAGGAATGCTTAATTGGCTCCACTCTCTGACCTTCATTAGTATGTAAATCTCTAGGGCCTGAGGCCTGTAGTTACACCCTCTACCTGTGCACTTTGGGAGGGGCTGTAATGGCCTTCGTGACTGAACAACGTAGGTCCATGGAGATTAGGCTGCTTTTCAGGACCCTGAGTTCTGGGGGCGTGGCCGAACTCCTGTCGTTTCTCCCTTGGAGTCTCGGGGTTCTAGGCCCATGCCCAGCCAAGAACCAGGATACCCTTACGCAGTCCCACATCTTACCTGGTTGTTGCTTCTTCAATTTTTTGTCTGCATTCTACATTCCTGATGTCTCAGCAACCAGACCTCTTCACAACACAGAAGCATGCATTGAAAGCTTTAGTTTGGTTCACTCGTCTGGGAAGGTTCATCTACGTGGCTTTGCTCTACATGGCTTAGTTGAGCTTGCTGACACAGGCATAGGTTCTCCCTGCAAATGCATCTATGATACTGTAATATCCAGATCTCTCCCTCCTCCTCCCCCTTTTTCTCCTCCTTATTCTTGTTCTTCTGTTTCCCATTTGTATTTCCCATGTCATTGCCTGACACCTTTTTACCTGAAAGGATCAGATCTCTTCACTATAGTGTTCTGGTGTGTATAATGTCAACGTGGGTGACTCTGAAACAGGAGTCTGATGACTAACTGAATTGGAGATTGAGAAGTGCCACATGTGTAGAATTTGTATAGACTTCTGACAAATACATTGCTACTTTCTTAGTGTTCAACTTTTTCATGCATGATTAGGGAATCTTAATGCACGACTCATAACATTTTCATAGCACACATTTACTATATACCTGTGTATGCTCCTTGGAGCTTGGGAAGGACATAAATCATTTAATAGCAAATGTATTCCATTCCCTCTGACCCCCGGAGCCAGATTTTGGTTACTTAGAGGGAATATTGTCTTAGTTGAGAATGAGATGGGGGGCAATGGCTGCGACTGGACAGGGCTAGAGTCCTGCCATTGGCTCAGATTGATGGGAGACTTTGCTCTCGTGCATCTATGTTTCTTTTTAGTTTACTTAACTACATTTACCAAGAGTTGGTTATGAGTGATATTGTCTTAGAATGTTCTAAAAAAGGCACAACTTTGAGGAATTCTTTTGGAGGCAGGGTTTCTCTTTGTAACTCTGGCTGTCCTGAAACTCACTCTGTAGATCAATCTGGCCTTGAACTCAGAGATCTATCTACATCTGCCTCCCAAGTTTTGAAATTAATGGTGTGTACTGCCCATGCCTGGTCCAAGAGTTCTTGGCAATATGATGAGGTGACTCATCTTTGCTGCACATCACCCTTCATCTCATAATGTCACCAATTGATTTTGAGAGGAGCTTGACTTTCTCTTTTCTGGAGAAATAATCATGAAAAGGCTGAGAACCCATTTGTGAAGCTGCAGAGTATCAAGCAGGGGACACTGGCTTACAAAAGCTGCTGTCTTGCAAGTTCTCTTTGATCAGTGTTGCAGTTCAAATGAATCATAAAATAACATTTTTACCGTAAGGTAAAAAAAGAAAGAAATTGATCATTGAAAATAAAGGAATAAATTTTAGAAATGCAGTAGATTAAACACCAACAGAATTATAAAATTTATTTCAAATTTTGTCAAGGAAAATCAATAACATTAATGGGTTTCATCTTGTCTGAAAGTTGAAGTTAGCAGGTAAAATGTTTACATTGGAAAGGTAAGAGTGAATTCTGTTAAAATCAAGGCAGGAGTTGTTTACTTTTATGGCTAATAAAGTTGTTAGGAGATATTCAGATAGAAACAGAGAATCTGAAGGAGAGAAATACGCTGAGCTAATTTCAATATGGAACAGAGAATATTTTTATAACCAGCAAATTAAAATACTTTGAGGGTCTACATAGATGGCTCAGTGGTTAGGCGCAGGCACTGCTCTCTCAGAGGACAATGGGTCAATTCTCAGCACCACATGAAGCCTCAGCTGAAACTGCACTTACATGAATCCCCCAATACACAAAATGAAAAGTAAATTTTTAAAAAAAATGCAAAGTAATTGTAAATACCAAAGTAATGGCAACCTGCTGGACTGTAGTATTATACATCCTATAAAGACCTAAGAAAGAAAATAAGATACAAAAAAAAAATCAAGAGAAAATGGGAAGTATGTAAATGGTAGGCTAGCTTTGAGCTATAGGCCAGTAAGGTTGAATTAGGATAGATGGTCATCTGAGATGTCAAACACATGATGTGCACAGAAGCCCTTGCTGTGGGTCAGTGTGATGCAGACTTTCCTGTCGACCAAAAAGTTCAGCTCCTTCACAGCAATATGTGGAAGCATACCCTTTCTTTAGAGTCTGTTCTCAGATTTGCACCACAACCTGAATAACTACTTTGGCTTTAGGGAGAACATTAAGGCATGCATTCACCACAGCATTTGTACCATTGACATTTCAGTATTCATTATCATTTACAGCAGCAAATGTTTTGTATAAACAGAAGCAGATCTTTCTACTTGACAAATATGACCTTTACTTTTACCTTCATTGTGCAGATTATATATAATGGAGAATTAAAGATTATTGCCACAGAAATGGATAAAGGGTATCAATTTCAAATGTACAATGTCAGAATTAATAGCCACAGTGGAAGGAGATTTATGAGTGAAAGGCATTTTCTTTACATAATTACAGTGTTTATAAAACATGTATTTCATCTTATTTTTAAATTATTTGGAGTTGTTGAATTAATCTCTACAATGTAGTTGGGCCTCTGTATCTGTGGGTATTACACTGGAAGATTGAACTAACCAAAAATATGTTGTAAGCCTTTGCTGGTTGCATCTGTACACTAAGACTATGTTAGTCTGTGATGATTATATTTGTACTACACAAATGCTATTGGGTTATGCTGGTTACATTAGATACTATTAAGCTATGCTGGTTAAGTTTCTGTGACATAGATGCTGCTGTTAGCCTGTGATGGGTACACCTGTGCTATATCATATATAGACTGTTATCTTGTCATTATTTTGAGCAATACTTTTACCATATGCTTGCATGGAAATTTACATAGTAATAGATATTATAAGTAACCACAAAATTATTTAAAGTAAACTGGATGCTGTGGATATGTGGTTTTCATGTTGTATACTACATATAAAAGGTTTACATATACTATTTTGGCATTTGTGGCGGGCCCTAACACTAATCCCCTGAGGGCGCAGAGGGACAACCATACTAAATTGTTAAAAGTGTTACTTTGAATGACTTTGTCATTTGGATATATTTTCTTGACCCTTTGTACTAAATGATTGACATACCTATATTGTTGAAATTAGTATTATTTATAAGCAATGTTATAAAATATAAAGAATATTTTACTTCGAGTGAAATTGATAATTATTGAAGCAATATTTGAAACTTTTGTAAGTTTTCAAAATTATACTTATTTAAGTGTACTTTTTCAAAGCTGAAAATAGGGTCTTTGATACAATGATGTTGTATAGTGAGTAAAATCTCTTGCCACAAACCTGCAAACCTGAGGACAATTTCTAGATCCCATTTGGTGAAAGGAAAAAAATCAACTACCAAAGTCCTTTGACCTCTGCTTGTTCAGATAATTAGGATATATATTTCTTCTGTTAAATTACCTTGCAGAATTAAATTACAACCATATCTATGAATGTCCTTAAATTGAAGAAATCAAGTTCTTGCAATAATTACATTGTTTTATATATTATAGTTAAACATTTTTCTAAATTTTATGTTATATATTATATATGAGCAATTTGTAAATTTTATATTTTATATTTATGCAAGTATTTTACAATATTTATATTGTATATTATATGCAAATACTTTATATTTAGCCATTAACCTGTAAGAATTTGCTTTGTTCTTCTGGTAGAATACCTGCTGGTACATTCACTTATAAAATATATATATCACATTAATTTCATAAGCATGGGGTATAATATATATGAATTTTTACCTATTAAGTTTATATCAAATTATGAAGATATAATTTTATGTTCTCAATCTAAATATGCATTACTACCTTCCTATGCTTCTATATGACATTTTATACTAGACTGTCACCATCTCGAAGGTGCAGCTCATGGTGCGTAGGGACCTTCTGTGTCGCTGTCCTCATCTCGGGTCTCGCACAGCAAAGCTTGAGGAGTGTTTCTTGGCATTGTCTCTTGAGATGTCTCTTGTAATCCCTTTGACACAGTATAAGTGGGGTGCTTTAGCTTGAAGTGTCCTGCTAAATAGAGAACTTACTGGATCAATTCATGTAAAAGATAAAACTACACTAATAACAGGCCAAATTTGGTTTAAAAATACCACTATATATGCAGTGTCACTTTTTGCTTTTGTGTCAGCATCGTCCACGAGCTCCTGGTACTTCGTGATAACAGGTGTGTTCACTTTCAGATGTGATCGCCTTACCAATGTTATCCAGGAAGTCAAGGAAAGATGGTTGTCATAGTTCTCAAGGAAAGGGACAAAGATGTTGTAGCCCTGCATGTTTAGGCAAATGCTTCCTCTGTTTAAACACTGATCAGATTTAAAGGGGACAGAGTTGAAACCTTTGACAGGAAGCATATCGCTCTATGAACTGGAAGCTAACAAGAAACCTGTCCAGAGTCTGCCACAGTATCATAATATCTCCACAGCTAGTGTGGGGAACTTGGAAGTTGCTTGCAGAAAGTGAGGGATACTAGTCCAGGATCAGGTGTAAATTTCCTTCATTGTTAGACTAACTCTTGGTAACTAGACTGCTGACCAGTGTGTTCTCTACATGGTAATATGTCATGTGGTACAACTCCTATCTCTGGGTCTTTGTTCTAGAATTTAAGGCCTTCTTCTTGCCATATTTAATTTAATTTTGTGTATCAGAAAGAGAATTATCACTGTTGTCAGCTTGTTAGCTGTTTATTAAATGACATCTATAGAAGATGTCTATTTGGGACACTGTGAGTACTCTTGTTTTGTCAAGAGGAAGCCAAAGAGAATCCTTTGGGAAAATACTGAGAATTGACTGAGTTGTACTTATAGGGTAGTGTTGGGCATGAGTCTCAAACCCTGCTCTGTATTCAGCAGATGATGATCTTTTATTCTTTTACTGTTTATTTTGAATATAGTTCTAATGAGCATTCTAGTGAGTTAATAGAAAGTCCCTACCATCTGCAAAGATATCTTTGAGACAGCCTTTACCTATGGTGAATCTCAAGTTTACCTAGACTTGAAACTGACCTTTGATTTGTGGATGTTGTCTTCCTGGAGATGGCGGCATAATCTATGGATATGAGACTTGCTCTCCTCACTGAATATTTGCTGTCACCTGTATTCTACTCTTGGGTTCCAACCTGTGTGATTCTGGAAAGCTCATGTTCTTCCAGATCTAACTATTTTCTATTCACTCATTTTCCTCTACATAAATGGCTATGAATCTATTGTGCATTATAAGGGGTGACAGTTTTAGCTGGAGAAGTAAATTGCTCATTTAGCCTCAGTGTATTCAGGCATAGTAAATGATTTATGTTTATTCTTTCTAAATGGAAGCAGTAAAACCCCCATATTGTATACTTAGCTTTGGTAGTTTAAATGATAAGTAAAAATAATAATTAGAAACGCCACAGCCCTCAACTGACTGAAGCACAGATAAATATTTACAATGAGAGTAGTGCAAAATAATGTGATTTTATAAATATACTTTATTAATATCTCTGAAAGATTTACTATAATGTACTAATTTTGTCAGGAAACCTTAGTAGATAATTAGTGCAAATTAAACTTAACAAACAAAGAAAAGGGAGTTAGCAATTTTATATATCCATCTGTCTACCAGTCCATCCATCTACTAGCAGATTATAAAAATAAATACTAAAATTTTAATGTCATATATAATAGGGAAAGAGGCAGGGCTCCACTCTGTCTTCTGTAAGAGGCTGAGGAATTCATTCTCTTTTCCATAAAGACCTCTACTCAAAAGAGGATTACTGGCTTCCTCTACATGGAAAGGAACTTCAAAATGAGTCACTATGAAGCAGATTGGAGTTTTATTAAAAGAGATTACAATGTAGCTCCTAGGTCTGGCCTTGATAGAAAATGCTCTGAGAAATATTAAGGCATGCATGGTATGGGGTTCTTTACACTGAGTATATGTAGGATGTTAGTTCTCTCAAGTTATATCTTCAAAAATTAAGAAAACCTACTCCCATTGAAAAACATATATTGGTTAAAGAATCAGGGTTAAAAATATTAAAGAATTTTGTTTTATAAATAAAGTTGTAAGGTTGATTCAGAATGGCTGTTGTTTAGGAATGAAAAAGGAACTCAAGTTTAGGATTGGCAAGATGTTCTGTGGCAGAGGTGCCCGCCTCTTGAGTACCATCCCAGACTCTACAGGATGTCAGAGAGAAGCAACTTTTGTGATTCTGGGGTTTTACTCTGACCTCCATAGGAGTGATTGGGCATGCACCCCTCTCCTCTCTCTCTCTCTCTCTGCTCACACACCACACACACACACACACACCAACACACATGCATGAGATGAGAGGCTGAGGATCAGATGAATATCATTTGGTTCTATGTGAGCACAGTTCATAGTTTTTGACATCTCTGACAGGGCTGTCCTTAGAAAAACACACAACACCTTGTCTTTTTTTTTTTTTTAACTATTTAAAATACTTGATTCTGAATTATAGCTACTTCATTATTTCCCGCCTTCCTTTTCTTCCTCTCAACTCTTTTGCATACCCTCTGTGTATCTGTTCAAACTCATGCCTATTATCATTAACTGTGTTACAATGTTCTTGTATGTATGCTTTCAGGGAACGACACTCTGGACTCTTTCAGTCAGATGTAGCATTACGATTCTACATGTTTTTGTTTCGAGACAGTTGCTGGTACCGTGCTTCTCTGCAGGTCAGACTGTTCTCCTCAGCATTCCTGACTTTACTGTAGTTCTTTGTGTAGGGCTGTGATTCCCTACCCTTTCCACTTCCCATGTTGGTGCATCTAATGATGTCTTTGTTGCTTGGTTGCATTTTAGCTCCATCAGTGGTCCCTTACATTTCCTGTCTCCTAACTGAAAAGACAAATCAGCTCCTGTGATGCTTCTGCACGCCCCATGCTTTCTGTCCACTTCTCCATACGTTCCCCGTCTTTCTTCCCTGTCCTATGAACAGTGCTTGCTCTGATATATTTCTCATTGTGGTAACTGTATAAAATGTTTATTTGTGTCTTGTTTAATTTTGTGTTCTCAACAACAACAACAACAACAAAAGTCAGGGTTTTTGTTTTTTAAATCAGCATACCACTGAATTGATAAACACTATTAAAAGTTCCTAAAATAATTAGAATTCCCTTCAATGGCACTTTATGAAACCGAGATTATATTTATTCTCACATCATATTAAATCCTTCCTAGAGACTTTGTTTTATGTGTAATGCCATAAAGTTCTTACTGTGGTTTGTGGTTTGCTGTTCAACCAGAAGCAAAAGGCATAGCTATAATTTGATTTGATTCAACAGAAGTGCTTAGCTACACTTAGATGAATTTCGTGAGCATGGTGAGAGAGGCTCAGCATAGCCTGTCTCTCACTTGATTCAGTTTTATTTACAGTTGATGGTCACACATGCCACTGTGCTGTGCTGCCACATCTATTTCAGGCTATGATGAAGTTAAAATCGGATTGTGTATCTATAAGAGCCCTGGAACATACACATTTATATATACATTTCAAAATGATATAGAGTAGGTTTGGTTGTGGATTCAGCGACTGAAACCATTTTTAACTAGGATATTTGAGAGAGCTCAGTCAGGATCCAGATGTAGATTGTAGAATTTGGGTTCCCTGAACCATACTATAACTTCCTGTCTGTGCAACCTCTGATAACAGTAACTGTGACGGTTCATTCCGCTTGTCAACTTGACAGCATTAGGATCAACTTGGACACAAGTCTCTGCACATATCTATGATAAAGTATCTACACAGGGTAAAGTAAAGTGGAAAGACCCCATTTGAATGTGGGGAGAACCATTCTTTTGTACAAGGATCTGGACTGCATCAAAAAAGCGAAAGGCAGCTCTGCAACAGGGTTCATTACCTCTGACTCTTGCCTAGGAACACAGCGTTGTCACAGCCTTGCTGGGATGACATTTCCACCAAGATGGATTGTATACTCTCATTTTAGGATTTCCATGGCTGTGACAAAACATCTTGACAAAAAGAAACATGAAGAGGAAAGGGTTTATTTTGTTTACCCTTTCTCACAGTCATCCATCACGGAAGGACATCAGAACAGGAACTTAACCAAGGCAAAAACCTGGACAGGAAGCGAAGGAGTATTGCCATATTGCCGTATTGCCATGGAGAAGTATTGCTTTACTGACTTCATGACTTCATGACTTTCATGACCTCATGATTTGCTCAAACTCTTTTTCTTTTCCCACTCAGCACAACAGGGTTACGTAACAATGGGCTAGAAATTTCCACATCAATTATTAATTAAAATGTTGTACAGGCTTTTTCAGTCTGGTTTTAGGGAGGGACATTCTCAATTCAGGGTTCATTTTTTCCAAATGACAAAACAATAGTCGAGACATCACTTGACCTATAATTCCAAGCAAGCTTTTCCTTTCTTAATTCACTTTTATTCTGAATTTTGTCACAGGAACCTGAAAGTAACTAATAGACTACCCACCACTGAGCCATGGTTTTCTCACTTGACAACAGCTAGAAAAATGTGTCATATTTACACCTATGAAATACAATGTGTCAATGCTTGTAACCATGTCTGAGTAAGTGAAATTACTTATTTTTCTAGTAATTACATATTTTTATAATTCTGAATTTAATATATTGCCATTATTATTGGAGCCAAAGTTTGAAATACTCATGTTCTATTTGGTGATATTGAATACGGTATCAAGTAGTTTCAGACTATGAAAACAAATCAGCCGTCATATTTTAGCATTTTAATTTTAAAAGTTCTTTCAATGAGTTATTCTTACAATAAAATGAAAATATATTAAATATTGTATGGATATATGAAAATTTGAGTTAAAAGACTGAAACAAAAATCTAGGCTTATATTTAACAAAATGTCTGTCCCCTGTACAGCCATGCTGCTGGTGTGTCACATGATCATTTACCAACTCAGGCTCAAGGATTGTCACAAGAAAGGATTTGCATACAGTGTTATTAGCACCATGTGTCAACTCCGCAAGGGTAAACAGTCTAGTCCGACAGGCTGTGTTGAACTAGAATTAATGTTCACCTTCTTTTGAAATTTGACTGAAAAAATAGGATGATTTGCATAGAAATTTGAGAAAAATATTTTTGTTTTCAGATTTGGAAAATAAGCATAGTAAAAAAAAATTACTTAGTGACATCTTATGCCGAATTCTACAATTTCAGTCATGGAAATTTGAAGTGAATTCATTCTAAAGCGAGCTTGATTTAGGAACATGAATGTTAGAGTGGTGAATAATTACAGTTTCTTTTACTTTGGAAATTTATGCTTAACCTTGAGTGATTTGGAAAGGATTCACTGCTGAGACAAGTCCTTTGTATCATGCTAGGTTCCTGAGGAATATGTTTTGTAATAGGATGATAACTTTTGGTATTATACTTTAAAATTTTAAATTTATACTGGCACATTATTCTAAGGACATATCTTTTCTATATTATGTAGTTTTGCATTACCTTGTGACCTCGTTTGTTCTATTATATTTGCTATAATGGGTTAGAGCAATGAAAAATAGTTGAACTTTAAAAGCATAATGATTTTTTTCAAACTCTTATTTTTTTTCATCAATGTGTATTTGCCCTCAACATTTTTATTCTAGGCTTAATTTTCTTTATCATATGCAATTTTTATCCTTTGGGAGAAAAGAGAAATAATCATACCATCTTTTTTTTTTTTTTTTACAGAGAAGTGCATATTGTATTTTAGCTTAATTAGCTAAGATTTCAACAGCCAATGTTATTAATATTAAAATCCATACTCAGAGTAATTTTTTCAACAGTGAAGCTGACTTTCAATATCACTAATGAAAAGCCTTTGATGTGTAAAATTCACACAAAGGGAAAAGAGTATAGTTTTAACAAATAAGCCAGACTTTAAATGTGTTGGATAAAAGAAATGAGACAGAGAGGGGGGAGGACGCTTAAACAAAAAAGAAAAACAATCACTTGTTAAGTAAATTTTGCACGAGAACATTCTTATATGTGCTTAAGCTGAGAAGCTCTGAACCTATCAGGCGAGCTATGGAATCTGCATCATGTATGATTACTGAAGGTACCGATACAAGATTGATAGCTATAGGTTAAGTTTACCTGCTATGAGCTGGAATTTAATGTATTAGTTATGTCTATTAATTAGTTTCTTATTACTATGAAAAAAAACCACCACCACCAAGTCAACATATAAAATAAACTGTTTATTAGGGCCTATGGTTCCACTGGGATTCCATGACAGTAGGGATTTTTGGCAGTAGGCAGAAATCATGATGCCAGGAGACAGTTGAGAGATCACATAATGAAATATGGGAAGGAAGGAGGGAGAGAAAACTTGAAATGACACAAATCTTTTCGTCCAGTGACAGACTTCCTCCAACAAGGGCATGCTTCCTACACAGTGCCATCACTGGGACTAAGTGTTCAATGTCAGAAACAATGGGGAGTTCAAACCCCATTCCATGTAAATTCTAATGGAGGGAAACTTGCACTGTTATTGGATGTAAAGACAGAGTTTTGAGTTTCTATTGCCTTTAAAAAGATGCCAACAGTTAATGTACACTTTATGGCTTTCTCTGTACTGCCTACCAGGACTTCAGATAGCTGAACTGCTCTACAGTTCTTTATATTGGCTGCCTGCTTGTATTCTATAGGCATTCATTTTAGCAGGAGAGGGTCTCTAAAGCCCTCACATGTTTCAAGAGCCATTTCTTTTCAACAGCTGTGCTCATCCATTGGGATTTATTCCATCCTCTCAATTCACTGTCTATATGATTGTGTTGTCTTTTAAAGTTAGATGTATTATCTGATTTCTTGTCTTTTTGCCTTTGGTTCTGCAAAACTGTCTGTAAAGAACTGGTATTTAGGAAGAACTCAGCATATTCATTATCTGTGCTCTTCTCTGCCCAGTATTTGTAAGGAATCATTCTAAGGCAAGCAAGGTCAGGAATGAGAGATACTTCATTTTCTGCCTTTGGTGGATGGTGCTTTGGAGATGTGAGGTGCCTACAATCCCTCCTCAAGTTTCTTTTATATTGCTGTCTCCAATATTCCATTTTTGTACATGTTCTGAAGCCATATGACATTCAGGGACATATTCAAAAGGAGTTTTCTCACCTGACCCAGGAATAGGAGATATCCCTTTTTGTATACTTCTTGGAGATATTTTTCTCTAAGTGGGGCACCCAGGGAATCTCAGTGATTTAGGGCCTGTCTGATTTTAAAATACAGGCCTCTGCAACACGTGACACTTAACTTTATTATATGGGGTGATGGAGAGTGGGCTCTCTTTTATGAAATTTTTTATGGTCAACTTTAGGAGTATTATATAATATTAGAATTTATTGTTATTAAACATTTGTCACAAGGAAGACTGGGTAACTCATGCTAGGGGTTGTAAGCAGGTAGCAGAATCTTTCACATCTTTCTATCCATATTTAAGTCAGTTCCCTTAATGTAAATGAAATATCTACAACAACTAATGTCATGTTCAATAGGAAAAAAAGAGAAAACCTCTCTCCCAGTCATGAAATAGAAGTCTTTCTTTACAGAACTAACCACAAAGCAAATTTTGTGTGGTAGTGGACTGATCATCTGAATGCAATTAGTGCTCCTCTAAGTATGTTAGAATCAGGAAGGAGATATCAGACTAGTGTCTGTTTTAGGCATGACAGAGATAGAGCACAGTAGTATCATACACCTCAAGAGAAACCAGAAATGTAGCACAGTGTCAGTATTTTATTATAATTTTTAACTTTTAAATTTTATATGCTTAATCTAAAAAACTATTTATAACATTGAAATTATCTCTGATAGTAAAGATACATATCTATGCTAATTGTTCTAATGACTTAGATAATTAATTATTATGCATTCCTAAAATGGAATCCCATTAAGTTACTTTACTGTGATGGATGCAATCATTTTCGTAAAGTAAGTAATGTACACATTTTCTCAGATTAATCACAGATGCTGTTCTAAAGTTGATTTAATGTGATGAATTATAATAATTCACTTATCAGCATCAAGGGCCTGTAAATTCTTCTAATAATCATTCAAATTGTGCCACTTAAAAGGAGATTTTATTATTCAAAATAATACATCAAATGATATGACTTATTTTCCACAAAGTGGATAAGACATATAATTATGAAATGAACTAAATAGTTATTTAAGTATTTAATAGTTTATGTTTGTAAAAACCACATACTATCTAATTCGATGTAAACTTATTTATTTTAAGCTTTCTTGCCCTACTGGTGTCTCTTATACTGTATTCTCTGACAGAAATTCTTCGTTCTTTTGGGAAACCTATCAAGCAGCATATTGATGACTTCCTAATATGAAAGACAGAAAATAAAATCATCGTGAGCTTTGATTCCTATATTCTTTTCTAGTCTCTGACCTGTTGTTATTAGTCTTTGGACATTCCTTAGGTATGCATATTTATTTACTTCATCCTTGCACATAAGAATAAGGTATGTCTGTCACACTTGGCTTTGAAATAGTAACTGAGCTTATAAAACATGACTTCTCTTTTCCCATTGCATTATTGAAGTTTCAGCTATTTGGTTATGTGCTTCTGAACTGTATCTTCACTAGCATAAATGAATGACAGAAAAGTAAAGAATGGGAGGAGGGAACTGATATTTGTAACTTTGTCTTCAAAACGGTTAAGGAAGTAAAAAAAAGAAAGGGTTGTGACATAACTAAAACATGTCATAAACAATAATGATCTAGAGGTGTGTTGAGTCGTTACCACAGGAAATTTTGAGGGACTTAAAACCAAAAGGAAACAAAAGATCTAAAGGCAAAAAGAAACATAACCATCTCTTTCTGAAGTATAACTGTAGATATGATAACCCATAAAGATTCAATGTGTTTGTATCCAGGCAGATCACATAGTTTTACTTCTTCAAGGTGGAGTTAAAAACCAAATGAATCTGTGTTCCTAAAAATTGGAGAGAAAAGAAATTGAGGAAATGAGCTGTTAAAGTAAAGTAGCCCAGGCAAAGTGGGCCAGGAGTCTCCATTGAGACTGTCAACTGCTAACAGTGAATGTGTCCACTGTGAGCATTCATTCTGACTGTGTTGGTACAAAGTAGGAAATTAAGAAATTATGCTCAAAGGAAAAATGTAACTATTACTCTAAATGAAAACATTCCATTCCTGCATTTTTAAAATTCTACTCAGAAAATGTGCTCCACCTGTGGGCACACACCTAGTTGTTGCATGTAGATAAGGGAATCTTGAAGAGAGCTGATCCCAGCCCCCATGCTGAGTCACTTCCCTGCCTGGGTGACACCCATTGCTAACAAGTGAGGCTAATGAGGGCCCAGTTCATCAGGAATAGATAATGTTTTCTTGAGAAGTGACTCGATTTCACAGATTTAAAAAAAAAAAATTCTCATTTTAACTTTATCTTTAAGAAATGGCTCCAGAGATTAATTTGTAAAGAATTACACTCTTCCAATTATAGACTATTCATTCACTTTTAAACATACATTTTGCTAATGATTTAGTTGGTGAAATTATACAAATAAAGGGAATCTCTCCCTTCAAAGTGCTCAAAACCCAAGCAGCTGAGGTACTTGCAGAGAGCATGATCACCATATTTGGGCCTCTATAGCTAACCCCAGGAAAGGTGCAGTCCCAAAGGCTCCAAATGGTAGGTTGTCTTCAAGCACACTCCTCAATAATTTATTAGGTGAAAAAAGAAACTTCTGCAAGAGAAGAATTTCATTAATGTTACCACTAAATCTGAGTGGAAGTTTTAGTGTAATTCATTTTTACATGCAGGATTTAGTCCTGTATGACAACTATCACTTTTTGCATTAATATGTTCCTGAAAGGTTGAACTTAACATGTTTGTGGTTTTCTATGGACTCAAACCTTTAATTTTCTTATTGACTTAATCTCTTTGAGCTATAATTGAGTGCGTGAGTAGGAATTTAAAAATCCATTTTTAGGAACATTGTCTCTTTGCGCATGTGAAATGTTTTACATTTATTTACATCCTAGAATCCTCCTAAGACAATAAAATGAAACATATATTTTTTCTTAATGTTTGATTTTTGTTGAATAGCATCCCCAAGAATGCTGAAATCATAACCCCCAAGGAGGTACCTAAGAGAATGGCTACATCAGGAAATAAAACTGTTGAAACCTGTTATTGTGATAGGCACAAAGATATGCCACCCAGATCCTTGATTGTAGGAAAGGCTTTTGGCCACACTGTGACATAGAAACGATGTTGCCTGTGGTTGCTTTCCTCATGCTACAGGGGCCACCTGGATCCAAGGCCATGTTTGATTTCTTTATCACAAACAAATCATAAAATTTCATTGCTTAATGCTTCCTTTCACAGAACATTCCTTCTGTAAGGAACGTTTGTTGTGATTTATAATTCTGTGGCCTAAAGTGTGAGGATTATTTATTTAATTATCATTCAATTTTTATATATTATTACATTAAAATTGAATTTAGTTAGTGAAGCATCTGGTAATTAAGTGCATTATGAAGACATTTTAGTGTACTGACCAGAAGTTTCACTTTATATTGACTCAATTTTCAAACTTGAATATTATTTCATAATAATCTATATTCTGATTTTCTAAGTGTTTTGGTAATAATAACATAATTTCCATTCTCTTTCATTTTCTATTTTAAACTATGTAATTAAACTTTTATTCTACTATCTTCCAATTGGTTATAGTTTTTTAATAATTTAACTATTTAAAGATTAACTCTGTATTTTAATAATACTAAATAATTTATCCACAAGGTATGCTCTCATTTCCCCCAATAAATTACAGAAGAAACACAGCAGTAAAAAACATAAATATGTTTCAAATGATTAATTTTTATGTATAATCTCTGAATGCAATCACAGTAATTATTCTCAGATCTTAGTCTCTTAGAATCTATATTCTGTAATATATAATTATGTGTGTTTGAAGTTTGTGTACATGTAATACTAAATATAAGGCCATTATGTATGAACAAGCCACCCATGTTTACATATGTATAAAGTGGATCATATGCAGTCATGTGTAGTGTGCACACTGTCTCTGTTATGGTGTGTGCCCTTGCGTTTTCTAGGCTAGAATAGGGCTCAGAGTCTGCATTGCCCCTCTTCACCTCGGTCTTGTGTAGTATGCACATGCTTTGAGTGGCTTGCATTTGCTTCCACTCCTTAGGCTAAGAGGCAGAAAGAAACTCTCATCCATACTGGTAAACACTTTGTGTGTAGTTTCCCTTAACTATGAGACACTTGTTCTAAAGCAGAATTTGCAACTCACACCATTATAAAGCACTTGCAATTACCATTCTCATATCCATTGTGCATGTAATAAAGTAAATGGAGGAAGCTGGTTATAATATGTGTTTAAGTTTATGTGAAATTTCATTCTCTTAACAAGAATTACAGAATTATAGTTTTCTAGTAAAGAGTCTTGATATTTCTACTCTGAATAAAACTGTAATCTGCTGCATCAGAAATCTATGAAAATAATTAGAAAATACCAATAATAGTTATAATACTTACAATGATACTAATTAGAGATAATTGCTGTGGATTTTTTTGATCTTTTGATCACACTATGCATAAATACACATGGCAGATAGATATAATTTTGCAGTTATTCAGCTTTTGTATTTGAATCCTTAATTTGAAGTGCTTGTTTTAGTCACTTTCTGTGAAAACCTGGCTGTTTCTCAAAACATTAACCATAAATCTCCTTTACTATCCAGGAACTTAATATGTATGTATTTATCCAAAGTAGATACTTTATAAAGTAGATAAAATATTGCCTACAAAATACATACATAATAAATGTTCATCATAGCATTCTTCATAATAATAGATTATTAAAGTAACCTAAATTCTCATAAAATATGTGAAAATATGTGCTATATTTAAAATGAAGTACTGCTCAGCCTTAAATGAATGTATGAACTGTGAATGGCTTTATACAACAAAGACAAGTCATAAACACATTTATTGAACAAAGATAGAATAGTATTTACTCTGTGATTCCACTTCCATGAAGTTTAAAAATTAATACTAAGGAAGAGTAAAGTCAAGAGCCAAGTAAAAGGTTATCTCTGCAGTTAGGAAAGGGAGAAGACAAAAGAGACAAGTAGGTTTCAAGGGATTTGAGAATGTTTGCTTCTCCTTTGGAGACTAGATTCTCTGGTTTGTATTTATCACAGCTCATTGCATCCCAAACATTATAGGCTGAACTGTGTTCTTTTCAAAGTTCAAATGCTAAGGTCACAGCTCAGAAGGGTCAGTGGGCTCCTTTTTACACTCAAATTCTCTCCTCTTCCTCCTCCTCCTCCTCATCCTCATCCTTCTCATCTTCCTCCTCCTCCCTTTCTGCTGATTTCTCTTCCTCCCCTCCTCTTCTTCTTCCTCCTCTCCTTCTCCTCCTCCTTCTCCTACCCCCTCATTTTCTCCTCCTCCTTATAACTCCCTCCCCTACCCAGACACTAGGTGTTGCGGGGTGGATGGAAGAAGGGATCTGGGTAGAGAAGGAGTTGTAAGAGGAATAGAGGGATAAATTATCTGAAGGACAGAGGGAAAGACAACTTTCCTTCTTGGGTAGATTAACTGGAATTGGTGAGGGGTCATCTCTGCGACAAGATAGAAACCTAAGACAATGAAAACTCACGGGAATCTATGAGTGTGACCCTAGCTAGTACTTCTAACAATGGGGATATGAATCCTGGAAAGGCCATTGCCTATAACCATGTAAGACTTCCAGTGGATGGATGGAAGCACCAACCCAGCTACAAAACCTTAGACTCATAATTGGTCTTACCTACAAGATGTACAAGGGATAATGATGGAACAGAAACCAATGGAATGATCAACCTATAACTGTCCCAGCTTGAGACCCATGACATTAGAGGGAGCCCATCCCTGACACTATTATTGATATTCTGCTATAATTGCAAGACAGGAGCCTAGCATAACATCTGAGAGGTTTCACCTAGCAACTGATGGAAACTTTTGCAGAGACCCATAGCCAAACATTAGTTGTGCATTGGGAATCATGCAGAAGAGTTAGAGAAAGGGTTGAGGGAGCCAGAGAGGTCAAGGATACCACAAGAAAACCTATAGAATGAACTAACTTGGGCCCATGGGGGCCCCCAGAGACTGAACCACCAACCAGAGACCATGTATTGGATGGACCTAGGGCCATTGCATATATATAACAGATGTGCAGCTTGGTCTTCATGTGGGACCCCTAACAGCAGGAGCAGGAGCTGTCTCTGACTCTGTTGCCTACCTTTGGATGCCTTTCCCCTAATATGCTGCCTTGTTTAGCTCCAATAGGAGAAGATGTGCCTGGGGCAACTTGTTTTACCAAGGATGGTTGATATCCATGAGGGGCCTCCCCTTTTCTTAGGAGAAAGGGGGCATGAGAGGAGAGGAGGGAAGGTAAATAAATTGAAAAATACTGTCTTTAGTTTTATGGAAATGTTGTCTATAAAATTGGTCATAATCATAAAGTATAAGCAATGCATTTCTAATTTATGAAAGGGAACATCTTCCAGTAGTGCATTTCTCAGAAATTTATGGTTTGTAATGACTTTGGTGTTTTTCCTTAATATACTCCCTACCATCTCGCATAAATTCCTTGAAATACTTAGATGATATCTTCTTCTGCATGTCACTCAGTGTCCTCCCTTTCCAAATTCTTTTTGCATTTTCATTTAAGAAATGGAAATGGTGTTAGGCATGTGAATTCAACTTGGGACCTCATAGAAAATTTGTACAAGAGAGAAGAGAGAGAAGAGAGAGAGAGAGAGAGAGAGAAAGAGAGAGAGAGGGGAGAGAGATAGCATTTAATGAAAGTCTTCCTGTATCCAAAGAATTATTATGTTAGGAATTTCAACTGTGATTATACTCTAAAAGAAAATTGAAATGGTTATTTGTGACAATTCTACTTGTAATACAAAGAAAACTCACAAATTTATATTATATATGGAGGAAGTCTGTCACTGTGCAGTCATGATTGGTCACTGAAGAATTATATTAATAAGCACATTTTCAAATGAAAGAGAAGTTAACATCAAAGAATTGTATTTAATTACCATACATTTTTTTCTTAGTTTACTTTTTCCTTCACTGACTAATGTAGGTCTTTTACCTTGCTAATTAAAATAATACAATATATTATTTAGCATTCACAATGTCATAATTATTTTTATTATAACATCATCTACCAGTATAACAACCAATCATCTAACCAATACACATAGTTAAACAAATAGAAGCCATCGTTAATATTTAAGAAAAATACTTTCCATAGCTTTTTAGATACCATGACACAATAATTATTTTCCTAGATATAAGCACACTATTTAACTGTGCTATAGTCTGTAAGACTGCTTTTCATTTTGATCTCACGAGTATGCATATGTGCTGCCTATCTTCTCAGGCACAGATGAACTTGTGAGGATCTGCCTTCTGGTGTCTTTATGTTTACTTTGCCAATGTTCCTTATTAAATGTGTGGTAAGGATACAGAGTGTTCTTAAGGGGATAGAAATATAGTTTAGACCCAGGAAACAGAGGCAAGAGGAAGTTTATGGTCACACTCAGCTGCAGGAGAGTTAGAGACCAGTGCGATTGCATGAGACTGATCCAGAGCAGAATGAGTGTGCTCTGAGGTCCTGCTTTCTAGTAGCAGTATTTCATCCCTTAGAGTTGTTTGGGTGATGATCCAGGGGCAATGGGCACTGTCCTTGATAGTCACTCGGACAACATTACTGTCATTTTACCTGAAATCATAACATGTGCTTGGTCAGCACAGAGACTAAATGAAGGCAAATGCCAAGAAAAAAACTAAGCTGAAATAAATAACTTGAAAATGCTCTCCTTTTAACAAACAGTCCCCTTGTGCAACCCTGCCTAGATGTATATGAAAAAGTCCTAGCATGTAGAAAAATGTCTTTGAAATCTGAAGGGTATTTTTATGCTGGGTAAATGTGGTAGACAATTGCAGGTTTTCTTTTTACTAAAAAGGCATAGTTGAGCAACTTCTTGCTACAAGAATAATTCAGTGTTTCTCTGAGTGTAACCTGAGAAGACATATGTATTATAGTCATCTTTAATCAGTAGAAGTTTAAAACATAATAAGTTTGGTAAAAGTTTGATTAAACAAAAGTTATTGTTCTAGTGATACTTATTTAAAATTATTATTGATATTAAAAATAAAAATATATAAAATTTTTTCCCAAACTAGAAAGTAAAATACTAAATTCAATCTTGCAAGTTTTTATTTTATCTTTTTATATCAGGTTTAGTGGACTGATGGTTTTTTTTACATGTCACATTTGTTCGAAACAAAAGATTATATGTATGTGTGTGTGTATATATATATATTTTTTTCACTAATATACACAACCTAAATGACTGGATACAAAATAAACAGGATACAGGATATATAAGATAATAAACATTTCATAGTACCTTAAATTTAGTTTTCTATTGTTTCTTTACAACTTTGTTAACATGTGTCTTTCAGCCTTGAGTTAATTGCTTTGTTAATTATTTTTCAGTAAAGCAATGAAATTAGAAGATTTAATATTTAACATATCATTTCCATAAGGTGAAAATATGTATTTTTCTTTTTATCATGTTTTATTTACAGTTGCTTACTGTTTAGAAGTTACTGAACTAGCTCATAATTATACACTTTAATGAGAGTAGCTTCTGCTGTGACTTAAACCGAATATTTTACCTTGGCTTTTAGATTTCAAAACCATCAAAGTTTCAGGTAATGGGAAATGCTTGCAAATTGAGCACTCTATGAACACAAAGAGACTATGAAATATTTAGGCAAACCACTTACTGAGTGGCTGTTCATGTGTGTCCACATGGAGTAGGAAAAAAATGCTCTTCAAGGGAACATAAAATGCAAAGATCAGCTTAGAGAATTGCGCTGTTGTCAGCAATGTTTGTGCCTTCAGTGGCAAAACGAGGTCTTCCTGTGCACTGAGGGCACTGTAGTAAAGTGGGGAGATGCTTGGTGATGGGTGGGAAGATGCCTTCAGAGACAAATGAAAAGTTAAGAAATTATAATTGAGAAGATACTGGAATGAAAACAATGTGTTGGACTCACTCTGTAAAAAAGGTTAGACAATTGATAACACTGTTCTGTTTAGAAGTAGGAATGATGTGATGATGGTCCAGGCATGCAAGCACTGGGGAGTAGACGAGGCAGCATCTCTATCGCTCCTTCACTAGTCTCAGTTGTTAACTGCCTCCAGCTTTCATAGTCAAGACAGCTGAACTAAAACTGATCCATTCTTGGTCTTTTAAAGTTTAATGACAATTTCCTTATTGAAATACAGAATGGACATAGTAAAAGCACAACTACTTTAAGGAGGATTGTGTCAGATTTATGTGGATAGGTGTAGAGGGGATATTTAGAAAATGATGCCTGGTCCGGCTTGTTCCGGGCAGCCACCACGTTCCTGTTGATCCTCGGCTCTGACCAAGGCTCTGACTAGCTAGACGCGCAGGCCCTGGCTCCCACGAGATGCCAGGTGGCAGATGGCTCTGCCAATCCCCCATGCTGCATCCACAAAGCTTGGATGAACCCCAGATGATATTTGCCATCCTCGCAGTACCCGAAAGAAATGACACTCTTAAAGCTTAATGATAATTTAAAGGATTTATATATTTAGAAATGCTCAATCAACAAGATGCCCATACAATTAGAGTTGTTACCCAACATCTAACCTTTTGATAGAAGTTGCTACTCAGGACAGCTTTCGACCTATCCATTGTTCTCCATGGCTGATAGCCTCCTTCTAATCCTCCCCTTCCTCTTTTTCTCCCCTCCCCTTCCTCTCTTTCTCTCCCAGATCCACCTCCTCTTCTACTGCCTAATCACTGAGCTCCATTGCGGATAAAATGTAGCAGAATCCTGCTACAGATAGGAAATTTAAAAATTTTGCTGTGGAATATATTAGATTGTGTATGACATATTAATAATTATGGGTTGTCATAGTGATAATTCTTTCATTTTTATTTTCTTATATAAAATAGTTTAGGTATCTTTATGAATCTTTATGTTCTTTCACATTTTCTTATTCATTAAATCAAACCATCAGAACCATCTGCTGGACATGTTTCACGTGGTTACGAACACTTACGGCTCCTGCAGAAGAGCATTTTGATTGTCAGCACCTATATGAGATGACTCATAACTACCTGTAACTGCAACCCTAGGGGAGTCAGTGCTCTTTTCTTGTCTCTATGGTCAGTTCATGTGTGTGCACACAAACACACATGCACATACACACAAATATACACATGAATAAAATGTTTAAAATTTTTATGTGTTAAATATTTTTATATAATTGCGTTATTTTATTATATTAAAAAACATTTGTTTTTAACACTAATTTTTTTCCTTTGTCTTTGTTATTAATTAATTTAATTTATTTATTTAAACTCTAGATTTTATTCCCCTCCCAATGACCCTCTGACTCTTCTACATCTCATACTTCCCACGCCCCTCTCTCCACGAGGATGTCCCCACTTGCACCCCACCAGACCTCTAAACTTTAAATATTTTATGTGTAAAAATATACATAAAAATAAAATACACATAAAATATATGCATAAATAAAAATAAGATAAATCTTAATAAAAGAAGAAAACATTGCTCTCCTGTTATAACCCTATAGGGTAAGATACCATCTAGTCAAAATTTAAATAAAGAAAATACAAAACAATGTGTTTATTGTTACTGGTTAAGTTCTGTTTACTTTGTTCCCTATGAACCTCTGCCAGTAACCTATTGCATTATCTTAGCTGCTTTCGTGATCTTCCCTTGCTTAAGCATCCTGAGGAAATTAGCAACAACAACACAACAACAACGCCCAGAAAATATGAAGAACTCATATCAAATAGAGCCTTTATTAATGAAAACACAGCCATTTCCTATTATAGGATACAAATGTAGGCAGGAAGAGTGAGGGATGCGCTCTTAGGTCTCTGACTATCATCCCAGCACCACTGACTGCCGTTCTTAAATCATTACTCTTCATTTATTCATTATCATGTGTTTTCTGGTTTTCCTTGATTAATGTAAATGCTTATGTCAGAGAAAAATAGCAAATTAATCTCAAGGTAAGCATAAGGATACCAGCAAGGAATCAGAAGAACCAACAATATAAAAAAAAAATAACAAAGTCAGCAAGGAAAGTGGTAACTTGGGACTATGAAAGATCAGTAAATGTGATAGATGCCTAGGCAAAGTGCTCTGGAAATCACAAGGGTTCAAATTACCAATATCTGGAATAAATGAGGGTCTTTGGCTAAAAGTATACATTTAAAGGCTTATCAGAGAATATAAAGAACAATTTTATCCTAAGTAAACTTTGTAATTTGATGAAGAGAGTAAATGACGTGACAGACATGAAATACCTGGACTTCCTCCATATGAAAGCGATGGGGCCAGTGAGATGGCTCAGTGCAGAAGTGCTTGCCACGCGAGACAGAGGGCCTACACCAAGCCCCAGAACCACCTCCATGAAGGAGACGAGAGGACTCACTCCAAGTGTCTTCTGACCTTTGTATGAACCCTATAACTTGTGCACCCCTGTATAATGGTAAGTAAATGTAAATAAAAAAGATCAAGATGACCTGAAGGTCTGTAAGAAAGTAAAGAGTGTATTTCACTTGAATCTTTTTTACTTTTATGAATAAGCTTATCTTTTGCTATTTTTCTTTTTAGCTGTCAGTGTTTCTGCCTTTTGGTTTATTTTACCCTAATGTGTACATAGATTGCTCTTCACTTTTAGACATGCACAAAAAATATTTTCTTTTGGTTAGTTTCATACATAAAGTCCTTTATTGAATGAATGAAAATACTAATCTTATACAGATTTTCCCCTTTTGAATTTTACACTTTAAATCTTCTGCATCTTTAGATAAATAAAACAGTACTCTGTCATGTTTTTCTAGCTCCTCAAACTGTGTTGCCTTTTTGGTATGGATACTAGATCCTCGGCATTCCACTTTGCTTGGCTTAATTTCTAACTTTCCATTGATCAGTGTTTTCTTGACAAATACCCGCTCTTCCATCTCTAATATCTGCCAGATATGGATCATTTATCTTCCTTCCTTGCTGTTGTCCTTATGCTTAGTGCTATGAATTTGGAATAATACAATATGTAAACTGGCTTCTGTTATCTGTTTCATTAGTTCATTGGGTGCTTACATTTTCATCATTAGCAAATCCTTCCCTTCTAAGGCTGAAAGAGCATTCCAGTGTCTAGACAAACTACACTTTACCCATTCACCTACTGAGGGGCAACTCATTTGCTCCATATTTTGACCATACACATGCATGTATAAGTTAAAAAAAATGGTAAGTTTTCAGTTCCTTTGGTAAATGTAAAGGAATGTTAATTGCTGTGTTGCATGGTACTATCATCTAATTTTATCAAAGAAATCATCAAAAACCTTTAAAAGTAGTGTTCCTATTTTTGCATTCAAAGACTGAGCTGACTGAGCAGGTCTTTCCCCATGTCTGCCAACATTTGATACTCTTAGGTTAAAAACTTTGGCCATTGTACCAAGCACAGGGATGTTATCGGCTTAGGTCATTCTAATAACAGTTGGACGGTGGTAGCTCATTTTGTGCTCACCTGCATGCTAGCATTTTTTGTCTGGCTTGAGATCACACAAGTCTTGTGTCTGCTATCACAACTGCTGGGAGTTCATATGTACAAGTGCCCTGTTGCGTCCATGAAACACTGTTTCCCTGTAGTCATCTACCACCTGGGGGATACAATTGTTTCTTCTGTTCTGCAGTGATGGCTGATACTTGGGAGTAGAGGATATGATACAGACTTTCAGTTTAAGGCTGGACACTCTTCAGTTTCTTATTCTCTGTACCTTGACTAGTTGTGGTACTCTGGTCAGTCATTATCTATTATAAAAATGAGCTCCTCTGGGTGAATTGGCTAGATGTACTAATATGTGGACTCTGTTTTAGTATTATGTCCATTTAGCAGGACAATAGTTCAGGTTCTCTCCTAGGGCATATGCTCAGTTAGCCACAGGGACTTGACACCAAAAATCATATGAGTTCCATCTTGTGGAGTTGGCCTTAAAGCAAGTAGAAAGTCATTGATCACTCCCATGACTTCATGCTACTACTGTACAGTTAGCTTCCATATTCCCTCCTCTACCCTACCTCCATCCTCCATCTTGCTTAACTCTTCCTATTCTCATGTCTCCTGACCCCTTCCTATTTGTCTTTGTAGTCTGCATTATTTGACCCAGAATTATTGCTTCAAGATCTATCCATTTACCTGGGAATTTAATGTATTTCCCTTTTTATTAACAGCTAACTAACATTGAACTGGATATATACACATTTTCAATATCTAATCATCTACAATGGACACCTAGGATTATTAATTACAATTTTCTTAGTTCTTTTTGCACATATATGCAATGCAGAGTAATTCCTACTCTCCCACCCCTCTCATCCACTTTTTCTTCCTATAAATCTTTCTGGGTCATGTTCATATCATTCAATTTATTTATGATCCACTAAGATTAACCAGGGATGTTTGTATGACTTTGGGTTCAGAATTATCCACTGGATTCTGGTGGGCTCAGTAATGAGCATAAAATTTAAAAAAATGCTTCCTTGTCTGAGAATCTATCAATAGGCAATAGTTTATAAATAAAGAACAGGGCCCCATGAACCCCTTCTACTTTTTGGAGTGACTATTCACAGGGTCATTTTGTGTGGGCCAGTACAAGTCATTACAGCTGTCCTGAGTCTACATAATGGATTCTCACAGCCCTTCGCCTTGACCTCTGGTTCTTACATACTTTCTGCCATATCTTCTACCACATCCACCCTGAACTTTGGAAGGTGTGATATAAATAAATACCTTGCATTACGACTGGGCAGACACTGTCACTCACTTGTCACATCCTGAGCAAGCAGCATAATGAATTCACTGCCATTCATGGTCACTGAAGTCTACAAACTTTTGTATATGTTAGAGTATATTTAGATATATACTTCTCAAATATTTTCTCTCAATCTATATTCCTTTTCCTGTATCTTACACAGAGCAAAAATGCTTATTTTAAATGAAATGCAGAATATGACTTTCTTTCTTATATTATGGCCATTGGTGCTCTCCCTAAACCATCATCCTCAAATCCTAGGCCATCAAGATTTTCTCTTACTTTGTCTCATAGAAGGCAGTTCATTTTATGTATTTACTTAGATCTCTGATGTAGTAGATGAAATTATTTAATCCCAAATTTGTCGCTGTAAAATCTCCTACCCGAAGGAGACCAGTAAATGAAAACACAACTCAATAATTATGGTATAAATAGCACGCCTAGATTGGGCAGATTTACCACTACGCTACTCTAATCCCTGGCTATGGGATCCCTTATAACTTGTGGTTCATCCAGGCCGAGTCCTTGTCCTCCGAGCTCCAGCTCCTCCTTGGTCGGCTTTCTTCTATCTCCGGCTTCCTTCTGCCTGCATCCTCCTGCTTCTACTTCTTCTCTTGCTGCTGCTCCCGGCTTCTACTTCTGCCTCCTTTTATATTGAATTCCTCTCACTCTCTCCTCCCCTAAGTCTTTTTCTCCGCCTTCCCTTCTATGCCCAATCTTTGGCTCTAGCCTTTATTTTACAGGTTTTAATTTGGACAGAAGGTTTACAAGACATCACCTGTGTACAGATTCAATCCTCCTCTGCAGCCCCTCCCAGGAGGGTGGAACTAGGATCAAAATACAAGGCTGAGGCTATCCACTGGGAACTAGGATCAAAATACAAGGCTGAGGCTATCCACAACACTCTAACTATGAAGTTTTTAAATTTCACAGTTGTCTACTCTGAGTTGTCTTTTATTTTCTCATTTGTTTTTGTACCTGTGCTTTAAGTATAATGTTTGTTTTCTTTGCTTGATAGCTACTGGCTCATTATTTATGTTTAAGAACAAGACATTCATGGCTGGCATTGCATAATCTCATAGTAAAACAAACATCATTTTAGTTGAGGCATTCCCAAGTGGTAGGACTTCTAGGTCCTCTTTTGATGAATAAACTTCCTCTGGGAACTTCTGAAAGCAGAGCCCTAACTTCTGGTGTCCAAGAGCTGACACAAAGGGAGTTTGTCTGGGTAAGAAGGGCTCTTCAGTTTAAAGAGTGTCTCTGTCTTATGGTGTCTATCATCGGAACCAAATTGTATCCTGTTAAATGAGGTTTCTGAGTATAAAACCCAGACTTGTTTTTCTGTCTTCCTGTGAAATGAGGTCTCTGAACATAGTCTCTAGAGTTCAATTTATTCAGAAGACATACCATGCAACTTTTCTGTGAAACAGGAAATGAGAAAGACTCAGGACTCTCAAACCTGATAGCTGATAGCTTTTTTTTATTTTCCAGACAAGGGTTTTGGCCTTTACCTGAATGGATTGTTTACATCTTCTCCTTAGAAATCCTCTGTCACCAACACCCCATGTTCTGCTTTCTGTTCCTGTTCGGCCTGTTGCAGATGAGATGCGCAGATGTCTCCTCTTTGATCAGCTGTAGAAACAGATCATGGCTCTTTCCGCCTTGGCACCTTTACCTCTCAGTGATAAAATTAGAAACTCAGAGAAGTATTTCATTTATTTTGCATGTATTCTGAATGTTGAAATAAGAATGGTAAAATCCTAAGTTAGTTTCGAACTGAGTATCTACTATGATATATATGGACATACAGAAAAAATAGTTGGCTCAAACTAATATGCTACAAATGTTAGTCACTGAACTCCGTTCTTGTGGGAAGAAACAATGAGTTAAACCTATAACAATCGAAGTTGGTGGTTAATACTATGAAGAAACAACAGGAGGGAGAAATAAGGCGAATGGACTTTTAGAACAGGTTGTCCAAGAAAGGCATCTTCTTTGAATTTTTGCATTTAATATTTTCTTAACATGGAAGCAGATGAATTACTCAAAACAAAAACCCACCCAGGAACAAGAACAGAACATGAAATGATGAGCAGGAGTCATAATTACCTTACCAGCCATTCCTCTCCTCCTATCTCCCTGCCTTTAGAGAACTGGAAAAATAAAGTTGTTTAATGAATCTGAGGTTTAAATACCCTTTGGAAATTTAAATTGCTATTGAAAATCGTGTGTAATGCAGTTATATTTCTTTGCTTATAGAATGGGAGGAGAGAAGGAAAGGAACCTGAGGCTAATGGAAACAGATTACACCTCACCTACGGAACATAGATTAAAATAATGTACTTTATTGTGGCACTCCCTTCAGAATTCAAGCTAAATTTCATTTACTTTTTCTATTTAAGTAATAACCTCAGGGCTCTTTTTAAAAAAATCATTATCAGAAGATAACCTACTACATCATTGATATAGTTTCTTCCTGTGACAGTATCATTGACAAAATAGCATGTTGGCAATATCACCCTTTTATAGTCTCAAAAATGATAAAACATAAACGGGTTCCAGAAATGCAATTTCCTCATAAAAATAGTCAGGATGGATTTTTGTTGTTGTTTTTTTTTGCTTTTTTTTATTGAAAGAGAAACAAATATCAAATACATACAAGCACATTACTTTGAAAATGAATATATGGTTACTCTGCTCAAGTTCATAATGTGTTTTTTAATATCTTATAGTTATTTATCATGTAAAAGTAGTTTCATGGACTGTCCAATGTCAGGACTTAAACTGAACATAAACATTTGAAATGTAATTGCTAGAAACTTTGAGGAATATTATAAATGGCTTCTAAATCATATTTTCCAAATTGAAGAAGATTGCTTTTTTCCAACATAGTATTTTTATTGATTCCTTGGGAATTTCACATCATGTACCCCAATCACTCCACTTCCCAGTTCTTCTGTGACCCTCATCCTTGTGACCTTTCCTCAAAAAACATTAAAAGTAAAATTAAAATAACAATAAATAAGTCCTATTTGTGTTACCTGTATACTCACTGAAACAATATATTCCATATATATAATATTACTGGTCACACTTTCAGTGGCCTGCCCCTTAAAATAGAAATGTGGATTTCCCCTCGGGCAACTTGGCCAGAATCATCAGTTGTGAAGAGCTACACTTTAGCATCCTTTTCATACTTTTTAAAAGAGATTTCTTCAATGGCTACCTGTTTATGCTGTTCCTCTATTTTGGGGTGGGGGATGGAGGTAGGTGTTGTCACAATTCATGTCTGTTTTTCACAACTAGGTACCTGCAGTCATTGATACCACTGCAAAAGTAGCTTCCTTAGAAGTGTGCTTTTAAACTAAGGAATAGTTGTAATTTGGGGATTAAGTTAGAATACGTATGCTTGTGCAATTGTACATATAAAGTTGGATACACAATACATTCTATGCTCCACCTGGAAGTAGCCATTAATATATACCTTATGTAACTATCAATGGATTTATCCATCAAAGAACCAAAATATATGTTCATGCCTGTCCTCATACCAAATGTTTAGCACATTTTTCAGTTATTTATAACTCTTGTTGTTATGGCATCTGGATCTTTATATATTAGTATATAAATAATTTCCTTAAGTACCTATTTTTAAATTTAGCTAATACAACACACAATATACCAAAATTCACTTAATCTGTCCCAGTTAATGCAAATCACCAAAATTTACTTTAATGTTTTTCTATTAACATCATATATACCAACATATAGTGTATACTAATGTTTTGACTACATAAATTTTAGGGACAAGAACTGCATATAAAAATACTGAGCATAATGATAATATTGATGGATAATATTTTAGTCACTATTCTAGTACTGTGAAAAAACACCAAGACTGAGGCAATTCTCATGAAAGAAGGTCCTTCATTGTGGCTTGCTTACAGTTTCGGAGGCTTATTCCATCCATTATAGTCCGGTGAGAAGCATGGCAACATGCAGGCGGGTGCTGAAGCAGTGGCTGAAGAGTTCTGCATCCTGATCCATGGCAGAGACAGACTGTACCTGGCATGGGCTTTGGAAACATCAAACCCCATCTTCAGTGACATACTTCCTCCCGTGTGGCCACACCTCCTAAACCATATAATCCATTCAAAGCATGCCAGTCATTGCTGAATAAGCATTCAGTTATATGAATATTCAGTTATATGGGGGAGGCATTCTTGTTCAAACCACCACAGATAATAATACTGGAATACCATCATTTTATGATTTGTATTAACTTTATAACCATATTAAATGTATTTCTTTGTATTTGTACCAACCTAATATGTTAATGGCATTTAGGATTGCTTTGATTTTAAGGGGGAAAATCCCTGTCAAAACCATTCTCTTATTTCTGTGTTTGCTTTTAAGACATTTTGTCCATTTGAGGACTTTCTATTAGTTTCTCTTCATAAGAGAATTTATTTTTACTATGATTTCACTGCAAATATTTTTCTGTCTGTCATTATACTCTGAATTTTCTTGTGCTCTTCAACTTTTATATTTGTAGTTAAAAGTTATCATAAAGCTTTGTTTGCTTCTTTTTCTCTTAGAGATTTTGTGTGTGTGTGTGTGGTGTGTGTGTGTGTGTGTGTGTGTGTGTGTGTGTGTTTAACATCTTCTGAGAATAGATCTGTACCATAATATTCTGATAGGAAATTTACAATGGACATTTGAAACAATCTAACAGTAGTTTTCTTCTACTCTTTGTTGTAAAATTTTAAACTCTTATGTTCATATCCCAAATTGTCTTTTTCCAATACTGAATACTATAGAACTTTTCTTCTTCTAATAATTTTATAGTTTCTAGTCTTTGTTCCCTATTGAATTGACTTTTTTCTGCACTGTGGGTTTAGGATAAGATCTTTTGTGCTGGACAGGAATTAACTGCTTAAATACTTTTATTTTATTTTGTAGATGATATGAAGGGCAAATTATACCCTTTGATTTAACAGAAGTCTACAAAGTTATTGTAACAGAGATGCCATGTACAAGAGTAAACACGTAGAACAGGGAAACAGACTACAAAGTAGAAGCCAATCCACACATGCAATCCAACGGGTTTTAGCAAAAATGTAAAGAACAGATAAGAGGCAAAATTTCCCAATAAATGATGGGCAAATTATAGGCCCATGCATGAGAGAATAAAGTTAGACAATGTAACTTACTTATAAACATGAATATCTACACAGTATTCAGTTGTATGTGCTTATATCACATTTTCTTTCTCTGTTACATTGATTAATACCTGTTTTTTCTTTCCCCTGTTGATTTTTGCACAGTAGCTTTTTAGTTTAATGTAATCCTATTTATCTCCTTTTGCTTTGATACAAATTGGAGGCACACATATGAAATTAAAATATAACTATGAATTTAAATGCACAAATGAGGTGTTGAAAGTTGAATAGTATTCTGGGTAGATATAAAGTATTTGTGTTTCTCTGCCTAGTTTTTTTCTTTTAGCACAATATCTGCCAGGTTTGTTCTTATTTCTCACTATTGTGAAATAAATATATTTAAATATCAGCAAGATATGGAATTTTAAAGACTCCAATTTCAAGTTTACAGTTTCAATTCTTAACAATTTTAATATATACCTTGGTTTACAACAAATTACTTTTTTCTGAATTAATTCAAGCTTTCTAATTTTCTTCCTTTCTACCCTTAACTATAATATCTGAGTGTTATGCCTATGGCAAGACTATTAATATTTCTCTAGTGTTTGATTATTTATCCTCTATAATCACTGGAGTTTCATTTAAATCTTGTGACTATGCACCTTATTTGTTATGTGACTGTTTTTCTTCCTTGCTGGGTTATTGCTCCACTCTCTTCAGTGAGATCAACCTTTTCATCAGAGTATGTATGTGTGTTTATTTTGTTGTTTACATTCCACACAGCACAGACACAAGTCCACACTACAGTATTCTTGCTTTCATTCTCTTACACTATACACATTTATCTCCTGGGTCACCAGAACAGTGCAGATCATGTTACTGTTATATCAGAAGTCAAATCTGAAGTAAAATGTTTAAGAATGAACATACTTCCTGGAATCTACTTCATATTCTGTAAATTATGAGGACGGTTGTGCACTCTCTGAGCTTCTCTTTCATAGTCTGATTCTGCTGATCAGATCCCTGTGTGATGAACAGCGTTCTCATTCTTTTTAAATCTTTCCTGGATCCCTGCCTCTGCATCATAACTTTTAATTGCTGTCTTTTCCTCAGCTTGTTTTGTTATTTATTTTGTTATTTTTATTTTTAGGCTTCTGGATGTGCACTACATGTGTTCCCTCACTCTGACTTTATTAAAATTTATTTTTGGAAACGTTTGCAAAAACTGGAATATTATAAACCATTCAAGTATTCTGTCTTGTTCCTCTTCCGAGGGTGAATCAAGTGAATACAATAATATGCTCATTATAAGTGTTTTATTTCCCTTTCTGAAGGATATGTGGGTTTTCCAGGGTAGTTATAAGAAATTTTCTTTTCAAACAGCATTTTGAGTGCAATACATGTGATCGTGTTAATTAATAGTCACATGTCATAATTTAATTAATTTCTCACACAGATGTTGGTGGTTGAATGAACATAAAACTACACATTGACAACTGAAAAAGTACTGAAAGTTCAGTTCCATTGCTGAAGTCTCCAATTCCTCCTCAAAGTATCACACTAACAAATTCTAGAAATTAAAAATGTACAACAGATGAGCTCATATTCAAGACCAGCTGTCCTCTCAAAACCACTGTTTGGTGAGAAAAGGATGTTTTTATGATGAAAAATACTGGAAGATTTTGTGACACAGATAGTATTGAATGCTAATTTTTAGGTGCTTTTCATCTGTAGCTATATAATTTATCACTGTTTGCATGGTAGTTGTGTGTGAAGAGCCACAGAGATGAAAGGTCTTTCTGATTTCAGTTTTGTAGTGAGTCTAAATTTCTGGAAAAGTAAAGTCTATAAAGATAACTTCATCATTTGTGAAATACACTACTCAAGAAAGCTCAAGAAACTTTAGCATAAAATACAGTTTTGTGTTGAAAATAAAAGTCAGAAGGTATAATATGTTTGTTTCTATTTTGGAAACATTAGGGATTTGGTTCTTTTTCATTTGGTTTGTTTTCTATGGAACTGAAGGGTTTTGCAACCCCATAGGAAGAATAACAATATCAACCAACCAGACCTCCCAGAGCTTCCAGGGGCTAAACCACTAAACAAAGAGTACACATGGAGGGTCCCATGGCTCCAGCTGCATATGTAGCAGTGGATGGCCCTGTCAGACATCAATGGGAGGAGGGGACTTTGGTCCTGTGAAGGCTCGATACCCCAGTGTAAGGGAATGCCAGGACAGTGAAGGTGAGGGTGGATGGGTGGGTGGGGAAGCACCCTCATAGAAGCAGTGAGGGGGGATGGAATATGAGAATTCTGGAGGGGAAACTGGGAAAGGGGATAACATCTGAAATGTAAATAAAGAAAATATCCAATAAAAAAAAGAAAATCCCAAAGACCCACTAAATGTATCTCTATGAACTGTTACTGCAGTTCAAAACAGTATAAAGTTGGCTTCATACTGTTGACCGTTTCTCATCTGTCAGTTGATAAAATCATGAGGACAACTCATAGTAATACTTTACTATCCTTCAGTGACATAGAGCTGCAAAGAATTTCAGACTTTTCATCTAGAATCTCAATCAAATATTCAACAAATTAAGCTATCAATTTTATTCTCAAAGAAACAATAAGATGAATAGAAGAGTTCATTCTATGCTTGTCCTTTTTTGAATGAAATAACAGTTATCATCCTGAATTGCATTTTCTGTATTTCTCTTAAACAAAGAACAAGAAGAATAAAAAAAAATAATATAAGCAGAATAAGCAGAAGCAGGAAGAAAGGAGGAGGAGGAGGAAGAGGAGAAGAGCAGAAGAAGTAGATGTAGAAGCAGAAGAAGCAGATGCAGAAGCAGAAGAAGAAGAAAGATGAAGAAGAAGAAGAGGAGGAGGAGGAGGAGGAGGAGGAGGAGGAGGAGGAGGAAGGAGGAGAAGAGAATCATTTTTTGCCTGAGTTGCCTGAGAATCATACAGCTTACAAATGCAATATTACTATTTCTTCTCCTTTCAACTTAGAAAGCCAACAAATATATGAACCATTAGCCTTGGGAAGACAATATGCCATGCAGGTTTTCAGGGAAGGAGTGAATTTATTATCAGTTTCATCATTTCTCCCACTGGTAACTTCAAATAATTTAAAAGAGAAACAAGCAGAAATTTTTCACTTAAAAAGATGACAGGTATAATGCTAGAGTTTCCATTTGCTTGTCTGAGTTTCTAGAGATTTTATCTAAACCACAAACTCAGTTTTAGGTTCCACTGGTTATATTTAAATAAATCCTCAGTATATATGTAAGATTCGACTGCTTGTACTTTTATCTTAATTATTCTCACGAAAGGAGAGATTTAACAAGTATAACATGGCTAAAAATAACTCAAATCTTGTACATTTTCATTGGCTTTTTAAGTGTAAAGATGTAATTTCCCAATAGGGCATTAGATTAAGGATTCAGAGAGATGATGTTTTTCTAATTACAAATACATAAATATATACTGCTGTTACTTCAAGACCAAAAATTGGCTCATTTTCAACATGGGAGCACTTAACATAATTAGTCTTACATTAGTTTTGTGAGTAAAAATTAGTATTTTAACCACAGTATTATGCTAATATGTTTATAATTTGCATTTATATTTTGTGGTGTTAGCCATAAATACTACTTTTATAAAAATAGTTACAAAAGTCAACTGAGATTCAACGGTAAACAAGCAGGCAGTTTCCTACCCCTCCTCATTCTGAAGCAATTTCAGTAAATATCATTTTAATGTTAATATTGCTAACTCCCATTCTCTGTGCATTATGATCACGTTCACCAAAGATATACACATTTCTTCACCTGGAACAAAATTTTGCTGCCTTAGTAAGATTATGAATTAATGAAGAGTGAGAGGATTCTCACTCCATAGATGTTGTACCATGTTTATTATCACACCATATTTTAATTGCTTCTTTTTAACATAGACATTTTAGATCCTGTTGCCATTTTTGTAGAATTCACAAGGGCTTTATTTTGGATCTTTGTGGGGCGAGTGTGGCCTTCTGTTGTATGTCTACATTCCTCCCTCTTTTTGTTTGAGTAAAAATGTCTTCCTGGGGTAGAGTGATCGTTGAAGAGTTAAGAGCAGTGTCTCCTCTTCCTAAGTACCTGGATTCACTTCTCCGCCTCCACAGTACAGTTTACAACATCCCTACCTCCAGATCCAGTGAATCTAATGCCCTCTTTTGTCATTCATGGCACACCCATGGTACACAGACATACACAAAGGAAAACACCCAAACACATAAAACAATACCAAATATATCATTTTAAATGTTTTTCTAGATAAAGAAAAAAATCACAAAAGGTACATTTTCTAAATTCTTACATATCTGAGATGCCCTTATTTTGATTGTATATTTCATTGATATGCCATTCGCCAGAGACGTCAGCATTCAATGCCATTTTCTGAGTTGTTTAGGATGTTCTCTCACAATCTCTCAGATTTTAGAGCTGCTAACAAGGAATCAAAGGCTAATAGACTTTTACTGCAGGTTGAGGATGGGCCAGCTATACCTTGAGAAGATTTTTGTTGGCCTGTGTTCTGAAATTTAAGCAGATATAGGTTTAGTTTGTCTTTAAAGACAACTTCCATTCTGCACACTCCTGTATTCAGCCTCCGTAGAGTTCATTCTCATTAACTAATATACTCATATTCCTTTGTCATTTTTCTTCCCTTTTGGGATGTCAGGTGGGATGTGAATATGTGTGAGTATGTTCATTCAAAATTTAAACCATATCATGAACTGGAAATTTGTAGGCAGGCTGGGAATTTCAAGATCAGGGAGTAGACAGATGCAATGCCCTGTGGGGACCAAATTCTTTCTCTGTGGCTCACATGGTGGAAGGGCTTCCCAGCTCTTATCAGGCCCTAATATCATCATTACTAATATCACACTTGGGGTTAGGATTTTGACATAAAAATTCTTTGGGTGTCACAAACATATTGTCCACAGTAGTAAAATTCAAATATTTATCTTGTTACCTCTTTTCTTACAAAAAATCAATTCCATTGTTTTGGTCTTTTATAACTGAGGGAGTAATTTTTATTTTGCATTTTTCTTTCAGTACTTAAATTCACTTCATTTGTACTTTTGTAGTTGCAATTTAAAATTATCCTTTATCCTTTAAAGTGACATTTTCATGCATAAAGTATATAGTTTTGATTTGCCAATGATATCAGTTATAATTTACTATTATTTGGCATTATTATTTACTCTCATATTAGTATATAGCTTGGGATGCCATTAAACACTGCAGACTTGCTAGACTTGATGTATTAGACATCATTTTATTTTTGTATAATCCTGTAGACTGGCAGCCATAGTCAGGTTCCCAGCAAGGACAGGAATTGGTGAGGCCTCTCTTGCTGATTCAAAGATGGCTATCTTCTGACTGTAGCCTCAAGAGGTGTGAAAGGGGTCAAAGAAGAGAGAGACAGGGAGGGAAGAGGGAAAGTTTCTCCATGTAAGTGAAGCAATCTCATAGCTGCAGGACTCCTCCTTTGATTTTTATATAATCTTGATTACTTCATTAGCATCCTCTCTGAGTGCATGCTGAAAATTAGCGTACCAACAAAATAGATATAGGAAGGCCATGGGGGAGTGCATAGTAGCATGCTACCTTTGTTCTCTGTTTACCTCTGTGTTTATTCGATTCTTCTTCCCCAGTGTTTACTGTTTAGATATACGAGGAATGGAACAGATTCAAAGGGGTGGATTGTTCCATTTTCTCTGCTGTTACATGGCTACCCCAGAATGACTACGCTGAGCACAGGTAGTATAGGGATGACTACGCTGAGCACAGGTAGTATAGGATGACTACACTGAGCACAGGTAGTACAGGGATGACTATGCTGAGCACAGGTAGTATAGGATGACTGCGCTGAGCACAGGTAGTATAGGGATGACTACGCTGAGCACAGGTTGTATAGGATGACTACACTGAGCACAGTAGATAGATGACTACACTGAGCACAGGTAGTATAGGATGACTACACTGAGCACAGGTAGTATAGGATGACTACACTGAGCACAGGTTGTATAGGATGACTACATGAGCACAGGTAGTATAGGATACTACGTGAGACGGTGTATAGGATGCTATGCTGAGCACAGGTAGTATAGGATGACTACGCTGAGCACAGGTAGTATAGGATGACTATGCTGAGCACAGGTAGTATAGGATGACTACACTGAGCACAGGTAGTATAGGGATGACTACGCTGAGCACAGGTAGTATAGGATGACTACGCTGAGCACAGGTAGTATAGGATGACTACGCTGAGCACAGGTTGTATAGGATGACTACACTGAGAACAGGTAGTATAGGATGACTACACTGAGCACAGGTAGTATAGGATGACTACACTGAGCACAGGTAGTATAGGATGACTACACTGAGCACAAGTTTATAGGATGACTATACTGAGCACGGTAGTATAGGATGACTACACTGAGCACAGGTAGTATAGGATGACTACACTGAGCACAGGTTGTATAAGGATGACTACACTGAGCACAGGTAGTATAGGGATGACTACGCTGAGCACAGGTAGTATAGGGATGACTATGCTGAGCACAGGTAGTATAGGATGACTACGCTGAGCACAGGTAGTATAGGGATGACTACGCTGAGCACAGGTTGTATAGGATGACTACACTGAGCACAGGTAGTATAGGATGACTACACTGAGCACAGGTAGTATAGGATGACTACACTGAGCATAGGTTGTATAGGGATGACTGCGCTGAGCACAGGTAGTATAGGGATGACTACGCTGAGCACAGGTAGTATAGGGATGACTACGCTGAGCACAGGTAGTATAGGATGACTATGCTGAGCAAGGTAGTATAGGATGACTACACTGAGCACAGGTAGTATAGGATGACTACACTGAGCACAAGTTGTATAGGGATGACTACACTGAGCACGGTAGTATAGGATGACTACACTGAGCACAGGTAGTATAGGATGACTACACTGAGCACAGGTTGTATAGGGATGACTACACTGAGCACAGGTAGTATAGGGATGACTACGCTGAGCACAGGTAGTATAGGGATGACTATGCTGAGCACAGGTAGTATAGGATGACTACGCTGAGCACAGGTAGTATAGGGATGACTACGCTGAGCACAGGTTGTATAGGATGACTACACTGAGCACAGGTAGTATAGGATGACTACACTGAGCACAGGTAGTATAGGATGACTACACTGAGCACAGGTAGTATAGGATGACTACACTGAGCACAGGTTGTATAGGGATGACTACGCTGAGCACAGGTAGTATAGGGATGACTACGCTGAGCACAGGTAGTATAGGGATGACTATGCTGAGCACAGGTAGTATAGGATGACTATGCTGAGCACAGGTAGTATAGGATGACTACACTGAGCACAGGTAGTATAGGATGACTACACTGAGCACAGGTTGTATAGGGATGACTACACTGAGCACAGGTAGTATAGGATGACTACACTGAGCACAGGTAGTATAGGATGACTACACTGAGCACAGGTAGTATAGGATGACTACATTGGGCACAGGTAGTGTACATGTAGAAGGGTGAACAGATGGACAGCTGGCACTGCCAATTGCTCTTCCTAGTTTCCAGTTGTGGAGGAATAAGACAAAAGAGAACTTTTTCACTGCAAAGAAAATAGAGTACACTTAGGTACACTTAGACAAAGTCATTTAGTCCTAAACTACTTCTGGTTCCCTTTGCTTGAGACAATCCACCCTTTTGCTTCAGTTCCTTTTATTGTGTTCTCACAGAAGCAGACATCTTTCTCTTGCTGTTATTTCAGTGACTGACTCAGAGATAGGAGGAAGGAGAATGTATCTGTGTCTAGTCAGTCATGCAAAAATATTTGAAAAATTCCTTGAGACTTTTATTAAATTTTCCCATTATATAAACCTGAAACAAATTAATACAGACGTGCAGAATGGAATTGCTTGTAGGTCACTCTGGTGAATGTTGTGGTCAAGTCTTGTAGCTCATGAACAATTAAAGAAAAAGGAGGGGGGCTTCCTACCATTCATGGAACATATCTCGTATGCCAGGAAGTATTTTCAGAACTTAGAACATAAGAATCCTATAATTTTTATAACATGCTTTACTCTATTAACTTATGTTAGGAAATTAAACCTATGACTTGCTCCAGGTGAAAAAGCTACCAAATCAAGACACAGTCTGCCGCTATACATTCATAAGACAAATATATTTGAAAACTTAAAATTTTTGATGTGGATGCTCACAGACAACCATTGGATTGAGCATGAGTACCCCAATGGTAGAGTTAGGGAAAGGGCTAAAGAAACTGAAAGGGTTGCAATCTCATATGAAAAACAATAATATCAACCAACCAGATCCCACAGAGCTCCCAAGGACTAAACCACCAACCAAAGAGTACACATGGAGGGATCCATTGGCTCCTGCTGCATATGTAGCAGTGAATGGCCTTCTCTGGCATCAATGGGAGGGAAGGCCCTTGATGCTGTAGAGGCTAGATGCCCCAATGTAGAAGAATGCTAGGGCAGTGAGATGGGAGTGGATTGGTGGGTGGAGGAGCTCCCTCATAGAAGCAGGGGGGAAGGAGAGGCAATAGATGATTTGCAGAGGGGAAACCAGGAAGGAGGATAACATTTGAAATGTAAATAAATAAAATAACCAATAAAAAATTTGTTGGTTAATGATCACTAATACTCAAATATTAGTCAGAGCAAATTTATTAGTATGTTTGAAAAGGGGCTAAATGGAATGGAATACAATTTAAGAGCAATAAGCAGTGATTCGCCAGTTCATACTTCAGAAAGGCATATAATACTTTCAGGCAAGACTCTAAGATGTTTGTCCCAGTTTTCCCAGTTAAGCTTAGAATCAGAAGAAAACATTTTAATGGTTTGAAGTAAATAGAGGACTTGTTGGAAGTGTCTTTAGCAAAAATAGCAATAAGGAGAAGAAAAATGCTGGGCATACTCAGACCACCGTGCAAATTAAATGATTACAAGAAGGCTCATAAATCCCCAGGATGCATGAAAGCTTAAGCAATGGGGGAAGTCTTTAATTTGGAAATCATGGTGATATGGTGCACTTATGTAGTGTAAAAGTTGAGTAAGGAAGAATTCCAGACTGAGTTACTGTGGGTGGCTGGAGAGAAGTGATGTCAGTAAGAACCTGGAGGGATTGTGCACATTTATGGGAAAACTGTAAAGAATCTTGGCAGATTTAAAATTGAGAAGCAATGTGTCAGAAGCATTAGAAAACTTACATAATTAGTTTATTTTAAGGAAGTTTTAATTGAGAGTCATTCATAAAGAAAATAATCATCATCATGAAATTTTTCCTCCCTATTCAGTTATTTGATCATTGATTCTTTAATGTAAAATAATATAATCCAAGGATAGGGCCTTTTCAATATTTTAATATTTCAAGTGTATTGACAGGTAAAGTATTTGCCTCATAGCTATTATTTTATCAAGATTGTAAGTAAGTTAATATTCTTACCAGAATTTTTTGACAATGGTATAATGACCCAAGCTCACTTTGAAACATCTAGTATCCCCTCTGCCAATGAAAAATCAATTAGAATTTTAAATTATTTTTGTGCAACATTTGCACAACTGTCTGATTCTAAGCCAAGTGTACTGGCCTACATGACAGTGGTGCAGAATGACACGGCAGTAGTCTTGAGAAGCTACCCTTGCTCAAGGAATAGGATCAACCTGGTTGGCTATTCCCTATTCCATTATGAGACTGACTTAGTTAACAGTGCACACGGTGACTTAGTAGATCATCAGGTTCTATAGTAGAATCATTTAATTTTTTTTTCTGAGTATTCCTTTTAACACTGGCACTTATGTTTCTTTATAAGCTGTTTGCTATAGTTAGCAGTTTCAGTTGCTGATGATGTGTATTTCATTCTGTCTTACACTTTGCCAGCACGGGAGCTCTGGTGATCATAGATGAGGCGAGTCATAAGCATACAGAAACATAATAGCCCGACCAAAACCTCCAGAGACATAGTTTTGATGCTCGTTTCTAATCAACATAGATTCTAATCAACTCAGATTTCAGTTTTTAATCCATGACTAATTATAATTATACATAACAAGGATTTTTATTTTTCTGTGCTAAATTTTGAGAACCTTCTGTTCTTCAATAGCATTTAATTACTTAAAAAGAAAATGAAAATAAAACTCACCCAAATTGACATTGGCCTGTGGGTGGTTGATATTAGTTATTAAATTTCATTTATTGTACATAAACCTAATTATATATTAGTAAACAATAGCAACTTCCAATGCTAAAGACTCAGTCATAAATTTCTGAACTTCTCCAAAATTTACTATATATATATATATTGTGTGTGTGTGTGTGTGTGTGTGTGTTGTGTGTGTGTGCATATATGTGTACATTGTTCTAAATGCTTTAAAAATAATTTTCAACTCTACCTTATAGATAACATTTCTGTGTTCTCTGATTTCTTTTAGTGGTTCTGAATTCTCTTACTTCTGTCCTATTTATAGGAATATGTCCTGATGACTTCCTAAATAGTTTCAGTGTCTTTGAATAAGCAGTTAATTTGATAATACAATAAAGACATTAATATAAAAGAATATAACATTTTGGATAATCCAAAGAAGTGCATATCAAAATTTAATGTGAATTTTTTTTATCATAATGGGAATCTTGTTAAGAAGTAAAATTCATGATTTTTGAGCAAAGAGGAAGGTCCCAGAGTTTGATGTTATTTATGCACTTTTAACAAAATTTTGAGTATTACTACCTCCACTCCTGGTTCCCAGACTACCACTTAAAAACAAAGTATATTTTTTCCATGTGAAATTAAGACTTGGACTTTTAAGTTCTGTAAAAAATTGAGATTGCATTGAATCTGTAGATTGCTTTTGTAAGATGTCCATTTTCACTATGTTAAACCTACCAATCTAAGAACATGGGAGACTTCCGTCTTCTGATATTTTCTTCAATTCCTTTCTTGGGGGACTTGAAGTTCTTGTCATTCAGATCTTTCACTTGCCTGGTTAGAGTTATACCTAGATATTTTTTATAACAGATTCAGATACCCAGAGCCAAAAATTGGATGGAGGTCAGGGACTCTTATGGAAGAGTAAGGTTTGAAGGCCCTGAAGGGCTTGGGAACCCCACAAGAAGACCAACAGAGTCAACTAACCTGGACCACTGGGAGCTCTCAGAGACTGAGTCACCAACCAAAGAACAAGGCCCCTGACACATATGTAACATATGTACAGCTCGGTTTTCATGTGACAACCCCCCAACCCCTCCGCTCTGCAACACCAGGTGCAGAGGCTATCCCTAAAGCTGTAGCCAGACTCTAATATTCCTTCCCCACAGGGCTCCTTTTCTGGTCTCAGAGGGAGAGGATGCACCTAATATAGCAGAGATTTGATATGAAAAAGTGAGCTAGATTCAGGGGGTGGAGGATGAGGGAACTGGAAGTGGGTAGCATTTGTGATGTAAATAAATAGATTAAAATAAAAATGAAACAAAGTATAAATAACTGTTTTTCATTAAGAAAAACTGAATTTTAGCTGGATTATTTTCAATTACAGATAATACACTATTGATCTATTCTTTTGCCATACATAAAAAAAGCTGTCTAATCTTTTTTATACATGTCCACATTAAGCATGCAGAGATCATGCTTACAATCAGATTGTTACTCTGTTATTTCCCATGCTTTCACCTGTTCTTCTGTGCCTAATTTATTTCCTTTTTTTTCTTTTTATTTTTTTCCTAATTTATTTCCAAGCTGAGGATATTTGTGGTTTCTGCATGTATGAGATTAAGAGGGTAGAGGTCAATACCCTCATTTTAGAAGAAAAGGTAACATTCTACTGTGGAGTAATCTTGATAAGAAATTTCTGTGTTGCTACAGTGGCTGGTATTTAAGGAACAAAGCCTGGTGTTTGCAAAGGGCAGAAACTGATTACAAGGATGCCAGAAGGAACACCTGCTCCACACGACTATGCTTTTGCTCTGCTAGATAATGCTAAACACACGGAGCTGGGTTCATGTTGATCCGTAGTCATACCTATAACGAGGAATTATCCACTTGGTGGTCCCTTTAATTGTTCTCTCCATCAGTAAGGGACTGTGGCATGAATTATGGCCTGCAGTATCAGAAAGTCCATTCGCAGGTGTGTCTTTTTGCAGACATCTACCTTATTAATTCTGAAATTCTTTTGGATTGAGAGATGCCTAGTGTGCTATCCCTTTTCTTGCTTTTTAAATAAACTCAAATTCCATCAACAATCATCTATCATTTCCATATTATTAGCATTTCTAAAAGTGTTGTTTATCTGTGCAATGACAGACAAGAGAGAGACTGAAGATCTAGGAAGTTAATCACTCTTCAGAAAAATCAATAAACCCCAGTGTCAAAAATTCATCATAATAGTTTAAATATTACAGTGTTACCTATAAATGTTAGCTCCTTAAAACAATCCACTATGATAGTAACACTGGATATTTTTATAAAATTTTATTTAGATTTGTCAAAATTATACAAATCGTTGAAGAACAGTAAATTAATAGTCTGCTATTTAAGAAAACTAAAAAGTGTATTTACTGTTTCCTTTTGTGTTTTTGTGACTTTGTTTTATCCAATAGAGATCTTGTTAAATCATTTCAAATAAAATTTAAGCTCTATATTAAAAATCATAGATTATATATTCACAGGCACTTTATTTATAATGGATTCAGGAATAAATTTTTAGACAGTACCCTTCATTGACCTATAAACTATTTTGTCCAGAATCAAAGTTTCATTTGATCCCATAGCCATTCGTTCAGTTGTCTGTTGACTTGGTTAGAAATTGATGTCAGCACTATGATCCCTCTACCCCTGAAAGACTGACGTCCATTCCTTTGAGGCACTCGCCTATTTCCTAGGCTGTTTAAGGAATATGCCCAGAGAAGTCTCTTGTGTCCCACTTGTTAGGACCTGACCAGTCTTCACTCACTGTTGCTTCTCCCAAAGAGTTATCTGCATTATTAAATGCAATTTCTTATGAGAAACATATACTGAGGGACCATGAAATGACTTAATTGATGCATGACTTTATACTGCTTTTTAATTACCTTTTATTAAAAATATTTTTTATAAAGACAAACTTATAATATCCTATTTTTCCTATCATTTAATCATAAACACAAAATCCATACATTTTACAAAGATAAAATATGTTCCTTTTAAATAAAAAACTTGCTAATTATTAAAAACATGCATATAAATAAAAGTTTCACATATAAAATTTAATCACATATGAAGTCTATTCAACTTAATGAAATTCTTTTTTTTTTTTTTTTTTTGGTTTTTCGAGACAGGGTTTCTCTGTGTAGCCCAGGCTGTCCTGGAACTCACTCTGTAGACCAGACTGGCCTCGAACTCAGAAATCCACTTGCCTCTGCCTCCCAAGTGCTGGGATTAAAGGCTGTACCACCACCGCCCAGCACTTAATGAAATTCTGTACAATTAGAATTGACATTTAGAACAGAATCTGTGAAGCTTCATATTAAATTTCACACTTTCAGTATCAAATATATTTATGGACTTATGCACCATCCACCCAAGCAAACAAAGAAACAAATAAGCAACCAAGCAAAGCAATGCATGGCAGAATTAGCATGAGGAGGAAATTGGTTTTATATCCTCTTTCACATCTTGTGCCCATAATCTACATTAAGCTCTTATTATCCCCTTATGTTTCTCTTTTCTCCAGGGTTTACTGTAACCCCAGTGCATTTTTAAAATACATACATATATTATTGCCTAGATTCCACATATGAGAAAGATCATGTGGCTTCTTAATTATACATTCTAAGTCTATCCATGTTCCTGCAAATGTTTCTGACTTACTTTGTTTAGAGTCATGTAGTATTCCATTTAATATATATACATAAATATATTCAAAATTTCACTATATTCATCTATTGATGTATATAAGGTTCATAGTAGTTTTGTGGATAAAACAGTAATAAATATGGGAATATAACTATCTCTGTGGTAGGACCTTGAGTTCTCTATATATATGTCCAGGAATAAAATAACTAGTGATATGGTTGCTCTATTTTTAATGTTTTGAGAAATCTCTAACCGTATTTCTTCAATTGCTATACTACTTTGTACCCCACTAACAGTGACTAGAGGTTCCCTTCTCTTCCCACCCTCCCCAGCATCTGTTACTAGGCATGCTGATGGTGTCCATTCAGATTGGGGGTAGATGCTATCTTAAAATAGTTTCAATTTCCATTCACCTGGTGCCTAAGAACGTTGAACAGTTTTTGTCCATTTGTTGGTGGTTAATTTTTTCCTTTGGTGTTTGATTTATTAAGTTCATTGTATAGTCTAGATATTAGCCACCTGTCTAAACTATAGATAGTAAACATTTCTCCCATTTTGTGGGCTGTTAACTCTGCTGATTGTGTCCTTTGATGTTTAAAACCTTTTTATTTTCATGTAGTTTTGTCTGTTGGTGCTTAGGATCAGTTCCCATGTTGGTGGCGTAGTATTCAAAAGTTCTTCCCTACAGCAATATCTTGAGGGGTAGCCCCTGTGTTGTCTTCTAAAAGTTTCAGTGTTTGAGGTTTAAACTAAGGTTTATGATCTATGATTTTTTGTACAAGGAGAAAAGTATAAATCAATTTAACTCTTCTGTCAGTTGAAAGCCACTCTTGCCATACCATTTGTAAACTAGAGTATCATATTTGCCTCCTTATCAAGAATTATGTGGGCAAAATTAAGCTTCACTCTTTTATTTTGGGGTCTTTTATATCCCAATGGTCTTCCCGACTCTTTTATGATAATATTAGGCTGTCTTTATTACTGTAGCTTTATATTAGAGTTTGAGGTAAGATGTTGTAACATGTCTAGCATTGCTCTTACTCATAAGGATGGCTTTGGCTGTTTGTGGTTCATCATGGAAAAGTTAGGAAAATTTAAACTTAAAAACCTCCCTGTGGCAGTGTAAGCTCACTGGTCATATAGTGCTGCCCAGGTTGATCATTATAGGCTATTATTTTGTGATGTCTTATCCTTAAATTCCATATTTCAGAAAGGACTTGGTGTGATGGATGCTGATATGACTCATACCACAGTTTACAGGCTCTTTCGGGATCTGTGCAGTGTGTATTCATTACCAGATCTTGCTCCAGGAAACTTTGTGGTTAGATGTGTCTGCTATGTCTCTGTTTGTTGTCAATGTCTCCCAACTCCTCTATGTCTTCTCTCATGAATCCAGTTTCCACTGTGTGCCTCAGTGCAAACACTGAATTGCCAGTTTCCAGGTCTGCACTGAGATGGCCAATCGATACTGGTGGAGTTTCAAAAGGTTTTAGACTCCAGACAACCAAATAACCTATTAAAGATGGGGTACAGAACTAAACAAAGAAATCTCAACTGAGGAAACTCAAATGGCAGAGAAGCACCTCAAGAAATGTTCAACATCCTTAGTCATCAGGGAAATGCAAATCAAAACAACCCTGAAATTCCACCTCACACCAATCAGAAGGGCTAAGATCAAAAACTCAGGTGATAGCAGATGCTGGTGAGGATGTGGAGAAAGAGGAACACTCCTCCATTGTTGGTGGGATTGCAAGCTGGTTCAACCACTCTGAAAATCAGTCTGGCTGTTCCTCAGAAAACTGGACATAGCATTACCTGAGGACCCAGCTATACCACTCCTGGGCATATACCTAGAAGATGCTCCAACATATAACAAGTACACATGCTCCACTATGTTCATAGCAGCCTTATTTATAATAACCAGAAGCTGGAAAGAACCCAGATGTGCTTCAACAGAGGAATGGATACAGAAAATGTGGTACATTTACACAATGGAGTATTACTCAGCTATGAAAAACAATGAATTTGAGAAATTCTTAGGTAAATGGATGGAACTAGAAAATATCCTGAGTGAAGTAACCCAATCACAAAAGAACACAGATGGCATTCACTCACTGATAATTGGATTTTAGCCCAGAAGCTTGAAATATCCAAGATTCAACTCACAGACCACATGAAGCTCATGAAGAAGGAAGACCAAAGTGTGGGTGCTTTGGTCCTTATTAGAAGGAGTAACAAAATATTCATGGTAGCAAATATGGAGACAAAAGTGTGGGACAGAAACTGAAGGAGGGGTCATCTCGAGACTGCTCCACTTGGGTATCCATCCCATGTGCAGTCACCAAAGTTAGACTCTGATGTGGATGTCAGGAAGTGCATGCTGACAGGAGCCTGAAATAACTGTCTCCTTATAGGTCTCCCAGAGCCTGAAATATACAGAGGCAGATGCTCACAACTAACCAAGGAACTGATCACCGGGTTCCCAATGGAGGGGTTATAGAGAAGACTTAAGGAACTGAAAGGGTTTGAGGCCCCATGGGGAGAGCAACAATACCAACCAACCAGAGCTCCCAGGGAATAAACCACCAGCCTGGGAGCACATAGGAGGGACCCATGGCTTCAGATGTATATGTAGGGGAGGATGGCATTGTCAGGCATAGGTGGGAGAGGAAGTCCTTGGTCCAGTGAAGGCTGTATGCCCCAGTGTGGGGGAATTCATGGGTGGGGAGGTGGGAGTGGGCAGGTGGGCGGGGGCACATCCTCATGGAAGCAGCAGGAATAGGGGTGGGATAGGGGGTTCCTGGGCAGGGGGGAAATGGAGAAAGGGGATCACATCTGAAATGTAAATAAAATATCCAATAAAAAAAAAAGAGATTTTGGCCTTGACACTTAAGAGACTGCCAGTACTGGCAGGGCTTGTATGTTTTTCTCTTATAATTTTATGTTATTGAACCCAAATAACTACTCAAATCGTCCCAGTGGTGGCAGTGCATTCCCTGCTACCCATCCCAAAGTTCTGGGTTCCCGAATGAAAGACACACACATGCAGCCTTATATTTTAATATGCCTTAAACAGCTCAATGGGTGGGCCACTTCTTAACCTCCACATGGCTAACACACTCCTCTCGGATATTCTGAATTATTACTTACTAAAATCCATATTCCATCTTTGATCCTCAGTCCCAGACCTGCAACCCTTCTGAAACATGATTCCCAACTCTTACATGATGGCTATGCTCTCTCTTCTGCATCTTTCTGGCTTGGTGTATACTTCTTCCTGCCTGGCATGGTGGCTATCTCCTTCTTCCTCTCTTGGTCCCTTGCCTAGGAATCCTCAAAGTTGTTGATATTTAGTGCGTGTAGCAGCTTGGAGCAGATGACGCCAGGCCAGAGGGTTCCACTAGGGGAAGTTTATTTAGGCGGAGGGAAGAGAGGAGAGGGAGAGCAGAGAGAGAGAGGTGGAGTCTGGCTATGACCACGTGGAGAGAGGGGGAAAGGAAGGGGAGACAGGAGCCTGCAGGCTGCTGGAATCGAGGGAGCAAGAGGGAGAGGAGGGGCCAGATAGCCCCTTTTATAACTGTAGGGAGGAGCATACCTGACCGTTGCCAGGGAACTATGGAGGTGGAGTTTGACAGAATACTGACATTAGTCCTGCCTCTGTCTCCTTGCTTAGCTATTGGCTGCCTGAAACTATTTACCAATCAAAACCAATTGGGGGCAGAGACTCTCAGTGTCTTATATGCAGTTTGAAGATCCTTGTGTAATTTTGGGGATCCTATTAACTTAATACACACATTTTTACTTATTGAGCCATGGAATTTTTAATGGAGTACATTTTAATCATTTTCGAGTAATTCAGGGCGTATTGGTTCTAATAAGCAGAAAACCCTCAGAGTATCTCAATGCTGTGGACATCAAGTCCATATATGTGCATGCAGACAGATACAGAGACTTTGGTCACTATCTGAGACTGGAATGGTTACTAACTGTCTCCTTGGCGTGAGCAGTCTCTGCTGTACCTTCTGTGTTTCTTCAGCCACTTCTCAGAACAATTTTCTTCTAAGACTAGAGTCTCAGCTCTGCAGTAACGGCAGCTGTGTGGGCCTCCACTGTCCTGAAGAGCAGTTTGGTCAGAGACCCTTTCCTGCTCTACCAACCAAGGCAGGAAAAAGAACAGATGGAAAAAAGCTGACATCAGAGACTTTGGGACCCCTCATGTCCACTCTGATAGGACATCTTGAACCGCAAATATCTTAATAGTGTAGTTATTCACAATTCATGTTTTCTTTATGGAAAACATGTTTATGTTTTCAGATCTTTAGTAATTTCATTTTTGGTGATTTAACCTTCAGAAAAAATGGCCAGTATCTCTTAAAGGCATGTGACATAAACTTGTTTAAGTGGGAGAAAACGATTTACTATCCATTGACAAGCTGCTGGGCTGTTTGTATTTAATGCCTGAAACTGTATCAGCTATATGAAAGTGGACATTTTTAATGGCACTCTCATATTTGTCTTTCATCTTCTGTATTACTTTGGAAATGTTTGGATGTTTCAAAGTGATGCAAAACAACTAATTGAAGCAATTTATTGTAAAGCATTTGTATGGAATCATAAATGGAACCAAGTGATGAAGATTGTCATAGTTGAAACTAATAATCTAATAAAGAGAATGGTGTGGAAGTAGTCAAGAGTCTATGAGCTTTAAAGCCACTGCTAGCATGCTAACACCAATGTAATGATCATTTAGTAAAGGATTTTAGTTTGTTATGCTTTAAGCCAAGGTAATAAACATTCATTTTTCTGTTTCTTTAAATTTGTTCATTTACATAGATGGTTCAAGTCTCATCCATTCTTCAGTATATGTTCCTAGTATAACTTAGGGAGAATTACAAATGTTACTCAGGTAACTTCTTTTATGCTGTATTACAAAACCCAATTTAAGTCTTTCTCAGCATTGTTTTCAGATAATAAAATAATTGAATCAGTGTTCTCTTATACAGATTTTTCAAAACCCTCTTTTACAGGTTTCAATATATGGTTTGTATTGTCTATTTACTGTGTTATTTCTTTCCTCTACAAAGCTCTCTCTGGATTATTACAAATTTTTAACACCCTGCATTCCACATACTCATGTTTTTACCTTTTGAATATGAAAAGGAAGTTTTTGTTTTAGAGGATACTTGGACAAGTATGAGCTGGCCAGATATGAAATGGCTGTTTTACAGATATATTCACATAGAATGCCAGGTTCATAGGAGAGGCACAGCATTATGGGGGCTCAGAGGCTTAGTAAGAAGATATTTTGTATCCTATTTTATAAAAATAGTGAAGCCATTTTTCTATGTGTCCTCTTGTATCCTGCACATATACTATAAAGAATTTAAGGGGACATTTGCTAACTACAGCATGTAAATAGAAGGAAAATCTCACACTTTGTTCTAATGTAGGCTGCTATTTGAGTTGCTTTGATATAAATTACACATTTAATGTACTTTATAAAAGCCTTACCTTTTACATTCAAAGAACTTTTACATTGCAAATGATGGCTATATAGAATCTGTATCTTATATTTTTGTACTATCAAGAAATTTTTCTTTCAATTTAATACTTTAGATATGAATTTAAATCCTATATTATATTATTAATAAAGTATTTTTCAACACTAATATATATATCAACACACACACACACACACACACACACACACACACACACACACATATATATATATATATATATATATATATATATATATATATATTTATTGTCATAACACCAAGCTTATAATGACAAGTATAATGAATTCAAAAAAAATTAAATATCTTAAACAATTGACCTCAGATACATTCTCAAAATAAAGCATTCTGCAGTTGTTGGCAGGTACCTGAAAATCCATCAGTAGCTTTGAAACAGTCTGTGAGGTCAAGGTCTGAAAGAGAAAGCTGAACTCTGCTCTGTCAAATGGAGGGTGGCATAAGAATGGGAAGGCACTGGGACAGGGAGCTGTGAAAAGAGATTTTCTGACATTCAATTTAAGTTATTCTTCTGTGATACAGAGATATGTAGAGAAAGGGCTCAGAGTTTATATGATGTTCTCTTGTTTGATGTATTGAAGGAACTTCAGCTGCTACAGGCCATAGGATTGTTGGCAGTTACTAAATATTAGTTTCCTAGTGGAAGGTAAGAACTTGGGTTTCCTTCTCTCTACAGGTAAGAGCTTGTGTTTCAGCAGAGGAAGTTCTTCAGTTGTAGGTTGTATTTATATGCTGGAGATTAAACAAAGTGACTTGCTTGTGGTAAACATCCTATTCTGTGTCCTGTAGAATGCTCACTTTTGCTTAGATGTTCTTCTATGCAGTAGGGAACATATATATATAAATAACTATTTTATGGAAAGCATATAAGGCCACTTCAAAAAAAAAAGATATGGCGCAACACAAATGAGAATGCACATTAACATTATTAGACGTTGTTTCACTTTTCATTTACTGGGAAACTAATAGCAACACCATTTTAGTAAATTGTTCTGTTGTCTGTGTATTTGCTTTTGCTTCAAGTATGAGTAATTTTCTAGTCAACATATAGCATATTATAAAAGAAGAATCTAACTATACAATATTGGTATATAAATCAATTGACTGCTGTATCCTAGATGTTTTGCCGTTATTTGTTTCCTTGAGAAAGAAAAGAGTGAATTTTATACAAAAGAAATGAAACACTCATTACTCTGAAACACATGGATGGAGATATTTACTCTGAAAAGAAGTTAGCTGTTACCGTGAATCCCAAGCAGAAGTGCACAACAGTCATTTACTGTTTTCTCTATTTTGATTCTGAGTGCCATTTTTTTTTTTCTGTTTTTGATGTCACTATATTTGAAACTAAATAATTGCTGATATAATATTTTCCCCAAATCTACTACCTATCTTGAACATCTTTAGAAGCAAGAGAAGGTAGAAAACCGTCTTGCTTTTCCTCTGTGCTCCTGATTTATGTATTTATGTCAGGAGTAAATAGCAAAGCAGGCTTTTCCTGGGGTCACCAGGGTAAGACGTATCGCTTTCTTTGAGGTTTCAGTAAGTCAATGCTGAAATGTCTTCTAAGACCTAAGAACAAAGATGTTTCTACAGTGTTTCTCCGCCAAGAGTTGACTTTTATTGCAGAATATTGGTTTAAAAAAATAAATCACTCAGTTAGGCAATCAAAGAAGAAAAAATTCTTTTGTAAAGCTTTCACTTTTATTCTTTGAAACAAATCTTGAGATAGTTTATAGTAAGTCGATATGCTTCCATTCATCATTTGGATAATTTTTTAAAAGTACTCAATATCCATATGTTTTGTAAAGTTTTAGAGCAAGCTAAGTGCCAAAAATGATGTTTAATAAAATTATGATGTCTTTGAAGCTAGACATTATATGACAACCTAGTTCTGATGCCTTGACTTTCCCTAACAAATCTATGTCAGCTGATGGAATCCTGATGATCCTCATTTTAGATCATCAGGATTTAAAAGTTTAGCTTCTATAAGTTGCATATGGGAGACCCATACCAGACTCAGCTAGCAGCAACAAGGTATTCTTGGGATTTAATAAAGAGAGAAGAAACAGTGATGCCATCCCAAGGAAAGTTAAGGTTGGGCTTTAGTTTTGCCTGGAGCTCCTTCTGCCATCCAGAGAAGTGATGATGCCAAAAACACTTAAGTGAAATATAACACTGTTTTCATGGTCATTATTTGGTCAAACTAGTATTGTCTGTCCCAGAGAGTTAGACACTGGATTACATGTACACACACACACACACACACACACACACACACACACACTATATTGATGTTGTAAGCACTTTAAAGATTTAGGAAAGAATAGTAGAAAACTAGATGCAAATTTCCTGAAAATTGGGACTTTTACATGTCAACAACGATATGACTTTCTGAAGTCTTCATTGTAAGGCTATATTCGTTAGCTAACAAATCTAGAATTTTAGCAATAAGGAGTTCAAATAACATGTATCATATGTAGGAGAAAACATGGCTAAAAGGCAGTCCTTTTCTACTTCTTGTCTTGATAGATTAATTACTATCTTTAAATTTTTGAAATGTCTTAATTTAATAAATAATGAACAAAGATTTTTCAGAGTATTAAGATGTTTATAGGCAGTCAAAATGGCTTTATTTCTTCTTTACACGTTTATTTCATTCCCATAATTCATTTCAAATTTTCTTGGTTTTATTCATTCTGAATTATGCCAGAGTCTCTGCTCTTGGAGAGGTAAAGTAAAATTTCTGTCAAATCAATAAGTTGTAAACATTTATATTTGCATAAGGTAACCTGGAAAAATCACTTTTGCAAGTGACAGAAATGTCAGCTCTGGTTTGAGTTACGGCTCTTACTCATGACAGAAAACAGCACTCAAAAGAATACAAGGGACTTCTTTTGAAACACTATAACTTCCTCCCTCTCCCCCCAAATTATTAAATTTAATCTCACTACATATTCCAGTGTACATAACGATGACTTTTCTAAACTATACTATATACCCACATTCCTATTTGGCAAATGTATAAAGAAATGAATATACATTTAATTAACATCCTTCTTAGCCATAAAACTTTAAATTTAGAATTTTATCCTAAGAATGTTTTTCAGTAGGAAATTGGCTAATTGAAATAAAGAATACTTCTAAACAGTAACCATGAATAGTGAGTGTTTTATTTATCACACTACAGAAAACACTCCATAGACAAAGATATTGATAAGCAGAAATTTATTCATCACAGTTGCACAGGGTATGCTGCACTGTCCTTTCCTATGCTCTGTCACCTCAGGACCCAAGCAAGACTCCTGTGGTCAGGAGGCATTATGTTCTCCAAAGGGTAACTTCATACCATTTTCTTTCCTAAAGGGCCACTTTCTCCTCCTTAACAAAAGGACTCCTTTCAGTCTCAATAGCCCCTTAATTTCTCTCTGCATCCTGCCTCAGAACGGGTTCTGCATCACCTCATATCACAAGCAAATCTGGGAACATCTGGTTGCTTTTATTTAGATTCCAAATCATGTGCTGGGACACCATGGGTCCTAGGCGGAAAACTCTTTCCTATGTAAAACCATCAGACAAAATGTTATTGAGCAATGCCAGTAGAACCATGGAAAAAGATCGCTCTCTGTACTTTGTAGACACACCAGTGTGAGATTAGAGCCTAATGAAACACAAGCACATGAGTCAAGCACAGAGATGGGCGTTATGACAGAGCTGTCATTGTGGCAGCACTGCCCTGGTGAACAGGCCACCACCTCTTTAATTCAAAAGTCATTTTCAGGTGTTAATGTTTTCAGTGTCCTTATGACATCCCTGTTCCTTCTCATTTTTCCATCATGGTAAGTTCAACACATCTCTCCTATCTCTTCAGAGTCACCCCCATTTCTCCACTACCTAGGTTTATAGATTGCTTTCATTTTGTTTTTATGTTTTCTGTATCTGAGTGTTTGTTTGCATCTGAGATTTGGTCAGGCATGACCTTACACAAGTTTCATGCATGCTATCCCAGCCATTGTGTGTTCATATGTACATCTGCCCTGCTCTGTCTTAAGATAATGTCTTCTTGTATTCACTGACTACCTCTGACTCTTTTACTATTTTTTTTGCCCCCTCCTCCCAAATGATCTGTGAGCCATTGAGGGAAGGGTGTGGTATAGATGTTCCCTTCAGGGATGAACATTCTGTATTCTCTTAGTCTCTGCACCTTGGTCAGTTGTAGGTCACGGTGCTGATCAGGATCTACTGCAAATAGAGCTTCTCAGATTCAGATTGAGAGATGTATTTATCTATGAGCATGATGATAACTTTTATTAAAAATGTGAAATGATATGTCCATTTAGCAGCATAATCATAGTAGATTCTACTCTAGGGACTCTCACCTATCTAGCCTTAGATGCCCAGCCTGATAATTGTGCTAGCTATGGGTTTCATTTTGTGGAGTAAGCCTAAAGTCCAAACAGAAAATAAAATTGTTGAGTACTTAGAGTGTTTGTTGCCATAACAGTCATTACTGGAGTTCACAGAGTTCATAGTGACCCCTACTACATACCAGAACATACCAGAAATGAACAAGCAGTCACTACATGATTCAAACTGAAATTATGCTAATATGCATACGTACCCACACATCTATAAACACTTAAAGAAGGTGAATCTTGAAGGTGATGTCCCATGGAGACTGACTCATTATAAGTCGTGTAGTTCTTAAAGTTCATCTGACTTAATCTACACAGATGCTATTTGTGGTTAGAAAACTGCAACGGCATGCATAAGTCAGTTTTCCAATTACAATTGTGGAAGTTAATGTGGTTATAATACTGTTAATTCAAATGATTTCATGTTTCCAGCCTAAAATATATCTGGAGATGTGACAATGTTTAGGTTCTAATTATATTTCATACTTAATACTTTTAAGTAACCCTTAAAAACATTCTTTAAACTATTTCATGCTTAAGTCCTGATCTATCTTTCTATCTTTCAGGTGTTTAGAGATCAAAGAGTTTTGACCTTTAACAGCTAGTGTGGCAATCCAACACATTTAAACATCTAAATATTATAGACTCAGTGAAACAGGCAAAGCATTCCTATGTGGTTCTTAGGTTAGACTCACTCAGCGAAAGCATTCTGGTGAGGATGGCTGAATTGATGATTTTATAGTTTAGTTCAGAATCTGGGCAGGTTGCATGGTGGAAAGCAAATGAGTGGAAGGATGTTGAAAGAAGAGAGGTATGTTTAAAAAATATCTAGAAATGTGCAGAAATTTAAGTGATTGGACTGTGCAGCACAATTTTCTGAGAGAGAGGGGAAAGAGAGAAAGAGAGAGAAGAGAGAGAGAGAGAGAGAGAGAGAGAGAGAGAGAGAACACAAAACCCAAAACCAAACTGAAACAAAAATCTTACAGATTGAGTACAGTTGATATAAACTGTAAACAGGAAGGATGAGAATCGGGCACAGTGTAAGAACTCTGAAAAATTGCAACTCATGCTGCATGCTGACCACTAGAAGTGGGATCCTGGACTCTAGGCAAATTGGAGTTGATGGCATAGAAATGAAATGATGTTATGCACTTTTGAGAGGATAGTGACTTAAGAGTGTATTAATGGTAGAAGCCAAGAAAGAGAGTTTGGCTTCTACTGAGTACATGAAAGAAATACTCATTAAAATAAGAATGCATGCTGAAGACTGCATGAGGGGGAGAACGAGAGATACTGAGTGGAAGATACCCATAAAAAATCACTAGTGGGAAATTGAACATATCCAAAGAGCAGGGGGAATGTTTGAGCTTTGAAGATACCAATTTGAGAGCTGTTCTGTGTTCTCATGTTTATTCTCTGTATTTGTGGTATTAGAGACAGAAAATTATTTTCCTGTGGGTTTTAAGAATGTAACCTGAGGAACACCTGCAAATGACTTTTTTTACTTTGTTTAAGCAATATATTAAACATCAAAGGACCATGAATAATTTAAAATAGTTCTAGTTCATTTCCTCCTTTTTATCTTTTTAATAGAATATTTATATGTTGCCCATTACTTATCTTTCAAGAAGAATGCATCCTCATATCCTTATATTAACAGGAAATTGAATACAGGCCATTACAATGAAGGCCTATAGTAATTTACTATGACAATGACTTAGTAGGAAAGCCTTAAAATTATTTCTAAGCAAAAAAACATGTAGTCACCTCATATATTTGTGATTTTTTTGCACAAAGCCTCAAAGGTATAACAAAATGACATTGTAATAAAACTTTTTATTCATGTTAAAAAAAACTACAGTTGAACAGCAAAGTATCTGAAAGGAATGCTAGCTTACAAACTAAGGTGCTTGTGATTTCTAGTTAAAAAATATGCTTATGATTTTAATAGTAGTATGATCACTTGTTTCTTGAGAAACAAAGGCATGTTGGTTATGATTTGTAAGGTTTGCTATATTAGTAAACTGGCATTTACTGTGTCTCATGAAGAATAAAATGTAAATTGTAGCTAGAAAGCTAAGTCAGGAATTATGAATGCAGGCTGCTCTTCCAGAAGACTCTTGTTCCATTCCTGGAACCCACATGATGGCTCAAAACATCATTACCTTCAATTCCTGAGAGTTCAACAACTTCTTCTGGCCTTTATGGGTACTATGCACACATGTAGTTCATACATATCTATGCAGCAAAACACCTATGAACATTAAAACCAGAACAACAATAAACAATTCAAATTGTTTACTAGACTTCACAGTACTCTTCTATGAATTAATTATAATAAAGGGATAATGGAGACTATTTACTTGGTTTTGCTGTTGTGTTTCTTGCTAAGTTCTAGTGGACTAATGTAGAGGACCAAAGCTCTCAAAAGCAGATCAGCTCATAGTATAGAGCAAAGAGATATACTTTCACCTTTTTCTTTTATAAACATGTCCTCCTAGTCAAAGTATTTTGTGTTTACCTTCCTATCTTTGTGTAGGTATTTTATTTATGAACAAATGGAAAGTGACTATTGTTACCATCAGTAATGAGTTTTCTAACTTTGGCTGATGGCCAGAGTTGAAGAGGTTTATAGCACTGATGAGACTGACCCCAGCTGTGATTGACAGAACCAGTTCTCTAGACATGTTCTGTGACAGGGAAGGACCCAGTCCCCGTCTCTCTCTGCTCATACACCTCTTCCTGGCTTTACGTTCCTTTCAGAATGTCTACCCTTAAACTGGACATGCTGGGGGCCATGCTCAGTTTATACATTTTCCAAATATACCTCATGAGTACTATTTCTGATTCACAGGGATGATAGATCTTTGGAAATGTTTTAATATTAGAAGCCTAATACTAAACCAGTTTGACGGTTAAAAAAAAAAAAAAAAAAGAGTCATTAACCTACAATGTCAAAGTGTCTTCTATGAAAATTATGATCAAAAATGACTAATTTCCTCCCAAAGCTACAGGAGAAAATTCCCACAGCCTTTTAGTGTCTGTTTTTATAACATAGATTTAATGATAGCAGGAGGTCCCATGTCCTGGTAGAGGCTGTAGATTGTGTTTTAACATGAACTTGGTAATCTGCGTTGGAAAAGTCATCTACTAACCCTTGGAAAGACCAATCTTAAAAATTTATTTAATATTAAATTCTTTAACATGTATAAGACACTTCAGGTCTCAGCTTCTTTGCTCCTTTCCATCATGAGTTCCAGTACATGTGACATTATTTTTAAAGAACATTCCCACAGGAAGAAATGTTTTAATGGAAGAAGGCCATATAGCTCAAGTTACAGGAGAAGTTCGTGCATATTATAAAATAAGAATGAATAAATAATATACATTGTGGTAATTTTTTCTATTAGGCTATTTAAAATATTACCATCATTAATGAAAAAACGTATTAAATGAGTCTTGTTAAAAGAATAATGATATATACTTTATGTAGAATTATCTTGATGTGCAGTAGAAACCAAGGCCACATATAGATGGTTGGGAATGGGCAAGGGAGAATAATAGAATCAACTGGAATATAACAAAGACAAGTATGAATATATATCCAAGGAGCAAGACAGAATTGGTGAATTTAAAAAACTTCTAAGAGGACACATTAGAATTGAAAGGTTATTCTGGCTTAGCATTCTTGCTAAAGGCAGGCCAGCAAGACCCAATACCTAATATGATGAGAAATGAAGAAGCTGATTAGATATTGAGGGGGAGAGATACTGGGTGCAGGATCCAAGCTACATGGACCTCACCAAATTCATGCTTATGGAAAACCAGAGTGAACAGGAAAGCTCAAACATAGAGCCTTCATGAAAAGACAATTCAGGGAAGCCTGGGTGGCCTTTGGTTAAGGAGAGGATAAAATTACCATACTTAAAATTCCTTGTCCCACTTATCTTGAGGGTTTGATATTTTATTTATATTAAAACAGTTATGCAGACAAAGTTCTGAGTATAACTGGGTTAGGATTTGTGCACAGAAGGTGGAGGAAGACATTCTAATCCCAGCAAAGGCATATAGAGACTGTTTTACTTTGAGTTCTGAAATACAACTGTGTAAAAACATCTACATTTATTCCCATGCACACACCTATGAAATTGTAAAGGAAACCCTGACTTAACTCTCTTTGATCAATTGTGTTTTAGATTGTATCTAAGTTAAGTTTTGTAATTTTATACACTAAATATTTTCTCTGAAGTACTTGCTTAAATTTTTTAAGTTTTACTAGGCTTCATAATTAATACGTCAAACAACTAGCTGAAAACTGCAAATACATCTCACAAATAAAATGTGTATATTCATAATGCCATCCTTTTTCCTGATGTTCCATATCTGATAAGCATGTGGCAGTTGTAACATTGGGAATAATAGTCTAGATGACTCTTTGGACCTTTTAGCCACGCAGTTTTTTGGAGAGCTGTGAGAAGTCTCTCTTCACAGGCAGGGTATTCATCTGAGGATACAGGCTGTCTGTTCCCCAGGAAAAAAGAAAGTTCAGCATTTGAATGGCGCTAATGAAGTTCCTTACTGTGCGTCACAGAGCATGAAATTTGAGGTTGTTGGCATGAATCAGTCTCTAAATGGAATAAGCCACTTTGTCAGTCGGAAATATGTTGCTTTGATAGCAGATGCCACTTACAGGGGTCGGTTCTCCATTCCTTATTCCAGATGAGGACCACTCTCCCAACTTGTCGTCACTATTAAGTATTGATTATTGTGCAGTTTAATGTTTTAAAGATTATGAAAGTTTTTTTCCTTTAATAAATGATCCACTGCAACCCTGCCATGATGGACAGAGGTTTCTGTTCCAATCCATTTACCCTTACATTTAGAAAGACACCTAATTTACTGTTTCTCATTCAAACGTAAGTCAATGGCTTTCCATTGAATCTGCTTTGGCGTTAGCGTAGCCTCATGTTGTGGTACATTGGGGTTCTATTTCAATACTGCTGCTTCCTTGTGATCCTAATCCTATTCAGATGTAATGACCTTTGCCTGTGACTGCATGTCTTTCCCTGGAAACTGGCAGGATCTTTCAAGCTAACATTTTATATGGATTTTGGTTGAATTCATAGAGTAGGCATCCCAGCTTTGATCATTTAGAAATGCTTTACTCTCTCCTTGTCCCCACCCACCACCTCTGTCTTATGCTCATGAGCTCTTGGATAGCTAGCAATATATGTTTTTAGATGTTTATTGCAAGGCTGTAGGTATTTTACTTTCAAAATTCACATTGTCAAATAATGTGGTAAATGTTTATATTTGAATATCTCCTGAAGATTTCTTCAATATTTTTGTAAGTACTATTGCCAATACAATTGATGATGTTTAACCCCTTTATTGTTTATTTTTAAAGACAAAGTGAACTTAGGGGTTTGGAATTTGCTTAGTAGATCAGGCTAGACTTGAACCTATACTAATCCTTTTTCCTCAGACTCCTAAAGTATGGGATTATAGGAATTTACCACCATGTCTAGTTAATTTTCTCTTCTAGTTCCATTTCTTCATCTGGGTTTTATACTCATTCATTGCCACATCTAGCTGAAGAATTAAAGTAGCCTTCACCTCACACCCTTACGTTATCAATATCGCCTCTCTGCCTAAGACTTCATGTACACAGTTGACTGTGTAATGTAGTTTTTATTTCTACTGCTGTTGCTATAGATCATGTCTTTTTCTCATGTCTACTTGTTCAGGAGTCTTTCATCTCTCTACTTTTATGATTCCCCCTTCTTCTTTAATCCTGAATCTTTTGTCTGTTCCATGATTAGATTTCTCTTCCATTATCTCTGTAATCTGTAAATGCAGTTTCTAGGTACTCCTCCTGTAACATTGTGTGAATTTCAGAAGGGTTGTTGTAAAAGTTTCTCTGAGGACTGAAAAGGCAGCTCAACAGTTTCGAGCACTCACTTAACTTGAAAGAGACTTGGGTTTTTCCTAGGTCTACTGGGAACTCACAAGCAATAGTCTGTATGTAATTCCAGTTCCAGGGAATCCAATGCCATTGTCTGACCTCTAAATAATATAGACACACATATGGTCTGCGTACAGGAAAATAAATCACTCATAAACATGAAATTTAAATCAGTAAGGTACAAAGCAAAGAAATCTCCTTTGTATACTTTCTAGGCCATTGAAGTCGCTGTGCTTTATTATTCATTACTAAGAAAATGCTTGAAGTTTCTCCATGGCCATGTTACTTTTTTCTTCGTAAACTTTTGTGCATTGATGTTCTCTGCTCCTTTTTATTTTATTTTGTTATCTTATGCAGTTCTAGGAATCAAAACCAGGGTCTCATGTGTTAGGCTACTGAGCTATCACTGACCTGCATCTCTCTGTATCTCACTAGTCCCAACTCATCTTACAAATTTCAAATACCATATCTTTTTAAAAAGGCTTTACATTTCTTCTTTGACCGTTTGTGTGTGAACGTGTGTGTATATGTTCATGTGTATGTACAAACGTGTCTATATGTATTCATTTGTACATGTATACTTTTGGAGGCAGAGGTCAATGTTCTGTCTTTCTTCTGTCTCTACCATATATGGTGGCTCACAGAACTGAGAATGCATTGATTTTGTAATGCTTGCTCGCCAGGTAGCTCCAGGGAATCTCCTATCTACACCTTAACCTATGCTAGGATTCCAGGCACATGCCATAGCATTCCTGAGTACCAGAGAACTGACACTCAGATCTGTACTATTGAGCTATCTCCCACTTACCTTCATTGCATCCTACTTAGGTCATCTTTCCTCTTGACTATTAGCAAATATTATTGTAGCTTAACCATTATATTTTTGGGTGGTTTTGAGTTTGTTTGTTTGTTTGTTTGTTTGTTTTGAATTTAAGGGATGATCATAAAATCTCCAAAAAAAAGAAAAGAAAAAGAAAAAGAAAGAGAGAGAGAGAGAGAGAGAGAGAGAGAGAGAGAGAGAGAGAGAGAGAGAGAAGAAAGAAAGAAAGAAAGAAAGAAAGAAAGAAAGAAAGAAAGAAAGAAAGAAAGAAAAAAGAAATAATTTGAAAAAAAGAGAGTCTGTTCTCTCTTTCTGCCATGTGGGGACTCAGTTTCTCAGGCTTAGTATCAGGTGCCTTTATCAACTGAGCCATCTCACAAGTGTGTGTGTGTGTGTGTGTGTGTGTGTGTGTGTGTGTGTGTAAGCCAGACAATCAACTGATGTTTGTTTAATTTAATCTAACTTCCATTTTATTAAAAGCTTTGATTCTATAATGTGATACTTTAAATTATATTCCCTGATACTTTGGCTCTTGAAAGCACTTGCTATCGTAGTATCTATCTGTTCTTCTGTTCTTGTGTCTGGCTGTCTGATTTATCTACTTACTGATTTACTAAATGATTGTTCGGTTTTAGAAACATTTTAGAGAATTTCTTGATTGACAATGTGCGATGTGTTATAGATGCTGCTGTACCATGAGTGTCCTGAGGGAGGGAATTTCATTTTCCTAGATTAGAGAATAAGCTAGAAGCATAGCATAGCTGAGCTTTAGAAGTATGCAAATAATAGGCTGCTATCCCATCACACATAAAAAGAGTAAACTCTGTTTTCTAATGTCTGAGCTTCACCTGTTTACACGCAGCTAATTACAATACAGACATTGTGCTGAAAAGTTTACTACCATGTGCGTAGTTTTATTAATAATAATAATGTAGGGTTTGGGAGGAGGGTTCACTTTAGTAATTATTGAGTTTATCCAGCTGGAAAACTTTGAGACAAAGAAACCTAGACATGTAATTCTATTGTCAGTCAGCCTAGGAAGAAAGCAGGTGTTCTTTCTTAAGATTCATCAAGTGACAGAGTTAATTTTAATGCCTTATGTGACACTTGGATGCTTCCAGCGTTTAGGAAAATTTAGAGCTAGACTAAGACTCCTCTTAATCACTCAGACAGTTTTATACAGAATATGAAGTCATAAATGTACAAGAACTAACTTATTTCTTGAAATTAAACTAGTTAATTTTTTTCCTTAAGTAGTATAGTTGACGTTTTATTGCAAGTAGGTTCAAACAACAGTAGAACAGTAGAGTTTAATATTTGGAGTGTTGTTTTATTTTTAAATATCTTAGTAAACTTTGATGTAAATGCTAAAAACCAATGTTGTGTGAATCGGATGGCGTTGTTTAGTAAAATTGAATGTTTATTTTGCAACTTATTGCATTGATTATCTGAGAGCATATTAGAATATACTTTGGTCACTATTGTGACTTCAGTACTGTGCTTCTTAGTGTCATTCACTCAGAGACGACTGGAAGCTAATGCCTCTGCGCTATTCTCCCCTGGACAGATCATTCTACCATCTAATGCCACATCACAAATAGTTACAAATTACCAGGAATGTCTCCTCCATTTTTTTTCTTACAATGAAGTCAAAGATCAAACTGATAGTATGTTTGATAAGTAGACTCCTACAGTAAATTTAAGATGCAAAGACCAAATCAAAATTAAACAAAGAGCCAGGCATATAACTTTATGGTGATCATATTGAACTGATTGAAAGCAGGCTTTTGTGTAATGGTGCAAAACTCTTAAATGTTGATTTAAATCCTGAATAAATACATATGATATTATATTTCTCATGAAATCTTACTCATTTTACATTTTTGGTTTATTCAGGGGCACTTAAGGGTAAAATTTTAATAAATTAGCATTTAGGCCGCAACTTACACAGAATCTGCATTGTTCATACTTACTGTTTTCATTAGATCAATGTTACTTCATGCAAACATGAGGTTAGAAATCGCGCAATCCAAAGCTTTTTTGTTTAAGTTTTACATAATATTTACTTAGGACCATCATTTAGAAAAATTATTATCCTGTTCTTAAATTAAGTCAACTGAAGTGCAAAATCTCAATACGTTCAGATATTACTTTTCTTATTGTTCTCATTAGGGAGGTTATGGTGAAATCAGATGGAAAATCCTAAGTGGGACTCAGTGTCTTCTTGGGTGGCTGACACTGTGGAGATTGACTCACGGAAAGCTGAAGAAAGGAGAGAGAACTAAAACGTGTGGACTGAGTACTGGGATAGGTAGCCATTGTAGGAAAAGTGCAGTTAGCTGACTGTCATACACTGGAGTCTGGAGTTTTAGCATTCTTCTCAACCTGATTTCATAGTCACCAAACTTGAGATTAAGCCATGACTTGACTTACAAAGAAGGCCTATCTGGTCAGACTCTGCCTGGACATCGAGTCACCTCTGTCTTTACCTTTGTACATCAAGTAATGAGAACATATGCAACTTGCAGTCCAACTGCTGCATGTGTTGAGACAACGTCAGTACAAATTCTAGTGATTCCTTCTCTTCTTAATTTACCTCAAAGATTTGTTCTTGCCAGTCTGTAAAAATCTAAGAGTAATTGTATTATTGCATATGATTATAAAAAGTATACTGAATTACACACTCAACCATTTTTTTATTGTTAAAAATGTAGTAAACATGCATCTCTATTAAAATTTGTACTTTTGGTCCATTAAGTCCATCATTTCCTTTTTGCATATGTTTTATTTGGTTCAGTGCCATTTATGGGCAGTTGAATTCAGTTGAATTTGGCATGATAAGCCGTGTTTCTCTGAAATCTTGACATTAAAAATAGTTCTAAATTAAAATAATTTCAAAGATCAGAATCTATGTTAATTTTCTAGTATACCAACAAACTTTAAGAATTATTTTAGATAGCATATCAATTTCTGTGAAAGGTGTAGCAAGCACTATTGTATTGAATAGAAGCCAGACTATCAAAATCAGTACCACTCTCTGTGAGATCCATGATACTAAGCCTTGAGGATCACTGGGAATAAATTGCAGGTGATTGAATACTATTAACCCAGTTGCATTTTGAGGATTAAGTGAAATACTATAAGAACAATCTGACCTACTATTCACTCTAAATATTTCAATCATGAGCTCAAATGAAACGACACTGGTATTATTGAGAGGAGTCAGTAGCAGTACAGACATTTTATTGTCAAGGGTTCTAGACATGCAGCTTAACCGTTTTGTAAGATTACCTCATGTTACATAAGCTTTGGTGAGCGAACACACTCTTGACAATCTACTGACTTATGTCCTTCGACTGTGAAATGTTTGACTCAGAGAATTGACCTTTAGAGATGATGCGCTGTGTGTCATCCAGCTGGAGCAAATGCTTGTTAGGAAAGGTTATGTCTCCTTGGTGTCATTCTGTCAGGCTGCAATGCTATGATGTGTTTATTTATTCTTTGAGAAGGAGCCTTCTCAAGGAAACTTCTCAAGGTTTTTCCCAGAATTTAAATACTTGACTTAAAAAAAAAAAAACTGTCTTAAAGCCCTGTTTTCCGAGAACAGTCCAGATATGTTGCTGACACTTTGGTTACCGAGTGAGGTGGTAGGTCCGTTGTTTAGTTACATGTGGTGGGATTGCAGAACAGTTAAGCATGACCTAGGTTTGTGAGTTCTTGCCTCAACCTACTCCACGTTCTTCACTCACTGGCCTTCTAAAACAACACTGAGATGCAGCTGCAGTCCTGACCAGGAGAAATTCATTTATTTCCCACAGATGGCAGGGAAAGTTTTTTCATTTTTCTTGTTAATTTATCAAGTGTGACTGTCTCTGATTTCAGGAAGTCGTTTATGTTATTTACTATCAAGTCTAACAGGAACCCTTCTTAGTTGTTTAATTTTGTGTTTCTATCCATCACACAAAAAAGAAGTAAACTCTGTTTCCTAATGTCTGAGCTTCACCTGTTTACACGCAGGCTAATTACAATACAGACTTTGTGCTGATAAGTTTACTACAATGTCGTAATATAATTAATAATAATAAGTATGTTTGTGGAGGAGGGTCACATAGTAATTATGAGTTTTAATCCAGCTGGAAAACTTTGAGACAAAGAAACCTAGACATGTAATTCTATTGTCAGTCACCTAGGAAGAAAGCAGGTGTTCGTTCTAAGTATTCACAAGTGACCAGAGTTAAATTGAATGCCTTATGTGACACTTGGATGCTTCCAGCGTGTGTAGGAAATTTAGCGCAATACTAAGACTCCCACATAATCACGTCAGACAGTTTAAAACAGAATATTGAAGTCATAAAATGATACAAGAGAATCTAACTTTTTATTTCTTTGAAATTAAACTAGTTAAATTTTTTCCTTAAGTAGTAAAGTTTGACGTTTAATTGCAAGTAGGTTCAAACAACAGTATAACAGTAGAGTTTAATATTTGCGTGTTTGTTTTTATTTTTAAATATCTAAGAAAACTTTGATGTAAATGCTAAAAACCAATGTTTGTGAATCGGATTGCGTTGTATAGTAAAATAGATGTTATTTTGGCAACTTATTATGCCTTGATTAACGAGAGCATATAGAATATACTTTGGTCACTATGTGACTTCAGTACAGTCAGTCTTCTGTAGTGTCATTCACTCAGGAACGAATGAAGCAAATGCCTCTGCTCTATTCTCCCTGGAACAGATTCATTCTACCATCTAATTTTCCAGCATCAACAAATAGTTACAAATTAACCAAGGAATGACTCCTCCAATTGTTTTCTTACAATGAAGTCATAGATCAAACTGATAGTAAGTTAGATAAGTAGACTCCTACAGTAAATTTAAGATGCAAAGACAAATCAAAATTAACAAAGAGGCCAGCATATAACTTTATGGTGATCCTATTGCACTGATTGAAAGCATAGGCATTTGTGAATGGTGCAAAATACACTCTTAAATGTTGATTTAAATCCTGAATAAATACATATGATATTTATATTTCTTCATGAAATCTTAACTCATTTTATCAATTTTGTTATAATCAGGGTCACTTAAGGTAAAATTTTATAATAAATTACATTTAGGTTAGGCCGCAACTTACTAGACACTGCTTGTTCATATACTACTGTTTTCATTAGACTCACTGTATCTTCATGCAAACATGAGGATTCTCTAGAAAATCGCGCACAAAGCTTTTTTGTGTTTATTTTACATAAAAATTACTTTAGACCCATCTCATTAGAAACTTATAATCCCGTTCTACAAATTAAGTCAACTGAAGTGCAAAATCTCAATTAAGTTCACGATATTACTTTTCTTATTGTTCCATTAAGGTGCGAGGTTATCTGAAATCAACATAGGAACATCAAAGTGGGACTCAGTGTCTTCACTTGGGTGGCTGACACAGTGGATATTGATCCTCAATATACAACGAAAGCTGAGAAGAAAGGAAGAGAGAACTAAAACGCCTGGACCTGAGTACTCTAGGATAGAGGTAAGCCATTGTAGCGAAAAGTGCGCGGTCAGCTGACTTGCGCCATACGACTCGGAACGTCTGGAGTTTTACAGCATTCTCTTCTCAAACCTGATTTTCATAAGTCACCAAACTGAGATTAAGCATACTTTACTTACAAAGAAGCCTATCTGGTCACACTTCTGCGATCAATCGAGTCCACCTCTGGCTTTACCTTTTTGTACATCAAGTAATACAGACACATATGCAACTTGCAGTTTTTTCCAACTGCAGCATGTGTTGACAACGTCATACAATTCTAAGTGATTTCCTTCTCTTCTAATTTAGCCTCAAAGAATGTTCTTGCCAGATCTGTAAAACATAAGAAGTAACTTTGTATTATTGCATATGATTATAACACAAGTATATGAATTACACACTCACAAAACCCATTTTTTATATTGTTAAAAATGTAGTAAACATGCAACTCTAGTAAATTTGTACTTTTGATCATTAATACGTCCATCATTTCCTTTTTTGCATATGTTCTATTTGTTCAGTGCCATTTATGGCCAGTTGAATTCATTTGAATTTGGCTGATAAGCGTGTTTCTCTGAAATCTTGACATTAAAAATAGTCTAAATTAAAATAATTTCAAAGATGCCGCAGAATCTATGTTAAATTTTCTAGTATACCAACAAACTTAATAATATTTAGATAGCACTATCCATTTCTGACAGAAAAGGTGTAGCAAGCACTATTGCTAATTGAAATAGAAGCCAGACTACAAAATCATTACCACTCTCTGTGAGATCCCATTATACAAATCTTGAGATCACTGCGAATTAAATTGCAGGTGATTGAATACTATTAACACCAGTTGCATTTTCGAAGGATTACGTGAATACTATAAAACAATCTGCACCTACTATTCACTCTAAATATTTCAATCATGAGCTCAAATGAACCGACACTGGTATTTTGAGAGAAGTCAGTAGCAGTACAGACATTTTCTATTGCTCAAAGGGTTTCTGACATGCATACTTAACCCGTTTTGCGTAAGATTATCTCATGTTACACTATAGCTTTGTGCATGCGAACACCACTCTTGACAATCGTACTGACTTTATGTCCGTTCGACAGTGAAATGATTTGACACAGAGAATTGACCTTTAGAGATGATGCCTGTTGGTTCATCCAGCTGAGACAAATGCTTGTCGTTAGGAAAGGTTACATGGTCACCTTCAGACAGTCACATTCTGATCAAGCTGCATCTGCTATGATTGGTTTTAATTTTATTCTTTGAGAAGGAGCCTTCTCAAGGAAACTTCTCAACAGTTTTTCCCAGAATTACATACTACGACTTAAAAAAAAAAAAAACTGTCTTTAAAGCCCATGGAATTCCGAGAACAGTCCAGATCTGTTGCTGACCACTTTGGTTACAGAATGAGGTGGTAGGTCTTGTTTAAGTATCCCACAGAAGTGGTGTGATTGCAGAACATTAAGCATCGAACGCTACTGTTTGTGCGTTTCCTTGCCTCAACCTACTCCACGTTCTTCACTCACTGGCCTTCTAAAACAACACTGAGATGCAGCTGCAGTCCTGAACTAGGAGAAATTCCATTTATTTCCTAACCACAGATGTCAGGTGAAAGTTTTTTCATTTTTCTTGTTAATGTTATCAAGTTGACTTGCCCGCTGATTTCAGGAAGGCTATTCTTATTTACTATCAAGTCACTAACAGGAACCCTTCATAGTTGTTTAATTTTGGTGGTTTTCTAGCCCTAAGATCATTCTTTCATGTTTCAAATTATTAAGTTTAAAACCCTTGTTTTTTGTCACTCTCCAATGTGACTAACAGCACTGATTTTTCTGATGACAAGTCACTGTTACAAAATACGCGGAGTATATACATATTCAAATCAATATGCATTGATTTTTTTCTATCACTCCCTACCTCATATGAAAATTGTTTACAGTGACCTTCAACTGCTTCCTCTGTTTTTTAAGAATGCTACTAATATTATTTTGGCTTGAGAGATGACTCAGTGTTTTAAAACACGGACTCTTGTAGAGTACCTGTGTTTGATCCATAGCACCCTAGTGGCCTCATAGATCTTATACCTCTCTTCTCTGACCTCCACAGGACCAAGCACATATATGGTTAAAAAAAATTTCGGGCAGGGAATTAAAAAGAAAGGCAGTGCTGTCTATTATTCATAGTAAGGAGTCTCCCTGACAACAAGACACCCATTGCTATAGGACAACCACACACTTCATATGAAGCTCTTTCCCTATACTTTCACAACAGAGGGTTCAAGTTTCAGTGTTCAAAAAAGGTTTGTGATTGCAACATGAACTACAGTCTAAAACAAGCAAATATTAGATTTAAGTAAGCATTTTTCCCTTACAGAAGTCAAGGACATTGATTTAAGATAGAGCTCCAATGTGTAATTTATATTAACATAACAAATGTTTAATTACATATTATTTATATTCATTCTGATCAGAAGTAATTTTTTTCTACTTGAAAAAAACAACCTAATGTTTCTCATGCAAAAGCCATGAAAAAAACTAATACTCCTGAAAAGCCTCAATAACATACGGACCAGGGATTTGAAACCATTTTATGGATTTGGTTTGGCACAAATGGAATCTGATCTTCCATATCTCACTCTCACTCTACTCTTTCGGAATTGTCCTCTACCACTCTGTCTTATAGATCTTCATCGTTTCTCATCTCATACAACTATCTTACACCAAAAACTGTCTCTTCCATTTTTCTCATAGCATTTTTCCACCTCTTAAACCTCTAGTCATATCTAAATCACTCCGACTGTCTAGTGATAAGGTCTAATTAACTCTCTTTAAGGCTATCCTCTTTCTATCTCTTCTCACACTGAGCTCTTCTATCTCTCTCTAATCAGTCTACTACTACATCTTACTGAGTGATCTATGCTCACTTTGAGTTAGGAGTTAGATACGGGACATACTAATATCTAGAGTAGATCTAATGGACTCTATTCTATTTTAGAGCTGCAGTAGAGCATACTTCGCTATCATATACATCTTCACTTAATAACTAACTCTACTGATCCTTTTTTTCAGAGTTTTTTTCTTTATACATTATAAAAAAATGATATCATTTCTCTTGGTTGGTATCACTACCCATTAGAAAATTATCCATATCTATATACTTACTTTTTTGTCCTTGAATCTCTTCTCTCTGAATTAATATATCTATCTTGTGTATGAGTGATTCAGATCTACTGAAGCCAAGAATCCATAGCTTATATGGATATAATTTAATAATTTAATCCGATTCAGTCATTTTTCTTTCAGATCTTACTTTACTTAGAACATAGTGAATAGCAATTCTTATGATAGTTTCATTTTGTCAACTCGTGTTCTCTATCCCTTGTCTTCTTTCTCTCCTATACTTATTTCTAGATCATACTTTTTGAGGCTTCTCAATTCACAATGTTATTATTATATATATATAGCATTTTATAATTACTTATACACCTTTCTGTCTTATTCTACGCGCTATGATTTTTCATATTCTCTACACATCTGAAGATTTATAACTTGTTCCTTTTATCACTATTTATTCCTTTTATTCTCTAACACCAACTAATTCATTATTATAACATATTATACTATCACTATGTCTACTTATTCTTCTTAATCATGACATTATTATTCAGATAGTCTACTACATATTTACATCTATACATTTCTATTATCATCTGTTCAGGAATTTATCACTCCAGTAACCTGTATCTTTAGTTACGTTCTTTGTTTCTTACATCAATAGCTGTCTCTATCTCTATGAATCCTTTGGATATATATTCTTCTTATGAGCATGTCACACTTTCTCACATGCTATCCTCTCTAATCTAATATAGTAAGGGATGCTGGGCTAAGATCTGAATTAAAGCTCCACCCTTCAAAACACAGATCCTTCTATCTCTCTATCAAGACTAGATCAATATAATTCATAATTAATTAACTCTAATTTGAGACTATTAACGACTCTCTTCCAAACTATTATTTATCTCAAAGTCTGAAAATTGTAGATCTTGTCTCCCTTAAGCTAAATAACATGATTTAACCGGTACTGTTTTTTTTCTAAGCTTCTGATTTCCAGTAGATCATATGCAAAATATACCTCTGACCTAGGGTCATGAGCATCAGTATTTCTAGCTTCCCAGACAATCCTATAATGTTGTTTGTGTTGTCAGACCTGGGTCAAACTTCCACATCAATAGGAAATATATATATTAATTTATATAATATAATGATGATATATATATATATTTTACATATATATATTATGAATCTCTATATTATATATATTTTATATTCTATCTCTATTATATCTAGATGTCAATTCAGTTTATGATTATGCTAGACACATAACATCACCACTTTAAGTTCTACACTTTTATACATTACTTATATCTGACATGGATCGATGTCTACTGTCTTATCTTAGATGGGATCTATTTGATTCTATTTCTATTAGTGAGTCTAATCAGCTATAATGAGTAGTCATCAGTTCACTATAAACTCTCTCAGTTAGAAGTAAAAGATCATCTTCTTCACTATCTCTCATACAATAATTGAGTTAGATAAGCATAAGTGTTATAGATTGCTGTGTAGTCTGTGTAGTCTTTTCAAACTGAAAGACCATTTAATATTTTTATATCGAACCCTTTTGCCTCTTTGTAGTACAATGAAACACTAGAAGCAAAATATATATTTACAGACCACCTTCTCCACATACAGGATAATAAATGGTAAAAAAAGTATTATTAAATAAATGTAAGAAGTCAATGAGATTGTCCTATAGAACAAATTCAGTGGTTATTCTGCAAATATTAGGATTGTATAATATGTTCACTTTTCTTGGTCTTGAAAAAATAAGTTTTCAAGTGGCTAGAAGTGTATACCTTCTGCATTGAATCCTGTATCAACCTGATAAAGTCAATCTACATCCATGGAACCGCCTGTTTGTCGCAAAAACCTGTTGCTGGTTAAAGGATTTGCTGTACTTTATCTGCTATACTGAAATCTTGTGGTATTACAGTATTTCTTTTTTTTTTTTTTTTTTATGAAAAGATTTGTTTATTTTTACATTTCAGATGTTCTCTCCTTACCTCCATTTCCCCCCTCCCCTCCCAGAACTCACTATCCCTTCCCCCCCCCCTACTTCCCGCCTCCACGATGGTGTACCCCCACCCAACCACTCCTGTACCACACCTCTACACCTCCACCTCCCCACTCCTCCGAGTATCCCCCCCCCCACACGTCCCACCTCATGTCAAAGGATCTCTTCTCCCACATATATATAGCTCCCTTGCCTATATAGCTGGAGCCTTGAGACCTCCCTAACAGCACCTCCCAGGCCTGGTGGCTTAGACCGCCTGGGGGCTTCTGGTTGGTTGGGATTGTTGTTTCCTCATGGTGTCACGAATCCTCACAACTCCTTCAGCCATTCACTCTATCTTCATCCATTGGGAACTCCATGCTCAGTTTAATGTTTAGCTGTGAGCATCTGCCTTCTGAGTATGTCAGACTTCTTTGCAGACCTCTAAGGAGACAGCTATATCAGGCTCCCTGTCAGCGTGTACATCCTGCATCCACATCAACCTCACCTTTGGTGACGGCACATAGGATGGATATCTAGGTGAGAATAAGTCTGTAGACTGTCACTCCTTCAGTTTCTGTCCTGCACTGTGTCTCCTTATTTGCACCCCTTGAGTATTTTGTTGACTCTTCTAAGAAGGACTGAAATGGCTCCCCTATTGGGTTCATCCTTCTTCCATGACTTTATGTGGTCTGTGAGTTTGAATTAGATTTGGCTAGGCCTTTTTTTTGGTTTCCCCCTGTAAGGATGGGGTCCCCCCATTTTTTATTTTTTCTTTTTGGGTTTTTGTGGGCCTTTTACCATTGGCCTTGGGCTTTACAGAAATTTAAAAAAGGGGGAATTCAATTTCATTTTTTCCCCCAGGAACCGCCCATTTGTAAAAGCTTCCTTTCCCTTTTCTTTTTTCTTTGAAAAAAGTTCGGGGTTTCTTTCTTTTCCCTCTATTATATTTCCCTGTTCTGTAAATTAGCCTTTTCACTATTGCTTTGTATACAGGCTTGAATGCCAGGATGTGCGATTCCCTCCAGAAGTTATTTATTAATTGTTTGAGGAGATGGTTTCCGCTATCCTGGGTTATTTTGGTTGTTACCAAATAAATTTAGAATATCTCTTTCAAGTTTCGTAAAGAATTGAGTGGAATTTAATGGGGATTGCATGAATCTGTAGAATGCTTTTGGCAAGATGGCCATTTTTACTATATTAATCCCTGCAATCCATGATCATGTGTAGATCTATCCATTTCCTGAAATCTTCTTCAATTATCTTTCTTCACGGAACTTGAATTCTTGTCATTACAGATCTTTTCACTTGCTTGGTAGATATCAGCCCCGAGGTAATCATATTATTTGTGCTATTGTGTAAGGGTGTCCATTTCCCTAATTTCCTTTCATCCCTGTTTATCTTTCATTAGATGAATGTCTACTGATTTGATTCGAGATGATTTTATAACCTGCCACCTTGCAGGAAGTCGTTTATAAGGTTAGGAGTTCTAACTGGTGAGTTTTGTGGGGTCACTTAAGTATACTATCATATCATCTGCAATAGTGGATATTTTTGAGACTTCTTCCTTTCCTATTGAATAATCCTTTGACTTCTTTATTGTTGTCTAATAGGCTCTGGCTTAGGACTTCCATACTATGTTGCATAGGTAGGGAGAGAATGGGCAGCCTGTCTAGTTCCTGACTAGTGGATATGCTTCAATTTTCCTCGTCCATTTAGTTTTGATGTTGCCTACTGTTTGCTGTATAATGCTTTACTATGATTAGGTAGGGGCCGATGAATTCCTGATCTTTCCTGAAGCCTTTAACCATGTAGGGATATGGATTTTATCAAATGCTTTCTCAGCATCTAATGAGATGATCATGTGTTTTTTTTTCTTTGAGTTTGTTTAATATAGTGGATTACAATGATGGATTTTCCGAATATTGAAAACCATCCCGTCATTCCTTGGGAAAAAGCCCCCCACTTGATGCATGATGAATGATTGTTTTGATGTGTTCTTGGGATTTGGTTGTGCTAGAATTTTTATGAGTATTTTTGCGCATCAATAACATAAGAGGATTGGTCTGAAGTCTCTTTCTTTGTTTGGACTTTGTGAGGTTTAGGTATGAGTGTGATTGTTTAACTCCAAGAACTGAATTTGGGTTAGTGTTTCCTTCCGTTTCCGAATTTTTGTGGAATAGTAGGAAGGAATGTGGTATTGAGGTCCTTCTTGAAGGTCTGATAGAATTCTTCCACTACAACCATCTGGTCCTGGCATTTTTTTTGGTGGGCGAGACTTTTAATGACTGCTGCTATACTCTTTAGGGGTTATGGGACTGGTGTTTAGATTGTTTATTGGTGCTTCCTCCTTTAACTATGTACCGCGTGGTATTGTCTAGAAAATTGTCCATTTCATCCAGATTTTCCAGTTTATGTTGAGGATAGGCCTTGTATAGGATCTGATGATTTTTGAATTCCTCAGTTTCGGTTGTATGTCTCCCTTTTCAATCTTATTTTATTAATTTGGTGGTACTAGTTCTCTGTGCCCTCTGGTTAACCTGGCCAAGGGTTTATCGATCTGATGATTTTCTCAAAAAACCAACCTCTTGGGTTTGAGTTGATATTTTCGTATACTTTCTTCTTTCTGTTACTACTTCTGATTGATTCTTCAGTCTCCTGATTTCATATACAATGTTCTGACACTACACTCACCTCCTCTAATATTTATCTAATTTCGCTTCTTTTGTCTCTCATCTTAGAGCTTTCTCTAGATTACTGTTCTTGTCAAGCTTGTTAATGTGCGCTTCTCTCTGACAAGTTTCCTTTATTCTTAGTAGGACTCTTTCTTAGTCTAGGCTATGAGTTTTTTTCCTCACATTTCGCACTTATCCTTTTCTCATGGCAGTTCACACACCTAATTTCTGAGTACTGTTATATATTCTCTCTACCACTTTCTACTTCATTAAATTCTCTACTGAAATGATCGTCTTATCTCTATTTCTTTCTACTTCTTTCTTCCCTTTGAACTAAAAGTCACTCTATTGTAATAGCTCTCATTGTTCACATAGTCATTCCACTCACAGATCTGTGAGGATGTTTTCCCTTGGTTCTGTCATTCATTAAAGACCAGCCGTAGTCCGTGGTGATCTGATAGGATCAGGGCATTTATTCTCTCTATTCTTTTTGTGTATCTGTTGAGACTGTATATGGTGACGCAACTTATCTATCTGAGTCATATTCTTTGCATCTACTCAGAGGTACCTCTTAGAGTCTGATCTGATTCTCGAAAAAGGAGTGATCTTCTCTTCTTTTAACTTTTCTAGGACACGATTAATGTCTTCTCACTACATGACATATTCTACTTTATACTCATTCTCATATTCGATATCCCTATAACTTCTTATTTAACTCTTTTTCCAGTGTGCCTCTTGTTCTTGTTTTTATTTCTACGTTTCCCAGTCACACGATCTTCCATTGGAGAGAGCGGGGTGTTTACAACTCCGCCCACTATTATTGGTGTGAGGTGCAAAGTGGGTGCTTTGACAGCTTTATTAAAGTTTCTCTTTATGTATGAGAAGATGCCCTTGCATTTGGAGGCTAAATGTTCAGAATTCCAGAGTCATCATGTCAGATCATTTATTCCTTTGATGAGTATGAAGTGTCCTCCTTATCTTTTTGATTACTTTCGGTATGAAAAGTCGATTTTATTTGATATTAAGCAATGCGACTCCATGCTTGTTTCCTTGCGGACAACCATTTGCTTGGAAAGTTGGTGTTTGCGCAGCCTCTTTACTTGAGGATAATGTCGTTCTTTGTCAACTGAGGTGCGTATCTTGTATGCGACAAAATTCTGGGTCCTGTTATGTTCTTCCAGCCTATAGTCTATACTCCTTTATATGGAGAATCTGATATCCATTCGATGTTTAAGGATATATCTTAAGGAAAAAATGATTGTATGCTAATCATGTTTATTTTTGTTATTAGAGTGGAATTAATGTTTGTGCACAGCGACTACACCAGTTAGCATTCCTCTTTTTATTTTATTTTTTTTATTCTTTTTTTTTTTTTTTTTTTTCTAGGACGATTGTTGGTAGCGATTACTTCCAGTGATTTCTTCTAGTGTTGTACGCTTTACTTCCTGTGTTGGCGTTTTCACATCAATTATTCCTTGATCTGGTGCTGTTTGTGCGGGAAGATATTGAATGCAAATTTGGTTTTGATCTATGGCATCGCTTGGTTTCTGTTCTCCATCTATAGTAGATTGAGAGTTTTTGCTGGGATATCAAGACAGTCTGGCTGGCAGTTGTGTTCCTTAGGGTTCGGTGATGATAACAACCAGGATCTTCTGGCTTATATAGTCGCTGGTGAAAAGTCTGCTGTATATTCTTATAAGGTCTACCTTTATATTTGACCTTTGAACCTTTTCCCTTACTGCATTTAGTAGTTTTTCTTTGTTTTGTTGTAAGCATCGTGGTGTTTTGATTATTATGTGACGGAGGTATTTCTTATTCCCGGTCTAGTCTCTGTTTTAGGTGGTGTTGTAGGCTTCTTGTATGTTTATGGACTCTTGTACTGTAGTCTTGGGGAAATTCTTCTGATAATTTTGTTTGAAGATATTTTACTGCCTTTAGATTGGGATCTACACTCTCATCTATACTATTATCTCCTTAAGTTTGGTCTTCTCATAGCATCTTGGACAATTTCACTGAATGCGCTCTGTGGTTAGAGAGATTGTTTGATTTTTGCATTTTCTTTGACCGCTTTGTGCTCGCGTTTTCATGGTTTCTTCCGCTGCAGAATTTCACTCACTCATCTCTCTATCTCTTCATTCTGTTGGTCGATGCTTGAATCTATGACGCCTGATCTCGATCTTCCTATGTTTTCTAACTCCACAGTAGTATCTCTCCCTTTGAATTTCTTTATTGTTTCTATTTCCAGTTCTTAGATCCTGTTCGGTTTTGTTTCAACTTCCTTCACCTGTTTTCAGCTTGTGTTTCTTGAAATTCTTTATAGGAATTTTTTGTGTTTCATCTTTACGGGCTTCCTAACCTGTTACAGAACCCGTGTTCTCTTTCAATTCTTTAAAGGATTTTTTTGTGTTTCCTGCTTTGAGGGCACTACCGTTTACCTTGTATCTCCTCTAGTTACTCTAAGGGAGATTACTTATGTCCTTCTTAAAATCCCTCCATCATCATCATGAGAAGTGATTGTTAAATTCTGAGTCCTGTGTTTCCTGTATGATGAGTATCCAGGGCTTGCTATGGTGCGGAGAACTGGTCTGATGATGTTCAGTAACTCTGTTTCTGTTGTCTTGTTTGTTCTTTCGCTTTGCCTTTTCCCCCCAACTCCACATCTGGCGTTTTACTCCTGAGTGTTACCGTGTGCACACACTGATGTCATGACTGTAGTCTGTCATATCCAGTTTATCTTGCTGTGTCAGATCTCCTCGTATTCACGATGTCTCGTCTGTGTTCCTGTGATCCTAAGCTCCTTCTGGTCTGGATGCAATGTCTTCATATGGATGTCCTCAGATTCGATGTTTCCACAGGCTCCAGACCAGCTAGGTGTCCTCATGCACTGGAAGCAGTAAAAAAAAGAATTCGTCCACTCTAGGTTGTCTCAGCCAGAAGATTTTCCACCAGAGCAGTAGCCTGCAGAGAGCCTGTGCTCTGTGTGCAGTGGGTACCCCTAGGATGACTCAGGATACTATATCAGTTTGCCGACAGGAACAGACCACAACACGCCGCTGCCAGGCCCTAGGAGTGTAGACCAGGTCCGGGCGCAGCGGGAAAGATTAAAAGTTCCGAGGGGCGGGCTTTGGGTGCCTGCTAGTTTCCTTAAACCCCACTGGCTCCCGGTTTGTAACTCTGGGTTTTGGGCCAGATGGGCAAGGTACTTACCCTCATGGTCTGTGTGCTGTGGCTCACCTCCTAGGATACTCCAGATCCTGTTTTTCTCACAGGAGCAGACGCAGACAACACGCCTGCCGCAGCCAGTCAGAGGACCATTGGTCCGGGCGCACGTGAAGTTATAGTCCGGAGGGCGGCACTATTCGAGGTGCCCTGCTAGCTCCCTTAAACCCCACCTGGCTCAGTGGGCCAGGGTTGTAAACTCCTGTGTTGTTGGGGCCAGTGGGCCAAGGTGACTTAACCCTCTGGTCTGTGTAGCTAGTGCCGTCCCCTAGTAATGACTCCGCGATACCTGTTTTACCACAGAGTCAGACCAGCCACCAAAACGCCCAGCTGAGGCGCAACGGCTATACAGTATTCTGCGTACATGAACATCTTCCTGAACTGTCTAGTACTGAAAATTCTGTATTTTTTCCAACATCAGCACTTGATTTGAACACAAGCGAGACAGTAGTGAGTTGTTATTTTCTCGTAACAAAATGATCTTATCTAAGAAATCCCATTCTGAAAATTTTGGAAGACAAAAAATTTTCCGGTGTGCGGCGGCATTCTTTAGGTTTCTATCCTTAACCGAGGCTAGGACAGACCACGTGGAGGACGGACTGAAGGTTTTCAATTCTATCCACCCTCTATTAGATGGCGTCCACACGTGCTAAAAAGCTGTTGTGTCAGTGCGGATTGTTCTACAGTATAAATCAAATTTACTCCAGGCTTGGCAGAACCAAAAACGCAGATCAAACTCATCTTTGAGAAACCATAAGTATTGAACATCTGTGAAAAACGGCCAGTGGAGCAGCAACTTGAAGACAAAGGAGAGGATACGTCTGACATAAGGCAATTTTGGGCCACACAAAGCACAAAGAATGGCAAATCCGATATCCATAAATATACTTCTACTCCGACCACGACCTGTCTATCTTGACATGGCCAGTTTAGTATGATCTATTGCCTGTCTCTCTCTCTTTAGTACTTACCTTCGCTAGTTCCTCTCTTCATGCCTTGATATCTCTCTATCTTCACTCTTCTATTTTTCGTGGTACTTACTTCTTCTCCTTCCTTGACCAGTCAGTGTCTAGCTCCTAATTTTTTTTTGTTATATATTTATTTTTTTTTTTTTTTTTTTTTTTTTATTTTTACTTTTTTTGTTTTTTTATTATTACCGTGAAAATGAGGAATGTCCAGGGCCCACACTTTTTCCATTCCAGCACCATACATCATTCGGACTTAAGCAGCCACTATCCTATTGATGAGTAGCTGTTAACAGTAAATGGATTTTTCAAAATGGTGTTGACCGATCCCTGTGGATAGAACACAGAGTGCCTCCGGCCAGCTCGCTTCGAGCTCCTGCGCTGCGCTCCTAGATGACGATCCACACCATCTATGCTACGTTGCTATGGACTTGGTGCTTCGGCATCTTCCTCAGAAGAGTCCCCAAGGGACAGGCACAGGCTGCTGAAAATGTCTTTTCTTTCTTTACTTTTTATTTAGATAATTTTAACTTGTGAATTTTTACAGTCTTACAAATCTCTATTAAACAACTAAACATTATGTACAGCTAAGGATCAATAGAGATGAAACTTCAGACATCTGTCGTCTTTGGTGCTAACTCTAGAAAACAGACAATGTAATTGACATATAAATACACACATAGGCACACGAAAACAAACAAATACCATTCCATCAACAGGTAATAATAATTAGTCAGAATTCTTGAGTGATAAGTAAATTCAACATATAGAGTTATCTATTAAAGTTTACAAATTTGCAGAGCACTTATCTGAACACCCAATGAGCAGCATTGTTATTCGAGTGAGTTTTTTTATTGATAAGATAGAACTCACGATTTTCAGAAGGTAAAAATACTACTACCAGTAGGATAAATCTAAATTGTTTAGTAATTATGAATTAATGCATTTCAGTCTTTGAGAATTTGTCTCACTAGATCTATTTCGTAAATACAAATGCTCATGGGCCACGTGAGGATCGACTTCAGCAGGAACAAAAAGCACGTATTTGCATGCACAAGAAACCAGAGTTTCATCTCAAGCTACCCACTTTAAGCAGAAAGTCAGAAATCATGACTACCAGAGACCTTGTCCTATGACAGGTACAGGAATAAACCATGTCTCTCACATGTACATTGTAGACACCACACACACACAACACACACACACAAACACACCATGCACAGGGATACACATACAATGCAATAATAAAGGGACTTTAAAAAACTTATGTAAGTGTCACATGATAATCTAATAATCTGAAATCAGTACTCGCCTCTCTAACTTATTTAATAACCTCGATTCTTGCTAAGTATATTGATATAGATAGCCATAGAATCCTAGAAAAATTCCACATAAATGACTTTCATTCAAATGGAGAATAGAGAACCAATCCGATAGACCATCTAGAAATAACTTATGGTACTGTGCTCGTACACTTTTCAAGTCGGTTTGCTACCTTGTGTGGAGATCACAATTAATCCGATCAGCATTCAGCTCATTTTACCTCTCTGAGAAAGCCGGGAAAACACCTTGTCAGTTTGATCCTCTCTCCATACTGAGCTAAGGTAGTTATAGCATTCCCAACCCAGCAACGTCTTTTTATGGAGAATTGAGTCCATTGATGTTAAGAGATATTAAGGAAAAATGATTGTTGCTTCCTGTTATTTTTGTTATTAGAGGTGGAATTATGTTTGTGTAGCTCCTTTTTTTTTTTTTTTTTTTTTGGGAGGTTGTTGGACGATTACTTCCATGTTTCTTCTAGGTTGTAGTTTCCTTCCTTGTGTTGGCGTTTTCCATCAATTATCCTTTGAAGTGCTGGGTTTGTGGGAAGATATTGTGCAAATTTGGTTTTGTCATGGAATATCTTGGTTTCTCCATCTATAGTGATTGAGAGTTTTGCTGGGTATAGCAGTCTGGGCTGGCAGTTGTGTTCCCTTAGGGTCTGTATGATATCAGACCAGGATCTTCTGGCTTTTATAGTCTCTGGTGAAAAGTCTGCTGTAATTCTTATAGGTCTGCCTTTATATGTTACTTGACCTTTTTCCCTTACTGCTTTTAGTATTTTTTCTTTGTTTTGTGCATTTGGTGTTTTGATTATTATGTGACGGGAGGTATTTCTTTTCTGGTCTAGTCTGTTTGGTGTTTGTAGGCTTCTTGTATGTTTATGGGTGTCTTGTACTTTAGATTGGGGAAATTTTCTTCTTATAATTTTGTTGAAGATATTTACTGGCCCTTTAGATTGGGAATCTTCACTCTCATCTATACCTATTATCCTTAGGTTTGGTCTTCTCATTGCATCTTGGATTTCCTGAATGTTCTGTGTTAGGAGCTTTTTGCATTTTGCATTTTCTTTGACTGTTGTGTCGAGGTTTTCCATGGTATCTTCCGTGCATGAGATTCTCTCTTCTATCTCTTGTATTCTGTTGGTGATGCTTGCATCTATGACTCCTGATCTCTTTCCTATGTTTTCTATCTCCACAGTAGTCTCCCTTTGAGATTTCTTTATTGTTTCTATTTCCAGTTTTAGATCCTGGATGGTTTTGTTCAATTCCTTCACCTGTTTTGTTGTGTTTTCTTGAAATTCTTTAATGGATTTTTGTGTTTCCTCTTTAAGGGCTTCTACCTGTTTACCCGTGTTCTCTTTCAATTCTTTAAAGGATTTTTGTGTTTCCTCTTTGAGGGCTTCTACCTGTTTACCTGTGTTCTCCTGTATTACTTTAAGGGAGTTACTTATGTCCTTCTTAAAATCCTCCATCATCATCATGAGAAGTGATTTTAATTCTGAGTCCTGTTTTTTCCTGTGTGATGGAGTATCCAGGGCTTGCTATGGTGGGAGAACTGGGTTCTGATGATGTCAGGTAACTTTGGTTTCTGTTGCTTGTGTTCTTTCGCTTGCCTTTCACCATCTGGTTGACTCTAGTGTTACCTGTGCTCACTGTGTCTGACTGTAGTCTGTCTTTCCAGTTATCTTGCTTGTGTCAGATCTCCTCGGATTCCAGATGTCTCTGTGTTCCTGTGATCCTAAGCTCCTTCTGCTCTGGATGCAATAGGTCTTCTAGGATGTCTCAGGATTCGATGTTTCCACAGGCGCAGACCAGCTAGGTGTCCTCTGCACTGGATGCAGTATGTCTTCTAGGTTGTCTCAGGATCAGGTGTTTCCACCAGAGCAGACCAGCTGAGGGACCTGTGCTCTGTGTGCAGTGGGTCCCCCTAGGATGACTCAGGATCCTGTGTTTCCACAGGAGCAGACCAGCAACACGCCCGCCGCAGGCCAGAGGACCAGGGTCCGGGCGCACGGGAAGTTATAGTCCGGAGGGGCGGGCTTTGGGTGCCTGCTAGTTCCTTAAACCCCACCTGGCTCCCGGTTGTAACTCTGGGTTTTGGGCCAGTGGGCAAGGTGACTTACCCTCTGGTCTGTGTGCAGTGGGTCCCCCTAGGATGACTCCAGATCCTGTGTTTCCACAGGAGCAGACCAGCAACACGCCCGCCGCAGGCCAGAGGACCAGGGTCCGGGCGCACGGGAAGTTATAGTCCGGAGGGGCGGGCTTTGGGTGCCTGCTAGTTCCTTAAACCCCACCTGGCTCCCGGTTGTAACTCTGGGTTTTGGGCCAGTGGGCAAGGTGACTTACCCTCTGGTCTGTGTGCAGTGGGTCCCCCTAGGATGACTCCGGATCCTGTGTTTCCACAGGAGCAGACCAGCAACACGCCCGCTGCAGGCCAAAGGCTATTACAGTATTTCTGTACTGAACTTTACTGAACTGTACTGAACTGAAAATTCTGTAGTTTTTTTCCAACATCTGCACTTGATTTGAACACAGCAGACAGTGTGTTGTTTTTCCGAACAAAAGTGATCCTTACTAAGCCATCCCATTCCTGAAAATTGATCGGTGGCGGCGGATTCTTAGGTTCTATCCTTACCAGGCTAGACACCACGTGGAGGACGGACTGAAGTTATTTATCCCACCCTCATTAGATGGTCCACACGTGCTAAAAGCTGTGTGTTAGTGGATTGTCTACAGTATAATTTATCTCCAGGCTTGGCAACCAAACGAAGAGCAAACTCTCTTTGAAACATAAGTATTGCACATCTGAAAAACGGCCAGTGGAGCAGCAACTTGAAGACAAAGGGAGAGGAGATCTGATAAGGCAAGTTTGCCACACAAGCATCAAAGAATGGCAAATCCGATTTCAATGCATCTCCCACCAAGACCTGGAGTTTGCTGGCCAGAGGCGTGCCCTGAACTCTTTTATGGAGTTCAGCTACTACTAGCCTTGGATCAAGTTCACCGGCAACTACCTTTTCTAACAGCTTGACAGTCATGTTGCCAGTCCCAGGCCCACCTTCCAGCACCACATCAGTCGGACTTAAAGCAGCCTTATCTATGATGCTGTTAACAAGTAAAGGATTTTTCAAAATGTGTTGTCCGATCCTGTGTTGAACACAAGTCCTCCAGCTCGCTTCAGCTCCTGGCGCTGCTCCTGACGATCCCACCAGTGGCTACTTGCTATGGACTTGGCCTTCGGCATCTTCTCAGAGGAGTCCCTGGGACAGGCGAAAGCTGCTGAAAATGTCTTTTTTCTTTACTTTAGATTTAGATAATTTTAACTTGAATTTTTCTTAACAAATATCTATTAAGTAACTAAGCAGTATGTTCAAATATGGTTCAATAGAGGAAATTCGGAACATCTGTCTCTTGGTGCTAATCTAGAACACAGACAATGGTAATGACATATAAATACACACACACACAAAACAAACAAATACCATTCCTTCAAGGTTATTATAATTAGAAGAATTTTTGAGTGATTAAGTAATTCACATAAGATTAAATTAAGTTTACTAATTTGCAGACACTTACTGAACACACAATGCAGCAGTTATTCTGGTGAGTTTTTTTGTAAGATAGAACTCACGATTTTCCAGAAGGTAAATACTACCAGTAGGAAAATCAAAATTGTTAGTAATAGTGAATAATGCATTCAGTTCTTTGAGAATTTGTCCACTAGATCTATTTTTGTAAATACAAATGCCTGGGCCAGTGAGATGACTCAGCAGGCAAAAAGCACGTACTTTGCATGCACAAGAACCTGAGTTTCATCTCAGTGACCCACATAGAAGCAGAAAGAGAAAATGGACTCCAGAGACTTGTCCTATGACAGGTACAGGAGAACCATGTCTCTCACATGTACTGTAGACACACACACACACACACACACACACACACACACACACATGCACAGGGATACACATACAATGCAATAATTAAAGGGACTTTAAAAAACTTATTGAAAGTGTCAACATGATAATCTAATAACTGAAGTAACCTCCTAACTTATTTAATAACCTCGATTCTTGCTAAGTATATTGATATATTGCCATAGAATCCTAGAAAAATTCCACATAAATGACTTTCATCAAAGGAGAATAGAGAACCAGCCTATAGAAATAGACAATAACTTATGTACTGCTGTACATTTTCAAGTCGGTTGCTACTTTGTGTGGAGATCACAATAATCCATCGCATTCAGCTCAATTTACCTCTGAGGAAGCCGGAAAACAACCTTGGAGTTTGGATCCTCAGCTCCATACTGAGCAAGGTAGTAAGCATCCAAACCCACATCTCCTGTTTGCCCAGCCCTTTCCATGACAGCAGAGTCATGGGGAGGAGAGGGGCTCACTTCCTGATTCTCTGTAAGGGTAAAGAAATACCCTGCAGCAAATTGTTCTAATTTTCCTGCATAATTAAGCAAATCAAACTATAAATTAAGGTGTTGGCACAGTTAACTGTTTCTTATTTACTTTTCTTTCCCTGGTGAGTGTGCCACTCAACAGGAGGCCGTTTAAACTGAAACATCCCATTAGCTTCCTTAATACAGAGATGGGGAGCAGAAATAGCAACAACTGCAACCGGCTGCCTGAGGCATCCTAGCAGGGTAGCACCCAGAACTAAGAGCTGCAAACCATAGGAGGGATGGCAGCCGGAGGGAGCTGGGAGATGGTCAAGCTTAGTTCTCCTCCAACAACAGCCCTTTGTTGGGAGCATACTGTGTCAGACGCACAGATGAAAAAAATTGTCTTTTTACTCCATGTCTGAATGTAATGAATCACAATAGAGTCATCATGTTTCCTTAACAGTAACTTGATTAACAGTTCGTATTTCCCTGACAGCTAAGGAAACACAGGTTCTTCAATTCTAATTCTAACTATTAGTATTAATCTTCACATCACATTTGGGGTGTGTGTGTGTGTGTGTATTATTGGTCTTTTGCTTGTTTGTTTTGAGTTTCATTTCTGTGTGATTTTTTTTGATGTGTTTCTTGTCTTTTCATTTTCTTTTTTTTTTCTCTTTTTGGTTGGGAGAGAAGTGAGGAAGATCTAGGAAGAGTTGGGAGAGGAAAAATATTATCAAACATATTGCATGAAATTTTTCAATCAAAATGCGCACGTGCAGGCTTGTGAGATAAGTAGTGACCTGGAGACATTGTTTACAGTCAAGGTTGGAGCAGAGCTCAGTGTCCAGGTAAGCTGTAGACACAATGTAGGGCAAGGTGCAATTGGGAGACGTCAACGTCAGGAAGAGTTCTAGAGGAATGAATAAGTGGATGGAAGGCAGGCAGATCTAGAGGGGAGAATAGACTGGCAGCAAGCCAAGCATCCCATGTCAGCACTAGGGACCTCTTGGAGCTGAAACCTCTGGAGCAGTCGGAGTTCTCTGACTATAGGTCCCTTGATGCATACATGCTGGGTAGTCAAAATGTCGGGTTAGGGAAGCCCAAGCCATATTAGTGTTTAATGTCCTCCTTATGGGGTCCAGGTGAGGGAGTTGTACACTTCTGTTGGTCTGGCATGTCTAATATGTTTTCTGGTCCAGTGTTCATGATATGATTTTAGTATACCTGCATTGTCCTACAATCCTAATGTATATATGTATAATTAGCACCCTTTCTATTTTTACAAATTAGTTATTAATTATTGTGTGACTTAGTGATGTCAGACAGTATTCATGATGTGCTCAGCATAGTGCAGCTCCACTCTGCTTCTGCACTCCCACTTAACCAGGCTGATCTCAGCAGCTGTAGGGTCCTGTGAAAGCTTACTGAGTGTGCAAATTCCTAGCTTCCAGCTGAAATGATCAAACCTGCTGAAAGGAAAAATATGGCTCAGGACCCCAGAACCAGTACTCAGCACAAAGGAGATTTACTTGCCTGAGAGGGACAGAGGGAAGGGGATAAGAGACAAAGACAGAGATAGAGGACTGGGGAGAAGAGGAAGGCAACAAGGGAGAGGGAGGCGGGGTGTTTACCCCTAGAGGACAAAGAACTACCTCTGCATAGAGAGGAGACAGATGTGGCATACAGAAAATGGCAGTTCATAAAGGTTTTAGGGGGAAACCTGTGTGTGAATGAGGTGTTTAATTTTAATTGGCCATGCTAATTAGGTGAGCCAAAGGAGGCTTTTGGACTTTAATGCTTTGGTGGACCTTGATAGGCATCCCCAAAAGGAGGAAGAATCAAAATAAGGGAATAGATTTTGGTGGCTAGCATTAGGAATGTACTCTCACAGTTTTTAGCAAGGCAGAGGGAATGTGGTAAAAGAGCAAGGCTGGCCGGAGCTATGGTTGCCGTGTTCACCATGTACTAGCTGGCCAGAGCCCATTCACCTGAATCTTAGTGCAGGCCTCAGTAGAGTGGAATTTCTAAAATCTCCCACTGGACGGCATTTCTTTCATTAAACACTTGTACACTAAATAATAGAGAACTCTAGTTCAACAGGCTTCAATTAAGGTACATTACATAGTATTATCTGGATAATTTAAACCAACAGAAGTTTGGTATTTGGAACATGGAGGAATGTAGTTACTTCTCAGAATGTGGGAAGCAGGAGGAAACAAAACATTGATATCTAGTCAGGGTGTTGTAGAGTAGACTGGACAATTCTTGAGTTTTTCCGTAGCAGGTAATGAGTTACCCTCTGGTCCATTGAGTAGTAGGGATCCTGCGAACATGGCTGGAGTCAGTGGGGAAGGCTCCAGCAATAATGAAACGTTGTGATGCACAAAAGAGACATGAGCTCCAACAGAAACAGTTGTGCTTTTCACAGCACATTTCTAAAACCTTAGTTTCAATTGGTTGAAGCTTAGTGTTGCTATCCCTTAGCCAGCCCTTCTTCACACTTAGCCAAGGGAGGGCCTTAGCTTTCTGAAACCATGGAGCATTTTTGAGCATTTTGATACAGAGACAAGTGCTAGATGTTCAGAAAGTTTCAGTCAAGCTCCTAAGTCCTTCGGTTGTTTTGTGTTTGCAAGTTTTCCTTGTGCTGAGGACTCATGAACTTTTACCCTGTAGTCAACTAGCTTGATTAGTGCAGTGTTTGCTGTGAGTCAAAGCAGGGGTTCATAGCTCTTTGGGTGTCTCCCATTCTCAGCTGCTCACATACACTTTCTGAAATAAAATGTAAGATGCTTGCCTTCTTCAGTAGCGTGTGACTATAACTGCCACTTATTTTGAAGAGGATTCAATAAACGAGCATGTGTTTTGTGGTTGCATGGACTTTAAGTGCTTTTGTGTTTTAGTGTAAGAGGGGCTCTTCCTTTCTGCATTTCACCATGGACTCCATGCCTTAATTCACCACGCCTACTGCAGTTTGCTGAAATTGCTGTTCCCTTTTATATTTATAAGGATTTTGCCCTGACCTGTGAATTCCCAGGATTCCCTTGCCTATCATTCCTTGCCCTGTCTTTTCTTTAGTAAGAGTTTAACTATTCCATTGTACAAAGAAGCAATTTAAATATAATTACTCTCATAGTAGCCACTTCTAAAATATTATTTGAAACAAGCATTATTTTGAAATAAAAAACAATTTTAAAACAACTTAATTGTGGCTTTAAGCTATAAAAGAAAAGAAACCCTAACATGTATAAAACAGAATGTAAATTGGTCTCATAACAAGAGGAGTGTGTTCACAGTGATAGGCAGTAGACTTACATTATAAGCTGTGCTGATTAAAATGTTAACAGTTTCATTATTAAGTTAATATATTATAATTAATTAAATTAAATTTTTGCTTGCAAGAAATTCAGTCACATCAATATATTTCACATGTGAATGCTTGAGTCTTTCAAGAATATCTGAAAGTCTATTTGTAACTATTGAAAAAATGACTTTATTGATTTAATCATGAATTTGATTTGCCTTTTTAAAATTAAACGCCAGTTTAATTCCTTTACATCGTAAAAGTAAAATGGCAAACTTGCTGAAATAACATCATTAAAGAGACATTTGGTATTAAAAACAAAATTTTGGAATAAAAATCCTTGAGATTTCTTCACTTGTATTTTTGAGACAGGATCTTACCATGTTATCATGACTGGCTTAAAACTTGCTATCTTGACCAGGTACACCTGGAATTCAGAAATACCGTATTTCCCCTGAATCCTAAGTACTGGGAGGGAAGGTATGTGCCACCAAGTTTGGCTCACATTGCTAATTATAAATAATAAAACTAATGATAAAATTAGATTGATTGTCTTTGCTACAATAGTCTAATATAAAATTAATAGAATACTATAATTCTAAGCATTTATAGAATATGCAGTAGAGATCAAAAGCATAGCTTAAGAATATCAATTACAGATTTTTAAATTTACTGAATTAGTATTTAAAGTTATATTAACAATTTGAAAATATGATCTCATCAAATCTTAATTACTATGTCTTCATTATAATTACTATTTTCCTAAGAGAACAATACAAAGTATATTATCATTAGTTTCCCACAGCTATTGATGTTCTCCAGTGAAAGAGCTGATTTAAGAGTACATTAGCTCATATGTTTGAAATTCAGTATTTATGGTAGGGAACCTTCAAATTCCCTAACACAAACAACTATATATTTTAAGTGGAATGTAATGTTATAATCAGGAATATAAGACAGGATATTTTAAGTTATAGCTAGAAAACAATACACTAGCATTATTTAAAATATAAGCATATATAATGTAGTTATAGTCATGTATCTGCATGTAATTGACTTATAAAACACAAGTATTGATTATTATTAATGTTAACAATAAATTATGCAAAAGTCTTATGAATATGCAAGATGTTGGAGTCACAGAAAGATATAATCTCCATAATTATAGTTATTAAATGTTATTCTCCATATAACCGGCGGTAACTAAAAGAAGTATACAAGAAACATGAATAAGTTAAAAAACTCTTATGAATATCAACCTATTTTTTAATGGAGGTATTATATATTTAGAAAAAGCTACTGTTGGCCTATTAGTCTGAATGACTTCATGACAAAAGGTAGATAAAGAAAATTGATGGATGAAATATTCAAGAAACAATTGATAGAGAAAGATATGAAAGAAAGGAAATGAAATTATTCATAAGTGAGAGGATGTGAGTGTGTCCAGAAAGGAGGATTAATTACATGAAAAAAACCAAAACAATCAACCAAACAAAACAACAACAAGAACAAAACACCCATGGATAGATACATTTGAAAATGCTGACAATTAGGAAAACTTCAGTACATGAATGTGTCCTGTTTCTGTCAGGGCCATCCAAAAACTTTTGAATTCTTGGAACTTTGGACAGAAAGATTTGATATGTTTGTCCTGAAAGGATTGTTTGAAGACTAGTGTCCCAATAAAACTTAAGTCGGCAGTTCTCAGACTACTTATGCAAGATCCCAATATCCAAGTGTGTACAAGATCCAGAACTTAATGGTTTTGGCAAGATCTTGAATTATTTCTTCCTTCTCAATAATTCTTAGAACTGTGAAATTAGAGAACACAACAAGTGGGTTCTGAGTTTTGGTTGCTAGGGCCCTGGAGTCAATCCAAGCCCAGCTGGAGGGTAAGTATTCAATCAGGAATATATCATCCCATCCCAAAGACTGATGTGAACAGTTGAAGATCCTAAATTTGAAATGAGGATAAATTTTTTGTTCTTTTAAAAAAATATCAGAAAAATTTAGCAAAGGAAATTCAACCCCATGTCTTTAAATTTTGCATTTATTTGTTTATCTATCTATTTGTTTATCTATCTATCTATCTATCTATCTATTATCTATCTATCTATCATCTATCTATATTTAGCATGTGTGTGTGTGTGTGTGTGTGTGTGTGTGTGTGTGTGTGTGTGTGTATGTGTGTGTGTACAACACCATGGTTAATGAACAGGGGTCAGATCAGAAGACAGCTTGTAGGGTCCAGTTCTCTCCTATTACTTGGCTCCATGAGAACAGACTCAGGTGGCAAGTGCCTTCATTAACTGAGGCAACTCCCTGGCCCTACTTTTTAATCCTGATAAACAAATTTCATTTGTATAATAAAGTCATAAGTTTAGTCACATATGGAATGCAGGTGAAGAGAGCTTGAGTTTGTGTTTATGAATTTGTAAATGTTTCTCCTTTCTGTACTAAAAAGTCAGGCTGTTCCAGTGACTTCCATTTGCAAGGTGTTGATATTTGAATTTGGAAATCTCTGCACCTTATTTATTGATGCATGTAAAGCTGTCATGAAAGTTGCCATATGAAGTTAATTGAAGAATTTTTTTTCCTCATGAATCAACTATTCATGTAAAATCATATTTTCTACTGCTGTGGGCATTTAAAATATAAAGCTCCATCTTTTCTTTCAAAGAATGAAACAATTATTGGTTTGACACATGTGTAAAACTTCTCTTTCTAGAGGTTGTTGCTAACTAAAAGGTAAATTTACAGTTTTGCCTGAACTGCGAATTTTGTGCTTTCCTTGCAGTAGATAAAATAGAAGCAGCAATAGAAAAATCTAGAATATATTCACTCAGAATCTGCCTTTAGGTTTTGTCTAAAGTAGTCAGGATTTTGTTTTTAGTATCTCCCTTTTCAATGGTGTACCTGCTTGAGATCATGTTCTCTTGTTCCACTGTGGAAATAAAAAAAAAAGTAGTAGCAACTAAATTAGCTTCTCTTTTTATGGGTGATTTCCCTATTGGGTTTAGTTCGGTGAGTAACAATTTAAATGTATGAGAGATCACATTGTGCCAGCAATAAACATACAAATAGGCACTCCAAAAAGTTATGCTAATATATCATTGTAGTTAATTAAAATTTTGGTTTATAACATTATAAATGAAGACTTAATAATAATCCAAGGTACTGTAAACTGTCTCCATTTCTACTTAATTTGTCTCAAAATACACAAATCTTAAAGCATTAAATGTACTCTTCAACATGAATTGTAGAAGTCTGTCAATTTTTCCAATATAATGTCATGGTAGTAAGTAAAAAATAAATAGCTTTATCAGATTAATTTTACAATGTGTGTGTGTGTGTAACCTTGTCCAATGTGAAGTGAGCAGAGGCTGACACTGAAATGTCTTCTGTTGCTTTTCAGTTCTTGCCTTGTGAGGACTGTCATCTCACTAAACATGAAGCTTGATAGACTAGCCTGGCTGCTAGTCTGTGATATCCATGTGTCTTCATGCTCCGTTGCTAGGGTTGTTGAGGTTTGCCACAGTAACCCACATTGACTTCATGCTGGGATCTGAACTCAGGTCCTCATGTTGCTGTCTCTGGGCCCCTTTGATTATTATTTTGTAAGACCAAAAATTTTTTGTAGAAATTTAATTCATGGAAAATATCTGCATTCTAGGTTTCAATTATCAGTATTCTATGTTACAAATGCTTATTTGTGAACAAATTATTTTATGTAATTTTTCCTTTAAAGGGAGAATATCAGTGGTTGGAGAATAATTTAGGCTGTTTATCATCATTTTTGAAAAGGGCAAATAACAATGTTGCCCATTTAGAAAGCACATTAATCTCCCATGTGGCCCCAGAAGCAAATGGAATTTCAAAAAGCACCTCCATAAATTATAAGAAATATACTTTTGTTCTCAAGGAAAATATTGCTAAAGTTCTTTAAAACTTAAACAATGCATTTTTATTGAGAGTTCAATATATAAGTCTTATTTACGTCATTTCTTTTCCTTCTTCCAACTTCTCCCATTCCACATAGTCAGTAATTTTTAAAAGTGTGACCTCTTATTCTCTACTTATTACAAACACACACAAACACCCTGCTGAATTCATTTAGTTGTTCATACTTGCATGTTTTTAAGGATGACCACTTGGGATTGGATAATCTATCAATGGTCTCATCCTTATAGAAGACTAATGATTCTTCTTCAGCAGTCATGCTTTCTCTTCATCCAGGGCATGCTTCTTGTGAGATTTTCCAAGTCCTTATTGACATGTAACTTGGTATTTCCATTTTTCAGGTATAGTTTAGGAAGCCATATTGTTGAGATTTCATAAATATAGCTTCTGTTTTATATAGAAGACATTATCATGCCGAAGATATTCTGATTCTCTGGTCATGAAACACTTCTGCCCCTTCTTCTGTGATGTCATCCAAGCCCTAATGATAAGGTTAGGCTGTAGATGAATCTGTGATATCATCCAAGCCCTAATGATAAGGTTAGGCTGTAGATGAATCTGCTGGTGCTGTGTACTTCATAGTCAATTGTCCTCTGCATTTTGAACAGCTGTGACTTTCTGTGATGGGCTCCAATTGCTGCAAAATGAAGCTCCTTTGAGTAAGAGTGAGGACTTAGCTTTGCAGTTGGAAATTATACTGGTTCAGAGTAGAGGCAGTTGTAGGTTCTCCTCTGAGATCCATGATATTCCAGCCATGAGAGATGGAGTATATTTACAGTCCCTGTCATAAATATCCTTTTATTGAGTGAATGAAGCTTAAGTCCAATTAGATGACTGTTGGTTCCTCCAGGATATAAAAACCATTATTATGTGTTTCAGACTACCAATCCGTTATGGTGTTCTTGGGATTCAGAGGTTATAGTTGGGTAGGACTCCGATAATTGCTCTCTTCCCTTGGCAGTTTCCAGTGCTCTCTCAGGTACTAGGAGAGCTAGTCTTCAGAGAGGAGGTGTCCAGATTGTCTGTTTGATTCCTCTAATTCTTCTTTCTGAAGTGGGTGGTGTCTTCAGCAATGATCATTTACACCAAGTTATGGGATGCTAAGAAGAACAAAGGCAGTAGCCTATACTGTTCAAGAGATTCTTTCAAACTTCTAAGAAATGAGAGAAATAAATTTCATATGCTTAAGAAGATGTCCAGGTAGGGAAGTTTTGATGAAACTTGTAGTTCTGAATCCTTAGAAGGAAACAATGGAACTGTTTATTGGCTAATCCTCAATTGTAATAATGAAAACTAAATATCTTATGAAATTATACTAAAATACTGGTCAGTGTGTGTCTCAGTTAGGATTTAAACCTGTATTTTCTACTTAAAACCAACAAAGTTTTGACCACAACACCTTATTATAAATGATTAAGAAGGTACTTATTGAGACACATTGCTTAGATTCAAACATTTATTCTGGATTTGTTAATTGCATGGTCTTGGACATTAACATGAACCCTATGTCTCAGACTTTTGCTCCACAATAAAGTTAATAATATTATCTCACCATAATAATGATGACAAATAAATTTAGGCATTTAAAGTATTCATAACCAATGAGGGAATATGGTAAGTGCTCAAGTAATTTAGCTTGGGATGGTGCTTACAGAGAATATTAGATGGCTGTCTGCTTCTTCATCATCTTCCAAATTGTGTGTCCTATGGAACTTTTTTGATGTTTATTTATTTGAAATAGCTTTATTACCACCTAGATAGAAGTTGAATTTGTGTTTTATTTTACTTTTTTGTATGTTTTGCCACTTGAGTGACAAAAGATATGAGCTAGGCACTCAGACTCCTTATTATTACATTCCATGTTCCTTATTGTCACACTTGGTTGTAGAAAAATAATTTTGGAGGTCTCTAAGTTACATACTATGCCTTTCATTCCTGTAGATATTCTTGGCTCTATTAATATTTGATGTTCATCATTTTACATCTCTTAAAATTGTATAGTAATTCATTGAACTGTTCACATTGGGCTCTAGTTTACACAAATGGCTGTTATAAGGAACATTACCATGATTATGTATGTTAGATTCCAAATTATTACATGTATAATGACTTACAATTATCTCAGAATGGTATATTTTTGGTTTAATTTATACAACACTATTTTCTTTTCCTGTTTGTCTGTGAAAATAGAAACTACCTTAACTAGTTAGAATGGGAAATTTAATGCAGTAGTCATGTAGATGATGGACCAATGAGATGCCAAATAAAGCCAGTGAAAAATAAATGCAGCGTAGCTACCCCTCTTAGACAGAGGGATAAAATAAAATGGCAGCATTTCTGAGTCCAGAAGGTCAGGGCTATCTGAGAGGCAAACACTGTGGCTGAGCCCTGCATGCTGGTTTTAGGTCTGGGAAGGACCTGTATGGGGAACTGAGAGGTTTGGAGAATATCCTAACTGTTCCTTTCAGGTACTTCTGAAGCTAATGAACAACTCCTGTGCTGAGCTGAGCCATGAGTCAGGAAATAGGGAGCCTAGAGGAAACCAGTTTTCATCTGAGCCCTAGAAATCAGTAAGAACAGAGGAGGCATGAGAAATAGATCTGAAGGGAGAGATCATTAAAGCCTGGCATTTAGTTCATGAGAAAAGAGAAGTGAAAGGTATACAGTTATGTCAGGAACGCTGTGTGGATCTTCACAGCAATTGATGGCTTCTTTAGAGCAGAGTCTGAGTCATGCCTCACATCATGTTTATTTTCCTGTTGGGTTCTAAAGATTGGGTAACGATGCGGCTGTTTTAATATTGCACAAGATTCTTTGCAACATGCGGGAGAGTGTTGTGTCAACTTGACACAGGCTAAAGTCATCTAAAAGGAAGGACCTTCAATTGAGGAAATGTTCCATAAGACTGGGTTATAATCAGGCTTGTAAGGCATTTTCTTAGTTAGTGATTGATGCTGAAGGGCACAGTCCATTGTAGGTGGTGCCATTCTTGGACTCGTTGTCCTGGGTTCTATAAGAAAGTGGGCTGAGCAAGCTATAGGGAACAAGCCAGTAAGAAGTAACACTCAGTGGCCTCTGTATCAGCTCCTGCCTTCAGTTTCCTGCCTGTTTGGGCTCCTAATAGCCAGTGATATGTAAATGTAAGTTAAATAAATCCTTTCCTCCTCAACTTGCTTTTTGGTCATGGTGTTTCATTGCAGGAATAGAAACAGTAATTAAGACTAATTCCCAGATTAATTCTCCATATATTATTGGCCACTTGTATGATACAGCAGATGGCATTGTAAGCTAATGCACACATAGTCGTTTGTTGTGGATCTACAGAATGGTCCTTAATCCGATACTATCTTCCAGGCCACCCTGCTGTTTTCCCCACAGAGAAGTCTGTTGAGGGGAACAGATCTTTTGGTCTTCTGACTTCAAAGCCTGTGCTCTATCTCATGATGATATACAAGACACAGATAGCTCTATTCAGTGTGAGGTAACCAGACCTTGAACACTCAGGTTTCCTTGCCAACTTTTCTAAACCTGACACATTCTTCTGTGTTTGAAATTTTTAAAATAAAGATCAGACACATAGGCAATACTTTTCATACCTTTCAGTATAGGGGCAATAAAGAGGCCAAACTCTCTCAGTACATAACGCTTGTAAAGGAAGTGCTGTATATTTCAGTTCACAGAAGGGATATAAGTAGGTGGAAATGCTTTGTGCTTTAGTAGGCTCATGGGGAAGATGAGAGGCCCCATTGAGGTGTTGGTGCCTTGGAGAAAGTGGAGAGATGTGCAGCCATGGAAGCACTCAGAACTCTATTGATCTTATAAGAAAAAATTGGACCAGGGTTAAGAAAACTCAGTCTCACAATGGAAGGGATTGTTGACACATTTATGAAAATGATATGGCAAGTTTTTGTTAAAGTACCATGATTCTTTCTCTGGCTTTTCCAGCAAAGAAAGGCTTGAGAATGTCGCATGAGGCACCACTAAGTATTGAAGGGATGACTATGAGATTAAAGGACAGACAGGTACCACTTGAGACAGAGGGGACTAGGCAACCACAGGAAGGAATATTATCAGTGATTCTGTGAGGTTCTCGTGACTTTCTTGTTTTTATTTAGAATGTTATATCATCTTTAGATATAGTGAGTAAAATTTATAACAACTAAGTCATTTTTCGCCTCTTCCTAATTCTAAATGTTTTGGGAGGAATGATTCTTTCTTTTTTCCTGTTATACTCGTCACTAGAAATTAGTGAGGTTTTGTTCTTTTTTGTCATCTTGGACCCTGAAATTTGAGACAATTTTATCCAAGCTTAGGACTTTAGATATGATTTCCATGCTCATAGCTGAGCTGGATATTTTTTGCAATCCATGCCAATGAATTTTTAAAGCTTTATTATAGCTTTTCCTGCAACATCAGTAAGTACAGTTCTTTTCAGATTACTTTTTCTGTTTTTAAACTTTTGAACCTTCATCTCCCTCATGAACTTCATCTCAGCATCATTTTCTTCCTGCTCAAGGCAGTCCTTCATCTATTTACACAGACCGCTGACATGATTGTCAGTTATGATGTCCTTCATTTTCTCGAATGCCTTGCTTCCAATGATTTTTTCTGGTTGTTTACATTTTATAAACATACATGTTTTATGTTTGGCTTCTGTCTTGATAATATTAAAAAATTGTTTCCCATATAAATAATGACAGTAGATAAGATAAAATTTGGCATCCTTCTAGGTAAGACCAACTCCAGTAGTCCTTGGAGTGAGATTTTATTGTTATAATTTGAGACTCCTACTTGAACTTTACAAATGTATATATTGGACAGCAAACATTTTTTAAAGACAGAAAGTATACTAACTATAACATAGAAGATTGTAAGCTTGATTATATTGTAACTAACCATTTTATTTGTAACTATAAAATAATAACAAAATATGTATTACGGATTGGGAGAAAACATTTGTATTTTCTACATTCATCAAAGTATTAAGTATCAGGGATATGTTAATAAATTATGCAAATCAATATAAAAGAACAGACAGTTCAACAGATAAATGGGTCTAAACTGTAATACTTTACAGAAAAGCAGATAGAGAGCCAATAAACATATGAAGAGATAATTTGGACTCAATAATGATCAGAGAATTACATATCATGCTATAATGAGCTCTGTTTTACATTCATTTGATCGAAACATAAAATAAAAAGCTCATTTACCAAGTGATTAAGAGTATGTGAGTCCTCAGGGTCTTTCATGCATTGTTTCCTTAAACAAAAATCGGTGCAAATGCTTTGGAATGCACTTGGATATTGTTTTGTATAATTCTGCTTACTGTGGAGTAAAGTGATTTTGCCTGTAGATCTAGGAGAAAAATCCTCCCCCTTTGTCAGATACAAATAAGGTTGCTTATAGCCATTCTCCACAGCAGTAAAGCTGTGGAGGCAAATCAAATGCTTCTGCAGTAGGCAAGTGTCAAGCAGGGTGTAACGGCCTGATAGAAAACCATAAGCAGAATCGATGATAGATGCTTCATAGATGTTTGTAGATGAAGCCTGGGAGAATCATATACTCATATAGCCTCAGAAAGCTGAACAAAAGATGGAAGGAAAATATAGATATGATGAGGAATGACAGAGAGTCCCAGTTTTCTGGATTAAGGTAGTAGAGGGGTTAGGGTTAGGCATCATGAGACTAAGTGATGGAATGATTCCGGAGAGCCTATGTTATACATTGTATGATAGGCTCTCAGTTGCTTACCATGCTGGATAAACAAAGGGAAAATACAGAAAGCCACCATGTACCAACTATGACAGCATTATATACCAGGCCTGTGATAAATAAATGTTGGAAAAATATTATTTGAGAAAATCCTTCTAGTGAAGCATTTGGTAGAAACTCTCTCCTATCTCTGACCATGTTTTGTCCACCTACCTTTGTTACTAACTTGACATTAATAACCACATATGGGATAAATGACTTTAAACAGATTGCCATTCAAGATCTGACAATTAAAATGGAACAGGTTGGAACTTGGAGTAGCAGCAGGATGCTAGTTGAGATAAGTACAGGGCTAAGAAGTATGACATCTTCAGGAAGCATTCGGAGGGCTTCAGGGTGTCAACTGAGAACACATCTACAAAAAGCAGGCCACCAACAGAAGGTACCAGAGCAGCAGGTATTCTGGCTGGTCTCTGTGGCTGACATTAGCTGCAGGAGGGTTGCATAGCCAGAGTTGAAGTATGGGAGCTTGAAGGCAGAGGCAGTCCTGGTGGCTTGGTTGAGTGAGTTCCCTGCCTAGGGCTGAAACTTCAGGCACCTGGAGCCTGGAAATCCATCCTCAGCATTCTTCATTCTCTCCCTCTTCCATGGAGCTCTCGGCAAGCCTTCTGTTCAAGTAGCCTTTTGAATGTATATAGTGTCATCTGCACTCTGATTGGCTGGATGTGAATTGCAAATAAAGTTAGAGATGGGATAGGCCAACCAGGAAAGAGCTGCCAAATAGTTACTCAGTACTGCTTGCTGTGGTATTCTGTGTAGGTCCATACCTGCTGCTTTACAGGTCTGGTTGTGATGTAGCTAGAGACTTTTGTCAGCTCTGTGGCTCCTTTTTCCTCTAGGCTTGAATTTCCTGTCCTTTTAGGAGTCCTGCATTGGTTAGGGAAGCTCTGGGTGGGCTGGGTGCTCTGTCATCACTGTCCTGCTAGCCCTCCCACTAGGAGCTATTTCTAACTCATTCATTTCTTCCTCTTTTCCTTGATCTTTGGCTTAAAGCATGCTATGTATTATTATTATGTTTTCTTTTCTTTTTTTTATATATAGGGTTTTTATTGGATATTTTCTTTATTTACATTTCAAATGTTACCTCCTTTCTTGGTACCCCCTGAAACTCCATATGCCATCCCCCTCCCCTGCTTTTATGAGGGTGTTCCCTCACCCACCCACCCACTCCCGCCTCCCCACCCTTGAATAACTGTTGATGACTTTCTTTCTACTACTAGGCTACCCTTGGTTGTAAGGGAAGACTGGAGACAGTTAACTTTCAAATAGATAAATTTCTAAGGCGAGAGGTCCTGGATGTGTGATCAGGCTGAAAACTGATTATTTTCACTTTTATCCAGGATGGCTTACTTCTGGGGCCTTGTCTTTTGATAGATTTATTCCACACTTGATGGCTTTTTTCTTCTTGGGAGTTTCAAAAGTCCTCACCCTTGTCTCATCCAAACAGGTCCCTGTTGTCACTTAAAGTGACTCAACCCACAAAATACATCCTGTCTGGTTCAATTCAAGAAGAGCAAATGGGACCTATCTCTATTCCATACTCTCTAAAAAATATGGAAAAGCCTGAATGGGAGGCAGAAAGGAGCAAATGATGCTCCAATTCAGGATGCCCTACCCCACATGGGAGAGCTTGAATGTTCTCCTCTCTCTCTCTCTCTCTCTCTCTCTCTCTTTGTTGTGTGTGTGTGTGTGTGTGTGTGTGTATGTGTGTGTGTGTGTATGTGTGTATATGCACTGCTTTCATTCCAGTAAATCTGACTGTGTTGTTGACTGCAAATTTCTCATCTTGTAATTCTTTACCCAATGAAGAAACAGACCAAAGAATCAATGATGATTCCTGTGGTGGGTTTGCTCTGATCCTTTGGGCCTGTGATCCTGTTGCAGGCAGACTAGAATTTTCTTAGAAAACCCTCAAAGGAATATATCACTACTCAGCCACTCTCCCTAGAGTTTCTGAGCCTCCATGGTGTAGAGAAATGAGGAGCTTATTTTCTATACCCCATCTCTTAAAGAAGCTCTGAGAACCTATCTCCTTTTAGGGTCTGCCTTGGTATAATCTAGACCATGAGCTAGCTCAGACATCTGCAGTGTCTAAACTGAACGGTGAAAGTCACCCCCAAATATGTTCATACTGAGCAAGGAAAATCTGAAAGCGTGAAAGCTCAATTATTTGTTTCTATATATTGCCTCCATTCACTCTATAGTGAATTGTTGGGTCATAGGAGATGTTTTGACTTGAGAGTGAAGGATGGATCAGATTTGAAAAATTACTATTGCGTTCCTGAAAAGCTTCAGTTAATCTCACAGGATTATTGAGTCCGGTTTTTAGGTATAGTCAGTTGCATTTATTTTCAGTCTAGTCCCTCATTTGTTAATCATTCCCATACACTTTCAGCAGCAAGACCTGAATGTTTTTCACATCTTGCTATGGAACAAAAGTGGAGAGATGAAGCTCCAGGAATAGCATCCACAATCTTAACATTTTCAGTCAGCAGAGCAGATCTGAGAACAACCTAACTTTGTGAATGACTACAAAGGGTGTTAATTAAGTAGCAGGTGTTTTATCACCCATGTCTACTTGAGAAAAAATGTAGCACAGATGTAGAAAGCTTAACTACATCTATAGTTTGTATAACAGAATTCTATATTCATTGGGTTCCATCTGCCGCAATAACCTCAAACCACACTTAGTGCCAGCCAATTAGCACCTTGATTAAGCTATAGACCACCTGCAGCTTCAGTGCTGGAACGAATTCCCTAACTTTAACATGAGTGCTTTGTGAAGGCAGGATTGAAGCAGCAGAGCAAAGGGGAGAAACAATTCACACATTAGTTTTGTCATGCTTGTGCGCACTCTCCTAATTACAAAGGTTTCATAATCAATAGTTTCATCTCTGTTTTGCCCTTCATTTTCCTTTTTCATTTTTCTCAGACATGGAATTTGGCTGAAGCATTTCCAGACTCTTAGACCCAGAAGCTACATAAAAATAAACAAAACAAAAACAAAAAAACAGATACACACACAAATTATTATACTTTGTTCTGTCAGATCAAATTTGAAAGATCCCATGGAAATGCTCCAATTGGCTTAACTCAGAGCATATGCAGATTCTCAATGGGTAATGATAGAATATGTTGGGTGAACTTTTGCATGATGCTCTCTGAGGAGATATGAACAAATGCTTGTTTTCCCTACATAGAAGATCAAAGACAAACCAAAGAAGCACTTCTACTGAAGTTTGTCTTATGAACTAGTAAATCTACTGGAGTTACCTACAGAGCATCAGTGAGTGTGATTTACAGAAGCAAGGGTGTCCAAACAGTCACCAGAAGTCCCTCAGCAATATGGATGACAACTCAAAAGCTGCATCCTTGGAGCTCTGTACAAAGCTTGCAGGCAGCTCAGCCAGTCAGTCAGAGTTCCTTCCCATACGCAGTTGTTACTACAATATAATCCTAGAGAGGTGCCTTGTGGATCTGAAATTTTCAAGAACCTGGAGTCTTATAAATTTCATTTACTTCCTGGTCCTTGTGTGCTTTACTTGATCCTTGAATGCTACAAGCCTCCCTCCTCCTACCAGGAAGTAAAGTTTCAATTTGAAGGGAATAATTATGTAAGACAGACCATAAGCACGATCAGAAATCAAGTGACCAAAATATATTCAGGTTGAAGGTGGAAAAAACCATAATGGAATAATGTAAGAAAGTTGATACTTGTATGTATTGTTAGCCTTAGGATAGAATCCTTTGCTTCAGTTTACGAATGGGGAGGAGAATTTTTCATTGTTGATTTTTCTCTCATCAGAGAAAGCTATCAGTTAAAACTGTGTGTGTGTGTGTGTGTGTGTGTGTGTGTGTGTGTGTGTAAGTATCCCTTTGAGTGCAGACTCCCATGACAGCTTACCTACTAGTAGCCTATTGTGGGACTGCGTAAGGGTATCCTGGATCTTGGCTGGGCATGGGCCTAGAACCCCGAGACTCCAAGGGAGAAACGGCAGGAGTTCGGCCACGTCCCCAGAACAAGCAGTCCAATCTCCATAGACCTACATTGTTCAGTCACGTAAGCCATTACAGCCCCTCCCAAAGTGCATAGGTAGAGGGTGTGACTACAGGCCTCAGGCCCTAGAGATTTACATACTAATGGAGGTCAGAGGGCGGAGCCAATTAAGCATTCCTCCCCTTTCTCTCTCCCTACTTAACTCAGGTCGCCCTGAGTTGGGGGGGGGGTACACCAGATCCATCCACCATCCGCCATGAACAATAAACCCTTTTGGAACCAAGGACTTCCTTGTATCATTGGGGCCTGCCCGTCGCTGGGCCTTCCAGCCTTTGGAACCCCAGAAGTTCTCCTGGATGTGGGACCGCATTGTGGAAGCCTCCAGGCAGCCTCCCCCAGCTGCAGCCCCATTTTCCCCAGCCTATAGAACTGAATGGAGAGGAAAGAGCTGGAGAAAGTAGGATATATAAGCACAAAGGACATCCTGAGTGAATATGTACTGTTGACATGGGTGTGGTCATGGCAAGGACCTCAGTCCCCATGAGAGTGGCAAGACTGCCGTGAGGCTCAGAGGGATGGCAAAGCCTTCCTCTACTCTGAGAGAGAAGCTGGCAGTGTGCTGAAGAAAATGCCCACTTTAGCCACTTTAGCTTTCTCCCATCCTCCATGATTTTTTGGCTCTTCTGAGCCTGGCTAAACCAGCCTCCTTGTTCTGTTGTACACAGAACCCTGCCTCTCTGACCAGCTGTGGAGCTTAAGCATTCTAGCTTCTGCCGGTCTGCAGCTTCTTCATCAGAGAGCCAGCTCTACCCAATCCAAGCTTTTAATGTCTGTGTCTCTCTGTCTCTGTGTCTGTGTCTGTCTCTGTGTGCGTCTGTGTGTGTGTGTGTGTGTGTGTGCGCGCGTGTGCGCTCGAATGTGCGTCCTTTCTTCATTCCGTCAGTGCTTCTGCCCATGTCTCTAGGAAACAGGACAAGCATTGGGAGGTTGCTGTGATCACCCAAACCGGAAGTGCAGAAGGGAACAGAGTTAGAGCAAAAGGCTTCCCAAGGATGTAACAGGGAGGACAATCATATGCTGGCCCTCGCTCCTCTGCAGCGTTGACTGCAGCACTCATACATTGTTTCTCACCTCAGCACAGTCATGCATGCTCCTTGTATCAAGTAGCATTCAGGAAATGTGGGAAGCAGAGAAACAGCAGCATACACTGGGGTAAAAGTGGGTTTCATTTTTAACATTTCATTTTAGATACCTAGTGCACAACCCTAAGAGATTAATCAGCTAGCAAGGAGCAGACATGAGCTTGCATTCTTAGTAAAAGGGCCTCAGGGCTATTAGGACTAAGTGTTGTCATTCTGTACAAATCCTTTCATCAAAACGCAGTAGCACTTGGATTTTATTATATTCTTTCCAAAGCCAGAAGAATGGTTTCAGCTTAAATTATTAGATACTTTGTAAAACTAAATTTAGAAATAATTTACTCACCTTGAAATGAGACTTGTAATAGTGTAGAAAGATCAATAAATAGCCCTGAAATGCAAAGGAGAACATGGATCTGTAAAGGTGATTTTCCCAGATGCTATTTTGGGAACTGATTAGATATTATATATGAAACCCATTGTCTTTTCACTTATTTTAGAACTTGAATTGCTGGAGCACAGATAGAAGATGGATATAAAGAAGGGGATAAGAAAGGAAAGGGGGAACCCACGAGCAAGTGGAAAGGTACAGAAGGCACTGGACCCATAACCGCTCTCCTGCTCCAGCCTGACTTTGGGAATGCCCTGGGAGAGAGTTAGTGCTGCACTCTGATAACTAAAACTACCACTAGGCATGTTGCTTTTGCACTTAGAGTAATTTACTTGTGAATCCTTGATAACCCTTCATATTGCCCATATCTTCATTTTGTCTCTTCTCCTAGGTAGTGACATAATGATGGTTACGGTTCACTTCCTTCTAACACCTATTGATATTGTCATGGTCTCTATGGAAGCCTTTTGTCTGCTATGGCATTGTGTTTTCTTGTTGTTTTACTTCTGAGTCTCTAGACATCTCTATGTCATATTTATGGTTTAGAAATCCACTGGTGTTCCCCTAATTCACAGATTGCCTTTGTTTCCAATCTGTATAGAACAAAAGAAGTAATGGCAATTGAAGAAGCATTTATTGTTTGCGTTCATGAATCGTGATTTTGGTGGTGTGAACAGGAAGTGATGGTTAAGCTCTTGGTTTTCAAGCTTATTTTCTTCTAGGAGTTTTACTATTTTTTGCCTTTTACATGCAATTCTGTAGTCATTATGCTTTCTTTTCTCAATTCCTGCTGCATTCCATGCCCTGTGTCTGTTGTCTAGCTCATCATAGCCTACTACCATATTTTACAAGGTATACTGTGCCATTGCATGGTCAGGACAGAGTAAAGTTAACATTTAGAGATCAATAAGGTCAAGACTCTCCATTTCTGAATAGTTTTGTGTAAATGAACAATTTATTATCAAAACTCTGGCACAAGACTTGCTTTATACTGCCATTGTTTATAAGTAGTGACATCCTTATGTATCCTTATCAGAAGAGACAATGATAGATTAAGTTATATCCTCTGTAGTCTCCAGGCAAGGATCGAATGGTAGCTGGAGGACAAAGGGCTTCTTTGAAACACTCAGTGTTATAACCCTAATAATATTCCACAGGGCTCTAAGCTCCAATCACATCTCTGTTTTCCCTTGATACAACTCTATGAACTACTTAAAACTACTGTTTAACTGATATGAATAGGTTTACTTTTTAAATCCTAATTATGTAGACCAATATATTTTTTTTTATCAATTCAATCCTTAAGCAAATACTTTGTCTGCTATGAGTCTTTATTTTTTTGAGTAAAATTTACATTTTATTATTTGACAATTCCATAATATGTGTATATTGAGGCTTTCTCTGCCCTTCCCCTTCTCTTCTTACTGTTTGAACTCTTCTTCTTCCCAGAATTCCACATCCTACTCTGAAGTTTTCCTGTCTCTCACTCCATGAGTTTAATGCACCCTTTATGATGTTTAGTCCCAAAGCTCCCTCTTACCTTCTTTCTGACTCCTCTTTGATGATTTTCCTTGGTCCTCTGATAGGAAAATGCAGATGTCCTTTTAGAGGCAAGCCATCTACAGGTAAGTATTTGCTGCACTTTCACCACTTTTAAGTCTTCACTTCTGATTAACTTCTGCCATATAAATCACATCTTTAACATTTCATTTTAATTTTTCCTACATTTTATATATATAATAGGTAATTTGTAATATGCAGTATGTAATGTGTAATGTATAATATATAATATATATTATAAATGCCATTCAACTGTAATTAAAGTTTATTTTTATATAGTAATTGAAGCGTATTTGATTATCAAAAGACACTGTTAATTTTAAGTTTGCCTTAAATTTAATGCTACTTATTTTAAAAGATATCATTGAGAATTTAAAATAGAATCTGAAAAACATGAAATATGTCATTCTGTAAATATAAAAGTGAATTGCTATACTCCAAAGTCAATTGAATGTTTGTATTTTAGATTAGAAAGTCTGCTACATTTCCATAATCCCAGTGATAATTCATACTAAGTCAGCAATTTGAGCCCTATAAACTTCTATAAGAGCTTTAATTTATATATTTACTTGTTCAGATATTGCTATCCTTAACCTTAAAATACTGAGCATGTAACTGCAACTGGGTGTTGTTAGTATAAAGGGCACATATAAACATCATGTTTCAAAAACCCATCAACTACGACTCAAGAAAATTGCTCATGGTATCTATAATTCCCGTGGCCATGTAAGCATATGGTTTGCTAATGTCAGCAAACTATAGGTTTCAGTGTAAAGCTGGAGGAGGCTTAAAAATCAGAAATTCCTTTTTAACTATAATCCACCTCTATATTTAACATACAATATGTCAATGGAATGTGAATGAGAATATCATGAAAGTCAATGAAAATAATTTAAGAATTTATGCAGTTGTAAGAAATTTATTTAAAGAATAAAAAACCAAGGATGCCTGGAGTCAGAGGGCATAGTTAGATTATTGGTCATGAAGATTGTTCTGAGTCCTGCAGAAAGAAACAAGGAGCCTGGCATTCTGACTAAGAGAGAGAGGAAGGGAGAAAGAAGAGAGAGGACACAAATCATGTTCAATTTATCTAGACTTGTGTAATACACAGGACCTAGCAAACCTGTGACCTCCTCAGGTATGAGAAATGCATGTGAGAGCAGCTGAACAGTGGCAGTTGTGGGTAGATGGAGGCACAGGATTCACAGGAAATCTCCACTCTAGTTTCAGTTTTTCTGTGATCCTAAATAAAAATAAATTGTATTTTAAAGAAAAGGTGTGCCAGTATTAGGCATTTCCCAGAATACTTGTTGTCTTTAGATTTGAATTGAGGTTTCCCTCAAAATTTGCACTGAAATAAATTTTTATTGGAATTCTGTATGATAAACTCCTACTAGCTGATTCACAATAACAACACTCAATGTTTAAAATTTAAATGCTCCTAATTTCTAATCCTATTTGTGAAAAGCAATTAAGATTTCCTTTCCTCTGTACTGAGTTCTAGTGCATAAAGAAATTACGTTTAATTGGGTTAACTTTGTATAAGATCCCACAATTACATGGGTTCCTTATTGACTATCCTGGATCTGTGTGATGTTACTCCATCCTTTCTTTCTGTCAGCCATTCATCCTCACTCAATAACAGATCGCAGAGGTTGTGACCTTTCTCCTGACTGTGATAGGCTGATGTTGGTTTACCAAATGTCTTTAGGGTCATGATCTTCATTTCAGTGCCACATACTGCTGTTTCATGCAGCCATTCATTGTTCAAAATATTTCACTTAGCTCCTGACTGCAGATCAGTCAAGAGGGAGATTTCCTCTTTATTCTGTGCCAGTGATCATGGAAGGAGCTAGAATAGGTGGGGTTTGGGTTCAGAGATGACCATATATGCCAATATCTCTTTTGTCTGCCCAACAGAAAGTGAAGGAAGCCTTCAGTTTGAGTAACAAGAAGGCCCACAGGAATTACACAGGAGCTGCCATAAGCTTGGTTCATCTACATCTTGTTGAGAAAGTTCTGTTGCCAGCAATGAAAATGCTTTAATTTGAAGACTCTCATTATTTCATATGCTTAACAATGCACAGTTTAATTTCAGAAGCCATTCTCTCGGTGTGTGAAACAGAGAGAACCTAAACAGTTCACAAGGAATCAGAATTCATGAAACATCCATTTCTATCAAAATAAGGACAACTGTACTTTGAAATCAAATTAAAATAGACCTTTTAATCTATATATTTACTTGTTCAGATATTGCTATCCTTAACCTTAAAATACTGAGCATGTAACTGAAACTGGGTGTTCTTAGTATAAAGGGCACATATAAGTTTCATGTTTCAAAAACCCATCAACTACAACTCAAGAAAATTGCTCATGGTATCTACAACTCCTAGAGCCCCTCCGTGCCTATAGCCTTATGATTCCTTCCTGGGTGATAGCTCACCCTATTGGGAAAATTTGCTGTAGATCAACGGAAAGATGAACTTTCATGTATTGATGCTGTTTAGAGGAATTAATGACTTTATAGAATTCCTGAATTTATTCAAATAATTTTAGGAAGACCTGCTCATCTGGTCTTCACTGCTTCAGATCTTGACATCATTGAAATGTCAACTCTCTCTGAGTTTACCACTTTACTGTCTCTCCTACCAAGTAGTTGACAAGATAAACTTCCTTTTCAAGTTTTTAAATTTTGGTGAACTCTGTTGTCTCCATTTTGCTCAGATTAAACATAACATTTGTGTTCTGTTTCATGCTTCCTATTATTAATAAATGTCATATAAAATAGTAAGTGAGAGAGATTTACCATGTTATGTGAAAGGCTCAATCTGTGAACATACACTTATATCTGTTTTTCAAATAACATTGTAAATCTTAAGGATGCTGTATTTTTCAAAGATAGCATTTCTGTATTCCTACTTAGATGATTTGTGCATCAATTTAGACCCACAAATGGTGGTCTTGCCATTTCTTTCTTACTATAAAATAAAAGAATCATAGTATTCTTGGATGAGGCAAGGTAACAATGGCAGACACCATGCAGGAAGAGCTACAGTGGGAAAGCGAGCTTTCTGGAGATGGCCCACTGTCTTGTTCTGCTGCAATGGGTATGCTCTGGTGAGGCACAGACCCAGAGACTTTGTCCCAGGATTGCTTCTTGCTACTGATGTGCTTTCCCATGTTTGTCATTGCCATACTCCTCATTGATTTGGCTTGATATGAGCGGACACCAGGAGACCCTCAGTGCCTATAGCCTCGCGATTCCTTCCTGGGTGAAAGCTCACTCTATTGGGAAAATTTGCTGCAGATCAACATAAAGATGAACTCTCATGTATTGATGCTGTTTAGAGGAATTAATGACTTTATAGAATTCTTGATTTTATTCAAATAATTTTAGGAAGAAAGTTTAAGGAGATTGTTTTAGTTGTTTGTAATGTAATAATGTTAGAATCAAGAATAGAGTGTGCCCCCTCTTCCATAATAATAAGTAAGGCTCCATACTTAGGAATACAATGACTTTTGTACATGACACTAAGAAGAGAAATAGGCTTGGGATGAATTTGTGATCAAGGAAAAACATGCATTGTAGGTCAGGTCCAAGAATGAGACCACAGGTGTGTACTATGATAAAACAAGGCCATGTGAAATTGTTGCTTTGAACTTATAATGAAAAAAACTGTTGCCTTGAACTTATAATGAACTTATAGAATGAAACACTAAACTTACTATCAATATGTTTCTATAACTCCCTTTTTATGTAACATTGTATCTGTGAGGTAATTTATAAAGAACTTTTGTCTAAGAAGATATAAAAATGTGAGAGAAAAGATAAAGTGTGGCTGTTGAGCTCTGCTGCACCCACCAAACAGTATCTGTCTATCTATATGTAAATATGTGTGTACATATATACATATGTAGGTATATATGTCTATGTATATAAGTTTGCATGTAAACTTGTGAAATTGATGAAAAGGTGGTTTGGACAGGTGAACACACACACACATGCAACACACACTTGTTTCTTTCTTGTTTGCTCTCTTTTCCTTTTTCTGTGAAATTTTGAGAAGCCACCAGCTTTTAGCCCCTAGAACAGTTAAAGTTCGGAGACCATAAGCTTTTGGCCTTCCTCTGATGCTTTGTCCCACCTTAGTACCTGACCCTGTTGGGGCTGTCCCCCAGAATTATAGTTCCTACAAACCATATATAAACAAAGATAACTTAAGGGATATTTTGAAGTGCTGTACAATGTGTGCCTTTCTAAGTAGTATGCCTTAGAAAAGCATTGGGTATACTTAGCAACTTTCAATGGTCTTTAAGGAGCACATTTAAATAGAGATTTATTTATTTTTTTGTTTTGTTTTATCATTTTATTTATTCACTTTACAAACTTGTATAACCACTTTCGAAGTCAACTTTCTGGTTTCTCGGATAATTGGGAATAGTTATACCCCAAGACACAGCTATATCAGTCCAGAGCATATGCCAAAAAGATGCTTCACTAGACCACAAGAAAACATGCTCAAATATGTTCATAGAAGCTTTATTTGTAGTAGCCAGAAAGTGGAAACAACCTAGATGTCTCTCAAATGAAGAATGGATAAAGAAAATGTGGTGTATCTACACAATGGAATACTATTCATCTGTTTAAATCAAGAACATTATGAAATTTTCAGGCAAATAGATGGAACTAGAAAATATCATCCTGAAGAAGTATCTCAAACCAAGAAAGATGTGTATGGTATGCACTCACTTATAAGTGGATATTAGTCCTAAAGTACAGGATAACCATGCCGCAATCCATAGACCCAAAGAAACTAAGTAATAAGGAAGGCCCAAAGAAGGGTGCATGAATCTCACTCAGAAGGGGAAAAATAATCATTGGAGATTTATTTTTAAATGTGTCTGTATTAGTTTCAAGGACTTGGCATATATTTTTAGGGAGAGAGTATTCACAGAAGAGATATTGGTCATAGCAAATCTATTGTTCTGCATGTGTTCTTATGGCTACTCTCCTTCTTAATATTTTACTATCACAGTTTAATGTTCACATGGGAGAAAAGCCTTACCATGCATTTATTTTGCTTTCTCAGTAATAATTTATGGAAAGGCATGAATCTCACTCAGAAGGGGAAAAATAATCATTGGAGATTTATTTTTAAGTGTGTCTGTAAGCACAAATGTATTTCTGTAAACTGTGTGCATACTAGGTCTGCATGTGGTGGCATTCTCCTGAGTCCCATCATTCAGATGATGGGAGAGGCAGATCCAGGAATTCTTTGTTATTTTTAACTAGATAGCAGTTTCAAGGCCACTCTAGGCTATGTGAAAGTCTCAGAAAGATAGCATGGGATGGTAATGTGAAGCAGCAAATAAAGAGCTTGTTACACAAGTCTGGTAATCTGACATTAATCTATGGATCTTATGTACAGCTGGAAAGAGATCAGTTTGGCAAAGCTGCCCTGAGATCCTCACGTGCCCATAGTGGCAAGAAGAACCATTGTCCCCTGCACTATAATAACAAATAAAAGAAAGACATTGCAGAAGGTTTATTAGAGGTTTCAATATTTCATTGCTTAAAATCAAGAATCAATCATTTTACCCATAATCTGCTTTGCTATTTAGCTTTCTCCAAAAATGATAATATGAGACGCTGTGATAATTAGCTTCTCAGAACACATCCACACTCCCTCTCTCTCCTTTGTCATTGACTGTTTTTCAGAGTCAACACCTTCTACTATTCGTTAACCAGACCTTCCCTGCTTTTAGAGTTACTCATGTTCACAAGAAGTCTTTCAATTCAGCAGATATCCACAAATCACTGGGAGAAGTCCTCTGCCCTTGAATAAAACGCTTATAAGATAATTTCTGTAATTCTGTACTGATCCCCCTTCTTTTCTGCCTGGTCCAACTCTCATTTTTCTCACAAGGTAAAAATGTACCATATGCACAGAGCCCCCTCCCAGTATGCTTCCATTTTAGCCATTTTATTGGCCCTTTTTCATGCCCCACCTTTTTCCCCAGCTTCTGAACCTAAACCCAATCAGAGTCCTTTTCTCTTGTATTATTCTTGTGTGGCCTTTATCCCATTCTTAAGTGTGTGATGAAATACCTGGCTACAAGCCACAAGCAGAGGGACATCTATCTTGTTTATCCCTGTTGCATAAAAAACCAACATTTAATGAGCTAGGTATCATGGGTCAAGCAGAGTTATAAGCACGTTACATGTATTAACTTATGTTGTGTTCATTGTAATATAACATTTGACAAATGAGGCAGCTGAGGTAGTTAAAAGTGAAGTGGTGGATAGGCACCAGAGTTGGGTCAAATGCAGATGCTTAGCGTATGGAGAGTCTGAGGTATTTTAGCTGAAAGTAAAGACTAAGAACCTCCACATTCTGTAATTATTTTCCCTTTAAATATTTGGAAATTTTAGCTATTTTTGTTGTTCTGCAATTCAACTCATATCTATTGCAGTTGTGCATTTATTTTTGCTCCACTTCTTTGTTTTATGATCTGTGAAGACAATTCTTCTCAACCATAAAAATGCATGAAAAAAACTGCTGAAACATTTAGAATGCAAGCACCCTTAGCACAGGCTCCCACATCTGATTCAACAGTAGTAAGGTCTGGACACAGCCCCAGTAAACAAACTAACAAACACAGTTTTGCTGACTTAGTCATCCTGGAGTTCACTGATAAATAATTACATAAAAAATGTTGTCTGTCTTAATAAAGATGATGGAAACCAAAACACACTTGATGGTTCAAACATTCTACAGTTAGAAGATTAGGCAATTCATATAATCTGTTGAAACACAGTACTCACTTATAAATACTCTAGAGGCTGGAGCTAGACCTTCCCTCAGACACTCTTAGAATTGTACCACTTGAAATGGTTCTTTGAATGTTGAAGAGCAAGGCTGACTAGTCAAGGCACAACAAAGCAACTTTCTGCTCTTTGAAACAATTAAGCACAGTAAACAATATCAGATTAAAGAAAACGGATCTATTTTTTTTTCTCATCTCATACAGGAATGCCAAAGCTTTTGAAATTTAATCTGTTTTAGTTACAACATTTGTTTTATCCATTTCCTATTGATTATATTGAATTTAATGGACAAAAGTCAAACAAAATAAATTACTCTTTGCTGTCTGTAAATATCTACTCATGCAATCTGTAATTACACAGGTCATATTCCTGATGTATGTGTTTAGGTTAATGTAGTTTGGTCCTTCCAATGCTGTCTCTGACTGTTGTGGTCATGTCTTATGACACACAGTTCTAGTTTAAATGTATACTGAATATGTGGTTAATTTTGAAAACAGAAGTTGGGCAGTCTTTGTAAAACATGCTTTAGTAGAGTTAAATGAAAAATTTCACAGCTATTAATAAGTAATTACCTTGGTTCTCAATGACATTACAGATTGCTTTCTAAGTGAATTGAATAGTTTTCAGTTTGAATAAAAATTGAGAAGATATATTCTAATAATTATCATAATACTCATGTTTAATTAAAGTTTCATACTTAACTTGATATTCAGCCCTTTCCCAGTATTTGTTATTCAGTGACATGAATACCATTTTGAAAAGCCCTTTGGACCTCTTGCTCCTAACTTAGTTATATACAAAATAGATCATAAATATTCAGTGTGCACCAATATGTGAAAATACATCATGTGATTTGTTTCTTTTCACTTACAAATGGTGGATTTTATGAAGTCCCATTTGTCAATTCTTGATCTTAGAGCATAAGCCATTGGTGTTCTGATCAGGAACTTTTCCCCTGTGCCTAGGTATTCGAGGTCTTCCCTACCTTCTCTTCTATTAGTTTCAGTATATCTGGTTTTATGTGAAGGTCCTTTATCCACTTGGACTTGAGCTTTGTACAAGGAGATAAGAATGGATCGATTTGTATTCTTCTGCATGCTGTCCTTCAGTTGAACCAGCACCATTTGTTGAAAATGCTGTCCTTGTTACACTGGATGCGTTTAGCTCCTTTGTCAAAGATCAGATGACCATAGGTGTGTGGGTTCATTTCAGGGTCTTCAACTCTATTCCACGATCTTCCTGCCTGTCTCTGTACCAATACCAGGCAGATTTTATCACTATTGCTCTGTAGTACAGCTTGAGGTCAGGTATGGCAATTCTTCCAGAAATTCTTTTATTGTTGAGAATGTTTTCGCTATCCTGGTTTTTTTGTTGTTCAAATAAATTTCAGAATTTCTCTTTCAAGTTCTGTAAAGAATTGAGTTGGTATTTTAATGGGGATTGCATTGAATCTGTAGATTGCTTTTGGCAAGATGGCCATTTTTACTATATTAATCCTGCCATCCATGAGCATGGGAGATTTTTCCATTTCCTGAGATCTTCTTCAATTTCTTTCTTCAGAGACTTGAAGTACTTGTCATACAGATCTTTCACTTGCTTGGTTAGATTCACACTGAGGTATTTTATATTATTTGTGACTATTGTGAAGGGTGTCATTTCCCTATTTCTTTTTCAGCCTGTTTATCTTTCATGTAGAGGAAGGCTACTGATTTGTTTGACTTGATTTTATAACCTGCCACCTTGCTGAAGTTGTTTATCAGGTTCAGGAGTTCTCTGGTGGAAGTTCTGGGGTCACTTAAGTATACTATCATATCATCTGCGAATAGTGATATTTCGACTTCTTCCTTTCCTATTTGTCTTCCTTTGACTTCTTTTTGTTGTCTAATTGCTCTGGCTAGGACTTCCAGTACTATATTGAATAGGTAGGGAGAGAGTGGGCAGCCTTGTCTAGTCCCTGATCTTAGTGGGATTGCTTCAAGTTTCTCTCCATTTAGTTTGATGATGGCTACTAGTTTGCTATATATTGCTTTTACTATGTTTAGGTATGGGCCTTGAATTCCTGATCTTTCCAAGACTTTTCCATGAAGGAATGTTGAATTTTGTCAAATGCTTTCTCAGCATCTAGTGAGATGATCGTGTGGTTTTTTTCTTTGAGTTTGTTTATGTAGTGGATTACATTAGTTTCTGTAAGGCAAAGGACACTGTCAATAGGACAAAACGGCAACCAACAGATTGGGAAAAGATCTTTACCAATCCCACATCCGATAGAGGACGAATATCCAATATATTCAAAGAACTCAAGAGAATAGACTCTAGACAGTCAAATAACCCTATTAAAAAATGGGGTACCAAGCTAAACAAAGAATTCTCACCTGAGGAAATGCGAATGGCCAAGAATCACCTAAAGAAATGTTCAGCATCCTTTAGTCATCAGGGAAATGCAAATCAAAACAACCCTGAGATTCCACCTCACACCAGTCAGAATGGCTAAGATCAAAACTCAGGTGATAGTAGATGCTGGTGAGGACGTGGAGAAAGAGGAACAGTCCTCCATTGTTGGTGGGATTGCAAGATGGCGCAACCACTATGGAAAACAGTCTGGCGGTTCCTCAGAAAATTGGACATATCACTACCTGAGGACCCAGCTATACCACTCCTGGGCATATACCCAGAAGATGCTCTAACATATAACAAGGACATATGCTCCACTATGTTCATAGCAGCTTTATTTATAATAGCCAGAAACTGGAAAGAACCCATATGTCTTTCAACAGAGGAATGGATACAAAAAATGTGGTACATTTACACAATGAATATTACTTAGCTATTAAAAACAATGAATTCAATAAATTCTTATGTAAATGGATGGAACTAGAAAATATCATCCTGAGTGAGGTAACCCAATCACAAAAGAAAACTCACGGTATTCACTCACTGATTATTGGATTTTAGCCCAGAAGCTTGAAATACCCAAGATTCAACTCAAGACCACATAAAGCTCATGAAGAATGAAGACCAAGTTGGGGGGGAGGTTTCAGTCCTTCTTAGAAGGAGTAACAAAATACTCAAGGGAGCAAGTATGGATACAAAGTGTAGGACAGAAACTGAAGGAGGGCTGTCTGCAGACCCCACCTGGGTATCATCCCATGTGCAGTCACCAAAGGTAGATGTTGATGTGGATGTCAGGAAGTACATGCTGACAGGAGCCTGATATAGCGGTCTCCTTAGAGGTCTGCAAGAGTCTGACATATTCAGAGGCAGATGCTCACAGCTAACCATCAAACTAATCGTGGGGTTCCCAATAGAGGAGTTAGAGTGAAGACTGAAGGAGTTGAAAGGATTCGCAACACCATGAGGAAAACAACAATACCAACCAACCAGAGCCCCCAGGGTCTAAATCACCAGCCTTGGAGCGCTTAGGGAGGGACCCATGGCTCCAGCTATATTGCAAGGGAGCTATAATAAGTGGGAGAAGAGATCCTTGGTCCCATGAAGGCTGGACATCGTGGGGGGTATTTGAGGGTGACGAGGTGAAGCACAGGGCTGGTAGGTGGGGGTACACCCTCATCAGAAGCAAGAGGAGGGGGGAAGGGATAGGGAGTTCCTGGGAGGGAGGAGGGAAAATGGGGTAAGGGAGAACAACTGAAAGTAAATAAAATTTCCAATAAAATAAAAAATAAAAAAAAAATAAATGGAGGATTTGTAACACTGATTGCCAGATATCTCCTATGATTCTAATGCTACTTTCTTATAAAAATATACCTCATCATTCAATTTTGCCTTTTGTTTGAAGGATGTTTTTAGAACTAGTGACATTTTAATGACAATGCAATTGTTTTGCCCTGAAGGCTACTGTTAAATATTTAAAATTCTCATAATATTCTAGTTTGTCGAAAGCTATGGATGGTATCTGTGGTTAGTGGTTTGATAAAATATAGACATGAATTCCTTGATTGCAGCAGTGTCCCCCATATCTGCAAAGAACATGCTGCAAGCGGGTATTGACTGTAGGAAACCATAGGTAGCATCGATCCTCACCATTCATTACATTCTACCATTGCATTATACTGACATGCCTAGTATAACGCTGATGTATAAGTAAGGTACTGCAGTGACTTTCACATTAACAAATAACAAAGTGATCACTTATGAAAATATTTCCTAAGAACATTGTGTAAGTGGTCCCTCTCACATATAATTTTCTTATGCCAGCACATGGGTTCTTCATTCTGTATGAAGTTTGACTTTATCCCCTGCCCTACAATGCTGTCATATTGTGCCAGAGTTAATCATTTCTTCTGCCATATGCCACAATATCCCCATATGTCTTACTCATATACTTTGTATACATGAGTAACTTTGGAAGTGTTAGTAAGTAAAGGAGGGTCATCGGACTGTAAGCACTGTGACGCTGTGACAAGACTATGAACTAATCAAAGCTGCTGCTGACTGACTACTGGGCAGGTAACAGATATGACATGAACACTGTGGACAAAGTTCTGCATTGGATGGAACTGGACAGTCAAATTTCACAATGTTAATCAGAATGTATGTAATTAAAATTTGTGAGTTATTTATTTCTGGAATCCTACATATAATCCTTTTGGATCTTGAAAGATCACAAGTGACTGACCCTGAAGATTGTGAGATCCTAGATAAAAGGGCAAAGAGATAGACTGTCACATATACTGAAACTACCTAGAGTATATTAGTTTCCTTCAAGGAGCTAGAACGTCTTTTCCTCAAAGACTGAGCATTTTTCCACCAGCAGTCTGTTTATCCTTTGTGTGTCCCTAATTTCTTTCTCAGGATTTCTAATATATAATATAGCTTTTCTTTAGCAACTATGTCAACTGATGAAATGTTGAATCAAGCCCACTGAAATTCTCATTCAGGACATAGAGAAGGCTAAGAGGCTAAGGCTCAGTGATAAATAAATCAACTGGCATTGTGAATTAAAATTCAACAAAATAAATTTGTGTAATACTGAGTTAACAAATAATAATAAAAAAAACATATAGTTAATGGGTTATTATTTACACTATAAGAATGCTATATGCAAATAATTTAGTGGTATTAGAAAAGTTTTATGTTATTGTGTTAGTACAAGCGATTACAAATTAAAGTCTGTATCAAGCATGTATAACATGTAAATTATTTGTTACTGCTATAATGAACTAGTGAAAACCATAGCATAAACGAGCTAATTATCATGTATCTCTAGAAGATCCCAAATAAGATACTGAGATTAGGAGATGTGTTTTTAAATGCCTCACTTGGCTCAGATAAGAAGTACAGGTTCCTGAGTGCTTAGAGCTCCTTCTGCAGAGCCATGCGTTTCCTCACTCACAGCTTCCTGCCTGTGCGCTCTGGGACTATGCCACTGTAAAATGAAAAAGGACATTTTATGAGAGGCTTACTCATTTAGCAATTTGTGAAAGGAAAATTGCTCTTGATCTGGGTGGGATTTTAGATATCAGATAATGTAATTAGCTTGAATGTGAATAGACAGGACCAGACAAGATGAATGCTAATGTTTACTTACTCCAGTTTTAATCCTCGATTTGCTTTCTTAAGAATGATGGTCTCTTCTTCGTCCCTATTCTCACTTCTTCTGGCTCTCTCAAGACTCTGCAAGATAACACCTGAGAAGTTAGATAGTTGGTAAAGTGATGCAGTTTAGACTCATTTCTGAAGGAGAAGTTCATAACTGATGCTCTCCTCAGAGTTGAGTTCCTGTGGTTAGACAACTCTACTACTGCTATTCTGCTACATGGACACAGTATGAAACCAATGTCTGATCATTATACCTGTTTATTAATGCTCTCAACCCTCATCAGAAAGGACGCTTCTATTTGCAGTGAATGATTGTTAACGCAATTGCCTATAACTGGCCAAGGTGTAGAGAATAACACTTCAGAATGTTCGGCCCTAAGTGGAGAATCTGTATCACTCATTGTAGAACTGGGGAAGATGGAAAGAGAATAAGATCCAGAGCTGCTGGAGAACTAATAGGAAAGGGTGTCTCTGGGTACATAGGGCAGCTGGACAGATGGGCATGCTCAAGCCAGACAAAATCTTCAAAAGGAGAAGGAAGGTGGAAAGTCCCACCCACTACCTGAGAAGATATGGGCAATTGATAGCTTCTTGGAGAGGAAGAGTCAGTTTTCTTGAGGAGTGTGACACCCAGGACTTTGTACCTCACTCTTAAAAGTGGTAGGGTAGACATCCAACAATGTATGTGCAGTGAAATTTGTACTTGGTAGGTTTAAAAAAATGGTTCTTGAGATTGAGTCAACAAGAAGCTTAGATTTCTTCAAGAGTCTTCTTCCCTGACCCACCCCTTTCTCCTCTCCCTCACCCACTCATTTGGCTGTCTAATGCCAGCTCATGTGTTTGGCTTTATGCTGATATATGTGACCTCTATGAGTGGAGGCAAAGTCCTGGTGCTCCAAAAAACCTTCAGTGACATCCATCTTTTTTTTTTTTTGTGATTTATTTATTTTATTTTTGTTTTAATTTTTTTTTTTGCTATCACTGTATAGATCCTCACAGCACCCCCGCCTAATGCCATTCCCATCTCTTGTTTCTGATTAACCCTCTCCTTATCCCCCACCTGCCCTTTAATGTGCCTGAGAGAATCTAGAGCTTCACTGTCAGGGACTTTGAGCAAGACACCTATTCAGTTTTGAGGTCAGAAAACAGGCCAGCAGGTATTCATCTTACAGCACTGTAAACATGGAGAATTTGGTGTGGTTACGTAAAAGGTAGAGAGACTTTTAAGAGTCAAACTGAGTCTTGGTGATATGCTTGCTATGTTAGGAAATGTTAGTAAAGAGGAACATACAGGATTCCAGATGAGAAGACAGACACATGCTTATGGTTCTGGAGTCACCCTTATGATGAATAGCACAACACAGGCTCTGAAACTGGAGCACCATAGGTTTCAGGTGCAAATTGCCATGAAGTTCAGAAATCTACCAATATACTACTAACCTTTTACTTATTCATATCGGAATGGTGACTGAGAAAGGCACAGAGAAGTGGCTAGTCGTTCCCACCTTTTCTCATTATTAATGTCTTCTTCAGATTTCCCATAGCTAACTTAAGTGAAAGGATCTCTCTTTGTCATAGCTAATATTTAATGGGTTACATGAGTTTCAACAGACGGGGGAGGCTACAGGTTGAGGATGCTGTGATGAAGAAAGTGATTTACTTGAAAGCCAAGGAGCCTGAGCCTGGAGTCGCTTTTTGGATTGGCCACTGGCATAAGTCTTTACTGCTTTAGGTGTCAACTTACTCTAAGTTCTGGGCTGATGAAATAATGAGTGAGAAATATGAAGAGTCTTTGGTGACTGTCACACTGCCAAAATATATTGGAAAGTCATACTTCCATAGTAGACATGAGATGAAATATCATCAGTGAGTTTCTTCTTAGTTTCCGTTTTTATAAATGCTTTCTGTATGTTTTCCAGAGGCAGTGAAGTACACATTAGGTTATAGTCGTATAATTGTAATTGATCATATTTAAATAAAATTTACATTTTTGTAAATAGTGTCTGATATTTAGCTAGTTCTTCTGGTGTTGCTAATATGAGTGGGATTTTTAAAAATCCATACATATTGGCCTTAAGACACCAAGTCACATCCTAAATTCTATTAAAACATTTTGGGGACTCACCCATGTGTGCAATAATTATACTTGTGGGCATCCAAGGAAAATTAGTGTGTAATGTCTTAATTAAAAGTGGGCATCATAATTTTATTTACAAATTGAATTTATTAAATTGTTAGAGTGGAGGATTTTCATTTCACTCTCACGTAATTAATATTTAGCACAGCTCTTTTGTAGCACGTTGCATTATTAATGCAAATTCTTTGAGAAATGTAATAGTATGTTAAAAAGTCTCCATGGAAGAGAGCCCATATATTTTGTCATTATATTAAAATGTAAATTTTGCCTCCTGCCTACCATTGAAAATACTTATGAGTTACATATCTGCTTATTTGCAGTTTTATTGGCCAAAAATCTTTAAAGTTTTTAAAATCAGTTTGGGTTTGTGTAAGTGGGAATTTATTTTCATGTTTTAAAACTGAAGCTTGTACCCTTTCCCAGGGGCGTTCTTCACTCAAGAACTGCTATGCATATGGTGTTTACCTTAACCCTCATCATATTTTCTTTAGAGAAAACGTGGCTCCTCCTATTAGTAGCACATTACAAAGTCCCATGGCTGTTAAAGGGTGAGCCCTGGGACAGAAAAGTAATAATTTCTACTCTTATTGCTGCTCTTGTCACAAGGCATTATTGTGTTGGCTGTGGTACACTCTCTATGGCAGCCTCTAAGAAAAATATCATTTATCTTAGTTTTGCCGTGAGAAGTCTACAGAAATCTCTTCATTCCGCGCTCCTCAGTGACACCAAGAGGTTGTTTTGCTGAGCTTTGTCTAATGACAATGAACAAATAAGGGACCAAGATGGACGAGGAAGAGAATGGAAAGAGTGAAAAGGAGGAGGAAACTGAGCAGGAGACAGGGGTTGTGGGAAGAGAAGTAAGAAGAACAGGAAAAATCCCCCAAACCTTGTTTTCTTTAGCGCTGAAGCATGACTGAAAATCCACAGATGGAGGTGAAGTGCCCGGGTTTAGAGGCGCTCTGTTAGAGAGCTTCCATCCTTCACTTCCTTCAGCTTTTGGTTCTCTCAGTTCACAGTATAATCTGCACCCCTTAGAGGTGCTCTTCCTGAGGGAACTGAGCCAAGCATAGTTGATTCAGTACATCTGGTATTTTAGAAATCCCTCAAGCTAGGAGTTTCTAACTCTTTTTTTTTCTTCGAAAACTTGATTCCTCTTAATTCACAATACCATTTGAAAATGACTTTAGAAGAGTACTCATTTTGTGGAATAGTTTGAAGAAAATTGGTATTAGGTCTTCTTTGAAGGTCTGATAGAGTTCTGCACTAAAACCATCTGGTCCGGGCCCCTTTTTTGGTGCGGAGACTTTTAATGATTGCTGCTATTTCTTTAGGGGTTATGGGACTGTTTAGATGGTTTATCTGCTCCTGATTTAACTTTGGTACCTGGTATCTGTCTAGAAAATTGTCCATTTCATCCAGATTTTCCGGTTTTGTTGAGTATAGGCTTTTGTAGGATCTGATGATTTTTTTAATTTCCTCAGTTTCTGTTATGTCTCTCTTTTCAGTTCTGATTTTATTCATTTGAATACTGTCTCTCTGCCCTCTGGTTAGTCTGGCTAAGAGTTTAATCTATCTTGTTGATTTTCTGAAAGAACCAGCTCCTGGTTTGTTGATACTTTATATAGTTCTTTTTGTTTCTACTTGGTTGATTGCAGCCCTGAGTTTGATTATTTCCTGCCATCTACTCCTCTTGGGTATATTTGCTTTTTTTTTGTTCTAGAGCTTTCAGGTGTGCTGTCAAGTTGCTAGTATATGCTCTCTCCACTTTCTTTTTGTAGGTACTTAGATCTATGATTTTCCTCTTAGCACTGCTTTCATTGTGTCCCATAAGTTTTCGTAGTATGATGAGCCTTCATTTTCATTAAATTCTAAAAAGTCTTTAATTTTTTTCTTTATTTCTTCCTTGACCAAGTCATCATTGAGTAGATAGTTGTTCAGTTTCTACATGTATGTGGGCTTTCCACTGTTTTTGTTATTATTGAATACCAGCCTTAGTCCATGGTGATCTGACAGGATGCAAGGAATAATTTCAATCTTTTGTATCTGTTGAGGCCTGTTTTGTGACCAATTAATGCTCTATTTTGGAGAAGGTACTGTGAGGTGCTGAGAAAAAGGTATATATATTTTTTTGTTTTAGAATGCAATGTTCTATCGATATCTGTTAAATCCATTTGGTTCATAACTTCTGTTAATTTCACTGTGTCTCTGTTTAGTTTCTGTTTCCATGATCTCTCCATTACCGAGAATGGGGTGTTAAAATCCCCACTATTATTGTGCGAGGTGCAATGTGGGCTTTGAACTTTTCTTTTATGAATGTGGGTCCCTTGAGTTTGGAGCATAAATGCTCAGAATTGAGAGTTCTTCTTGGTAGATTTTTCCTTTGATGAGTATGAAATGTCTAAACCACAACCCTTTGGGAGCACATAGGGAGGGACCCATGGCTCCAGTTGAAATGGGGGAGGATGGCCTTGTCGGGCATAGGTGGGAGAGGAGGCATTGGTCCCGCAAAGGCTGGATGCACCTGTGTCAGGGAATTTGTGAGTGGAGAGGTGGGACTGAGTGGGTGGGTGGGTGCACATCCTCATTGAAGCAGGAGGAGGGGGATGGGATGGGGGTTACTGGGTGGGGTAAATGGGGAAAGGGATAACATATGAAATGTAAATAAAACATCAAAATAAAGTAAAAAATAAAAGGGTACTCATTTGTTGTATATGTTAATTTTTCCTACTGTTAATGCTTTTTAAATATTAATATAATGTTAGTTCATATCACAGAAGTAATATTTCTTATAAACTATTTTATGGTTGATATAGTCTTAGAATGGTGAAGAGGTTAATTTACTATTTGTTAATTAATGATTTGTAATAATTGTTTTTAAAAGATTATTTTAATATGATCATTGGGTCTTTCAAAATGAAGCTTTTTCTACTTGAAAGTTTAAATATTTAGTATGCTTTATGTGCCTAGGAACAAATAAGAAACAATTTCCAGTACTAATAGTGCACACATTAATATTCCAAAGCTGACTCTTAGCTACTGCAGACTGATCACCAGAGCGGTAATTTGCTCACTGTGTGCATGCAGATATGAATTTCCTTTGCTTGTGTGTGTTGTTTACTGGGTTTTACCTGTGTAATTCAGAATGTTTTAAATTTGCCTTGTTTTTCTGGTTTTATAAATGGCATATATATATATATATATATATATATATATATATATGAAAGATCATTAGAAACTAAGACTAAATTGACATGTCAAGGTAGACTCACAGATGATTTATACATAATAATGCTAGGAGTTCAGAATCATCCCTCCCATTGATTTAGAAGTTTCATACAAATCAAGAACTGCTAATGGTGACCTGCAATGTCTTTAAATATTTAAATGTGCTATATCCACAGAAAAATTAACAGATTTTTTTTCAAATTGAAAAGAGACCTCAAAAGATGTAATTTTAACATTGTAGCATGGAATAATCTTTCTGTAGAAGTGTATTTTGCAATTCAAATAGTGTAATACTTTAGAAATCCTTAATGAAATTGCTTACAAATGTAAGAAAATTAATAAGAAAGTAAATTACTCTAAAGAGACTGATGAGGAAAAGAGGAGGAGACTGTTTTAGCTTGCCACAGCAGCCATTTTGTGAGGTACTGTCTGGTCCTCCAAAGCATCCATGCAACTCTACAGGCAGTATTCGTAAGAAGCAGAGATCTTGAAAAGAGTCCTGGGAGCAAGTAGGCTTCTTTGGGAAGGATAAACATGAGTGGCGTAGGAAGGGATATAAAGCAGACATGTAACTTGCCACTCTCACCACTTCCCTCTTTGAAGGGGAGGGTCTTTGTTTCTTTCCTGCTGATGCCCACTCACCACCTTCTCAACAGGATCTCGGCCTCTTCCTTACCTCTTCAGCGTCACCTCTGCTTCTATTAACTTATTTCCATGCCATGTCTTGTTCCTGTTCCCCAAACTATTTTGTAGACCTCCACCCTCCAAATTAGTATGGTATTAAACACCTCATTCGTGTGCAGATGGATGCCAAGTCCACTGAGACCGCTGTGCATGGCATGTTCACTTAGGTAGACTGTGCAGAAGATACCAGCTTGATGTCATCATTGGCACATGTCATAAATGAGAAACTATGACCTGAGGATGATCAAGGATCTACTGAGTAGATCCAAGACTGGAACCTGGTTCTGATCAGATACTCAGCTAATCAATTTTTATCACTATTCATTCACATTATTATAGATCAGGTAAAGAAGGTACTACATGACTAAAATGATTTAGATATACAAACTCTTTACTTGAGTAAACAATAAACAAAAACAGACCATAATAATGTAGAAGGGCAGTTAAAGGAAAAGGAAGACATTAGGCCCTAAAAGAACTCTTCTAGAGTCTGTTTCAAGAGAGTTGGCAAGATGGCTCGGTGGTTAAGAGCATTTACTGCTCTTCCAGAGAATTCAGGTTCAGTTTACAACTGTCTAACTCCAACTCCAGGGGATCCAAAACCCTCTCCTAGACTCTCTGGATGCCCTACCACATACCATAGACATTCAAAGACTTATACAAGCACACAGGGACATAAATAAAAATAAATCCTAAACAAGTTAGTTCCTAAATTCACTGAATGCTTCGAGTCACTGTCATTTCCCTTTGTGAGCTTCATTTTCCTGCTAGGAATTTAGTCCTTTCATGGTTTGTTCTGGTCTATACTTCTTTTACTCTTCTTATTCAATCCTTATTTAAATGTGATGCTGTCCGTTAAAATACATGTTTTTCTCAGCTGATTCCTTACCTTCCTTAACACTGTCCATTGACAACCCTTCTTGTGTGGAATCTCTTCCAAGAGAATCTCTTCCACTGTTCTATACGTCAGGTATCACTGCTGATCATTTTGCTCCTGTTTACAGATCCCTTCTGTGAAGAGATGAACTGATTCCGTCTGCCACCTCCACACTTTTTTGGGGGAAAGGGGTAGCTCATAGATCACATTTTTATGTTGTTTTAGAATTTAGGTGATGACTTACAAGGCCTCATCTTCACATAACATTTTTTTTGATTCTTTCTAGTTTGATATTTTTTGATAACTTGACAAAGATTCAACATTGTCTAAAAGTGTGATCTAATACTGTGTTTCATTTTTTAAGTTTCAAGAATATTTCTTTTTCATAATTTATTTATTCCTTTTTATTGGATATTTTATTTATTTACATTTCAGATGTCATCCCCTTTCCCCATTTCCCCTCCCTAGAACCCTCTATCCTACCCCCTTCCTCCTTTTGCTTTTATACCATTTTAATTAAATGCAAGTTTTAAGTCAATTCTAGGTTGAGGGACTAACAATACAATAGATGCAAATAGTCAAGGAACAAGCAAGTCAATAAGCAAAATTCCCTGAAAACTCCCATGATCACTGTTTCTAAGGGCTAATCAGGATGACCAGAGTATCTGAGCAAACTTCTCTGTCTTAGCCTAAAGTCATGTTCATGTCTGAAGCCTACTTCCTTGTTCTAGCCTAAAATTTAGATTCCTGCCTGAAATTATTTCTTTGTTCTAGCCTAAGATTTAGACTGTCATTTTAAATCTTTTCTTAAAGCATGTATGTTTTTCACCCCTCACGTTATTTTATCTGTTTCTATTTCTGGTCATGTCATACCCATGTACATTAAACACATGCACAGGCAAATGCGCATGCACACACACACATACATGGCCAGTTGACTGTTGTCTCATTGCCATGCACTTCATATGATATGTGAGAGCATGTTGTTTTGCTCTTAGCATAGCTTTTCCAAAATAGGCAATTCTAACCAGTAAAGCCTCTATTTTCTCTGTTTCTGAATATTAGGATAATATTCTTTGCCTTTGCCTTACATTTATTGATCATACTCATTTATATATGTTTATTCATAAAATTAAATCATTTTCTTTTAAACTCACATCCTCTCCATCCTCCTTCAAGTTCACAAATAATACCAAGCTCATGACAGTATCTGAATATTATAGTTTTTAATGATCTATTTATTTCTACTTTTTAAATAACAACCATATTACATATAAATCATCAAGTAGAAAAACAATGTTATTTCTAGAATAAAAAGATCATCTCAAAATAGTTTATTTGGGTTAATTGAAAATTATTCTAGTCATTACAATGCTCCTTTAAGCAGACAGACTTATATTATTAATGTAAAATAATTTCAAGTCATGTTAGGACATAAATTATTGAGCCTAAAAATTCTAATATGGTAGACAAATTTAAATATCAAGAATATGGGGTGAAAACATACTTGTCTACACTGGAATGGTATATACTCTTGTAAAGTGTGGCCATGTTGATCTAGGATCCAAAGTACTGTTGGGTTGGGGAAAGCAGAACACAGACTAGGGACCATAGTCTGGTATGATAAGTGTGAGACTGTGTTCACAGACACTTATTTCAGATGGTGCAAAGCCAGAGACAGCCTTAAACATGGTGCAACCATCCATCAGGAGCAGGGACTACTATGGGAATACCTTAGTTACTTTATACATTTTATTTTAGCTTGAAATTCTGCAATAAGCCTAAGTGAATATTATCATAAAGCTAATTTATTGCATAAACAAATACGAAAAGATAGTTGAAAATAGTTATAATTTTAAAGGACATCTCCATTTCACCCTTAGTTCTTGAGTTTTATAAAAATGAAAATAGTCTCTTATGTTACAGTGCTATGCATAATTTGATATGTAACTTCCTTCATATTTATTAGTTACAGATATCATTTAAAATTAGAGCTATAATCTGAAAGCATTTACTTATGTTGGCTGTGTTTTTATGGATTTTGAAAATTTTCATTTACTTCAGAAGTCATTGTTACTTGTCTTTACCTGGTAGAGGTTATAATATTTAAACAAATGTAGTTTACTATATGCACTTCAGTTAAATGTGGAGACTCAAATAATAATAATATTTATTATAAGTCAATCTGTCAGAATAATATGGTATTATAATTTATAATCCTAATACTTTATAGCTTGCAATTTCATTCAGTTCTCTCAAACAAAACATACTAAATTCTTTGTGATTAAGAATGTGGAAGAAACAAGATGAGATCTTTTTTCCTTGAAAGTCATTATAAGAAAGAACAATGCAGTGGATAGGATTGGAGAGAAGGCTCAGCAGTCAGCAACACTGGCTGCCCTTCCAAAGGATATGTATCCATTCCCAGAACTGCCATTGCAGTTGTTACCATATGTAACTCCAATTCCAGGAGATCGGACACCCTCTTCTGACACCCACAGGCATCGGGATGCATAGTGGTGCACAGACCTCCTGGCACGCAGAGCACCCATACACATTAAAATATAATAAAGTAATCTGAATCTGCAGTCTTCCCTCTTTGTCTCAGGACTTTCCCTTGATTTAGCTACAGGCCCCTTTAGTGTCATGCCTTCACTTTTGTCAATTCCTCAGGCTCTCCTTGAAGACAGTCAGAGACCACCTGGAAAAGATTCTTTTCTGTCCTCAGAGTTATCTTCCGGATCCGCAATGATGAAAACAAGACAGATCTGAACAGGCAGCTCTTCAGTTCATTCTGGTTTTACCTGACCAAACATGGGCCTTTCTGTTTGCTCTTATGATGCAGAAATATATCATAACACTGGCTGTCGAATACCGAACCATTGCTTTTTCCCATATCCCGTTCTAGCATCTCACCTACAACCACTTCCTGCCAGGGTATGAGGGCTTTAGGCAGAAAGTGCGCATGGGAAGGTGGACAGGATTGTCTGCTGCTACGTGTTGGTTTTAGACACAGCCTAAACAAATAGGGTTCACCCCTACTTACCCTCCTTAGGTTTCTACCAGCAGCCAAAGCAGCGTTTACACATGGACAGCAGGGGGCAACAGTTTCTAACATAGATCTGAATATCAAGATAAATTTAGCCTAAAGTTACGTGGCAAGCATCAGATTAGTGCATTTGCTTAGCATTATCTCTATACTGTAATTATCTAAATTCGCTTTTACTGGAAACTTTGTAAAAGAAAGATTTTAATTAGAATTTTGCGTGGCTTCCTCTCTCCTGTGATTTGATAGCTAGTTCAAAGAACCACTCAATCATTGAATATATCTATTTGCTTGCATTCTTCCTGCTTCCTGTAAGCCTGGAATTCCATAGAGTAGAATCATCCAAACAGAAGTACAATTTGATTTAAAACTGATCTTGACCTTGGTGTAAAGAACAACTGCAATTTCGCCTTCCTTCACACCTACCAGATGTCAGTAAAAATGGAGAGAACGCCTTGAAAAAAACAAGGAGAACTTTTAAAATTCCTGTGTCTTTTTTCCTAATTGTAATTCAAAGTTCGCAGTTGTTTCAGTGAGCTGTGTGTTTGCCAGTTAATCGGTGCTGAAAAATTTTTGTAAAGTTACATTGAACAGAAATATTCAATCCCATTAATCCTATGGTATTGTGTTTTTAAATGAATACAATAAGGGAGTATTTTTTAAAGAAATGCAGACTTTCTGAACTGTCTGTTTTTTTCAGTGAACAGGCAAGATTATAATGATAAGACCTGAGAAATGGAATAGTGGAAGAATGAACTATCACTGAACTTGTGCAAAAATAAGGGATTCTTGCCTTACAGTAATTTGGTAGTAGTGTGAAATTGATGTCCTGACTTAAATGGTTCAACCTACAATTTTTCAACTTATGATGGTGGCAAAACAGTATGTACTCAGTAAATGTTATATGGAACTTTACATTTGATCTTTTCTCTAGGTAGCCATAATTCGAAAAAAAATACTCTCTCAGAGCACTGGTCTAGAGCAGCATTGAGCCACAGTGTAGTTGATCATTGGATGTGAAGAGAAACAAGAGAAGCCCCATACAGTGAACTGTGTAGCATGGCTTCTAGATACAAGTAGTTCATAGATTATATGAGGTAGTCACATTGTATTAGAAATCATACTTAGATTTGCAAATGAAGACAACATGTTTTGAACATGTTCAAAATAGACTTTAAAAAGTAAGCCATAGTGTTTGATAGCTGGATTTACTATATGCATTTTCTGCTTACCATTGTTCAATTGATGATGGACATATGGAGTCATACTCCATTGTAAGTCCAATCTCTATATAAATAAAACTAACTGAACACTGAAAAGCAAAGTCAACAGCAGATCACTAGTACACTGTAGCCAAGACAGGAGCTCACAGCTCTCTACTCAGCACGGTGCAGGGCTGTACTCCCAAGCAGTTAGCAAGCAGGGGCTGCAACCATGAGCTTTATAACTATGAGTGTGCATGTGAATCCTGGTTTCCAACAGTACATGTTACTTACTTTTGTGAGAAGTTTGTCTGCTTGTGAGGAATTCAAACCTTTTCCTTTGGACTAACTAGAAATTATGTCTATGGCCTTTACTATGAAGGGTGATTCAGCCAGGTAATCTTATGTTTAAGAATTGAATGGGAAGGAGACAGATTAATGATCTGCAGCCTTCTTGCTTTCACCAGATGTCAAGACTGCACATATCCTTAGGCCACAGTTAAGACCTTAAGGCAGAGGTGAATCTCATATTTTCCTTTAGTCATTAAAAAAGCTCTTCTCTCATATTTAAAAGCACGTTTGACTTTGAAGGGAAAAGGAGTTTTAAGTGAATGGATCCACAGATTATATTTAAGATCTCAAATGTGCCCCTGTTCCCAAAGGATAGGTTCTTTATCTTCCTGCAAATATGCTCATGTCACCCTTGCTCTCTTCCTCCACACTTATTTCTAACAATCTTAGAGGTATCTCTCACAAGCCACACCCTTCCAACTTGGATTTACTTGACTGTTGCTCCAATGCTGGCTAATAACAGCCAAATCCCTTTCTTTGCTTCAAGTTCAACTTCCAAAGAAAGTACTTGACACAATCTTATCCATCTGAATTCTTACAGAGCCTATAACAGCAGGGTATGTTGATGGCCAGCTTATGAATGAGCTGCTTCTGACATAGCTTCCATTCTTACTATACTTTGTCTTAGCAAACAGAGATGTGGGACCAGATGACAAAAATCTAAATAAAGAAGCAGACCTGGAGGTCACAGTGTTGCCCCGCAATAAAAGTTATGAGAAGGAAGTATAAATGTGCAAGACAAACTACCTCTGCACATTAAATCAGCTCATTCCCATACCTTGTCTCAGAAAATAAACCAATAACATTTTAGTCATAGACTCAGTTAGCATGGCGGCCTTGCATCGACCCTTCTTACTGGTCATGTTTTTCCCCTAATATTGCTGCTCTAAACATTGCAATCCTTCTTTCTCAATACTCCTTTCTTATTTTGAGCTACATAATTACAACCAGAGTTGAATCCCTTTCTCTGGGTCTCTTTGCTTGGAACCTCTTACAATTGTCTTTCCATGTTGTTCTGTCTGTATCCTGTGTCTCAGCATCATGCTCCTGATAACCCCCTTTTATACAATGAAATGGTCCCAATGAAACACTTACTTCAATGAGAAGTCTTACACATTTTCTCATCCTTCCAAAATTGTCCCTATGAAACACTCACTTGCACAAAATAGTCTTATGCGTCTCCTCCTTCCAGAACTGTTCTCAAGGCAATACTTTGAACTGCTTTTTATGTACTTTCCCTACTTATTGAAGAGAAGGAGCTGACTTCAGATGAATTTTACATCGCTGTAGAAAACTGACCACATTAAAAAACAGGAACTCTGATTATATTAATAGCTCTCGCGGTTGCTGCATGTTCTGTCACACATGTTCTGTCGAGTGCGTTCCATTTCCCACACCAGATCATAATCCCTGGCTCTTCCTATCCCACATCTGTTTAATCGATACACATTTGATCTGTGGTGGCAATGCTGATTTCTCTCAACTTTGGAATATATATATATATATAGATTATATATATATATATATATATATATATATAATATTTATATATATATATATGATTTTTATATTAGTCATTTGATTCAAGTGCTGATAACAAATCAGGTATGGATACTTTCTTCTCTCCGTGGTCTTCACAGGGTAGATATGTCAGCTTTTTCCTGGCACAGCAACATCTTTGAGCTATAAACTGCATACTGTGTCTAGAGAATGCGTTCATACTGATGATCTTTTCAGTTTTGCTGTAAAAACTGCTTTCACTGGTTAAATACAGCTTTTTATTTTACTAACATGCACAGAAAACTCATAGAATTGAGTAATAAAGCTTTTCCTGGGCAAGAAATTACCTAATCAGGAGATCTAATTATTTTCTATACACTAATGTTTTCACATTAGAGTGTGTTTTATTTCAGTTTCAGTTTTTCAAATCAAGAATAAATGCTATACATATGCAAATCATATTTTACTCTGTAAGTGGAGAGTCTGGAGCCTTTTTTGCCTTCTTATAGCATAGTACTAATTCTATATGCATGTATACATAATTTTGCAGATATTTAGCAGGGCTACATTTAGAAAAACTAGGGCAAAGCATTATGATCAGCTTTAGAAAAGTTTTTCTAAATACATGGTAACCATTTAGCTTATACAAATGTTATACTATTCTAACTTTGGCTCTTAAAAAGAATTCTGTGTAACGCTAACTATAGCTTTAATTCTGTGGATGTATAAGTACATAAGAAGCAATCATTCTGACTCCAGCCTGACAGTGCTGGATTGACAGATGGAAAAAGTTGTCAGCATTGAAACTTAACAGTTGACAAGAAGGCGTGTAAAAGCTTGAAGGTATCCTCACGATACTGGCATTTCACTGGGGAGTAATTAGGCTTGATTGTTTGTTAATAAAACTCAGAAAAAACAATCAATTCTATCATAAAATATGTGATTCACTTTAAAGTTATGTGTTGTATATATGCATGTTTAGGGCTGGGAAGTGAGATGACATACTCTTTTCTTTATAGTTTATACCTAAGGCAGCAGCAGTATGCAAAGGAATATGGAACATTTTAATTAAAAGCAGATTTTAACATGCACATAACCAGCAGTAATTTTGGTATTTGTCACAGATAGCAAAATGCAGAACAACATTATTTTTTCCTTGAAAATCTTTCCAGAATTGATTTTACACACAGCGTTCCATACTGATTTATATACTACAAAACTCATGTTATTTAAAACCTGAAAGCATGCACAACATTGTCTGACATGGTCGTTAGAACAACTTACTAATGATTTATTTAAAGTATATGTACAAAGTAACTAAAATGAGTCCAATAATCAGATCATGGTGATGGTCTTTTCTGTAATAAAAATTTTAAAGACAGCTTTGAAATCTTTGGCCACTTGAATTCATTAATGAAAGACCTATTTAAATTATGTAATGCACTTTTTTCTGATAATACACAGTGTTCTTTGAATTCTGTATTTATAGTGGTAAAACAGCAAATAAAGCAGGCATATGACTTATGCTCATGGACCTAAAAATCTGTTGGGGGAGATAAACATTAGATAATCCAATGAGAGAAACTGTATCTGTAACAAGTACTATGAAGGATCACCTCCAATGTCTATGAAAGGTCTGCTATCATAGACTTAGTATAAAGCCAGTCAGATCTAAGGCCTAGGTAAGACATTTCATCAAAAGACTCAGAGAGCTATGCTCCCAGGAAGAATTACATAAAAACTCCTCAACAAGATAGTGCTCCACAAACACAAGGACAGCTAAGGGTTGGATTTGGCCACCTTAAAAATCTTTTTAAAATATGTATTTTTATTCTAGCTTCTACCACTTCAGAATGTAAAATTACTTATAGGGTCTATGAATATTTAACAAAGTTAAAATTAAATAATCAGTGTAGGCTGTATTCTATTATGACTTTTGTCTTCTGAGATGAATGTTGGGGACAGAGATGTCTATAGAAGAGGCATGTAAATAGTCACAGAGGGAAAGCAGCCACCTGTAAGTTATGGAATGCTTAGCAGAAATGAAGTCAGGCCTGGAATAGTTCTTACCTCAGAGGAAACATAGCCCTGTTTTGAACTTCACTTTGGATTTCTGCCTTCCAGAAGTATGACATTACCTATTTCTGCTTTTTAAGACACACTGTTTGTGGCTGAAACTACATAGGTAGTGCAAACCAAAACTGAAGTTATATTAAAAATCTAGATGAAGGACAGTGTGTGTCAACCAATAGAAGGCATGGTGATAACCAGGGGCAAGATCTTGGTTAGTTCTAAGTCAATTTTTGTAAGTTTTGTATTTTAAGATATGTTTTTATTTATTCATACCTATGCTTGTCTATGTGCAAACAATGACTCTAGGTGTGTGTTGGTCTATGTGTGTGTGTATGTATGCAGGCATGTGCAACTGTGCTTATATGCCAGGATTTCTGCTTTTATCAGAAAGTGATATTGGGTCATGTAAGCTGAAGATAGAAATGGTTGTGGGAATACTAGCTTGATACATAGTTACTGAAATCTTAACTCAAGAGTGTGCAGCAAGCATGTCTCACCACTGAGTCATCCCTCCACTGAGTCATCTTTTATCATAAGATAAAAATACTTACGTGGAAAAAATATTTTAAAAGAAATGAAAAACTAAGAAAGGAAGGGAAGCCATATGAGAGGTTTGAAGCATGCTGGTAGCAATAGCCACAGTAAAAAGTCAGTGGTAAAATATAAGGGAAATGAGTAGAAATTTATGAATGAACTACCAAACCTCAAAATTAATCAGGAACCAGGCCTTTATTCCAGCTGCGATCTCTTGCTTCTTCACTGTTTTCCATCTCTGTCGATTTCCACCAACACAGAAACATACTTTGCTGTTCTCTCTTCTTTCTTCACTGGTGTAAGCGACTGCAGAGGAGTTTTCACCAGCTGTGGTGATGAGGTATAAACATATCTCTTACATTCTAAGAGACTGAAACTTCAGCTGTACCTCACAGCCAAAGTTGACCATATTCCTTGAAGTCACTTAACACTTAAAACTGCTGTCCTACTGTGTACTCAACCTGTTTGTTTAGTTTGCCTTTAAGGGGAAAATATAACTACAAACCTTACTTTCTTGGATTTTCCATGGAATAAACTTTTATAGCCTAAGCTAATGCAGAGAAGTGATGTCAAAGTATGCACTGACCTCTTCTCCTGACCTAGAGTGATGCTGACATGTTCTAATCATCATTTGCTAAAAGCACCAAAAATGCAAGATGACAAAAAGAGGGAGTGCTTTGATTTCATTCCTTAAGGTGACACCCACACATTATTATTGACTAAGAATATGTTATTAATGCATTCAAATCAACAGTGATAAATGGTTGTTCTTCATGTGACAATAGGTTTGTTTCTGGTAAATGTCTTGTTATGAAGATTTATTGTATCAAAATTATAGAATGCATTTACACACTTAGATGTATATAAATCAACCACTTTATGTAGTTTCTTGATACAATCCAAAGATGTGGAAAATCAGAATTCTATGAGGCTATAGCCAGGTGTAATGTGGTATACTCTTTATAATAAATTTTACAATAATTCTTCCTCATGACCTGTTATCATCATCTTCGTCTTCATGTGTCTTAGTTACTTTTCTATTGCTGTGCTAAAGATACCATGACCAAGGCAACTTATCAAAGAAATAGTTTATTAGAGGTTTACAGTTTCAAACAGAGTCCATGGCCATCTTCATGTGAAGCATGGCAGCAGGCAGGTAGGCATAGTGCTTGTCCAATAGCTAAGAATTCACATCCTGAGACACAAGAATGTGGCAGAGAGTGCTAATTAGGAATTGCATGGTCTTTTGAAACCTCAAAGGACCAGTGATATGCTTCCTCCATCAAAGCAACACCGACTAATCCTTCCCAAACAATATCCATCTGAGTACCAAGCATTCAAATATCAGAGCCTGTGGAATCCATTCTTATTCAAATCACCATAGCTTTTCTTGATTTCCTTTCTAAGTCTTCTAGCACAGTAACTCTTATACCTTGTACATGCATACATTATAGTCTAAGGTCACATGTGAAAGAAAAATGTGGACTTTAGGTGACCACATATTTTATTTTCTAAGTCAATTAACTGTCCAATAAATTTATTTATTTTTACTGACTAAGTTATTTATTGACTTCATATCCAGATTGTAGCTTCCCCTCCCTGCTCTCCTCCCAGTTTCTCCCTCTCCCATCCTTATCCGTGCCTCCTCCCCTTTTCTCTCTCCTTCTCCCATTGTCAACCAGCCCTAGCATATCATGCCACAGCAAGACTAGGCACATCTCATCCAATGACACTAGACAAGGCAGCCCAGTTAGGGGAAAGGACAATGTAGTCAGAGATAGCCCCTGCTCCTATTTTAGGAGTCCCACATGAAGACCCAGGTGCATGACTGCTACATATGTGCAGAAGGCCTAGCTCCATTCATGCTCTCCAGTTGGCAGTTAAGACTTCATGAACCCTACGTGCCCAGGTTAGTGGACTCTAGATTTTCTTGTAATGTCCTTGACCCCCTCTGTCTCTTCAATCCTCCTCTACACCTCCACAGGATTCCCCAAGCTCTACTCAATGTTAGGCTGTGAGTCTCAGCATCAACTTCCAACAGTTGCTGAGTGAAGCCCCTCTGATGACATTTAAGCTAGGCTCCTGTCTGCCAGTACAGCAGAATATCATCAGTAATTATCAGGAGTCAGCTCCCTCTCATGGCACAGGACTCAAACTGAGCTAGTAATTAGTTGTCCCTTCCCTCAAATTGTGTTCCATCCTCCATCCCTGCACATCCTATAGGCAAGACAAATTGTGAGTCTAAGGTTTAGTGGTTAGGTTGATAGTCCCAATTCCTCCCTTGGAAGTCTTGCCCGGTTATAGGAGATGGCTGGTTAATGTTTTATATCTCCCATTGATAGCAGTCATACTAGGGTCACCCTCATAAATTCCTGGGTATTTCCATGGTCCTTGGGTTCTAGCTTGTCCCAGAGATCTCTTCCTCCAATCCAGTTGTCTCTACTAGCACTCACTCCTTCTTTCATCCCTCCACTTCATCCCTCTTGTTCTACACACCTTCCCTGACCCAGTCCTCTCCTTCCATTCACACCAATGTCTAATCTATTTCCCCTTCTCAGTGAGATTCAAGTGTGCCCCCTTGGGCCCTCCTTGTTAGGAAGGTTCTGTGAGTCTCTGTTTTGCAGCATGATTGTCCTGCACTGTATGACTAATATCCAATTATAAGTTAGTATATACCATGTTTGTCTTTCTGGATTTGGGTTACCTCATTCAGGATGATCTTTCTAGATCCACCTATTTGCATGCCAGTTTCATGTCTGTCTCAGTTAGTGTCTCATTGCTGTGAAGAAACACTATGAAGAAGGCAAAGTTTATAAAGAACAGCATTTAATTGGGGTTGGCTTAGAATTTCAGAGGTTCAGTCCATTATTATCATGGAGGGAAACATGGCAGCATCCAAGCATACATAGTACTGGAAGAGATGAGAGCTCTACATCTTTATTTGAAGGCAGCCAGAAGAAGATGTAAATCATACTGGTTAGACTTAAGCATGTAAAGAGACCTCAGAAGCTCTGCTTCAAAGTGTCATACTTCATTTAAAAAAGATACACAGGCCATTTTTATCTTAAAAAGATTCTTTTTTAGATAAAAAAGGCCACATCTCCTAATAATGCCTCTTCCCATGGTCCAAGCGTATTCAAACTATCACATTGTCAATGCTTTTAATGGCTCAATAATACTCCACTGGGTAATGGAAAAGATACCACATTCTCCTTATCCACTCTAATTAAGGGACATCTAAGTGGTTTCCGTTTTCTAGCTATTATGGATAAAGCTGCTATGAACATAATTGAATAAGTGTCCTTGTGGTATGGTAGAGTTTCTTTTGGGTATATGTCTAGGAGTGGTACAGCTGGGTCATGAGATAGATCCATTCACAATTTTCTGAGAAAGCACCAAGTTGATTTCCAAAGTGACCCTTCTTCCACATCCTTGTCAACATGAGCTATCTCTCGAGGCTTTTTTTTTTTTTTAAATCTTAACCATTCTGACAGGAGTAAGATGGGCTCTGAGAGTTGTTTTGCTTTGCATTTCCCTGATGACTAAGGGTGCTGATCATTTCTTTAAGTTCTTTCAGTCATTAGAGACTCCTCTGTCAAGAATCCTCTGTTTAGAACTGTACCACATTTTTTAAAAATTGGGTTATTTGGTTTGTTGATGTCTAGTTTCTTGAGTTTTATATATTTTGGATGTCAGTCCTCTATCAGATGTGGAGTTTGTGAAAATGTTTTTCCATTCTCTAGGCTGCCACTTTGTTCTTTTGAGAGTATCCTTTGCCTTAGAGAAGATATTTTATTTCATGAGGTCCCATTTATTAATTGTTGATCTTAGAGCCTGGGCTATTGGTGTTCTGTTCAGGAAGTTGTCTTCTGTACCAATGCATCTGTCCACTTTCTCTTCTATCAGATTTAGTGTACATAGTTTTTATGTTAAGGTTTTTTGATCCACTTGGACTTGAGTTTTGTGCAGAGTTATGGATATGAATTCATTTTCATTCTTCTACTTACAAACCACCAGTTAGACCAGTACCATTTGTTGAAGATGTTTTCGGTTTTCCATTTTGTAGTTTTGGAAGCTTGGTCAAAAATCAAGTGTCTATAGGTGTGCGATTTGATTCTAGTTCTTCTATTAGATTTTATTGATTAACCTGTCTGTTTTTATGCCAGTAACATGTGGTTTTATCACTATTTTTCTGAAGTACATCTTGACATCAGAAATGGTGATAACCTCTAAAGGTTCTTTTATTGTACAAGATTGTTTTGGCTATCCTCAGTTCTTTGGGTTTTTTTCATATGAAGTTGAATGTTTTTCTGTCATGGTGTATAAATAATTGTGTTGGAATTTTAGTGGGAATTGCATTGAATCTGTAGATTGCTTTGGTCATTTTTACTATATTAATGCTATATGTGAGCATGGGAAATCTGTCTGTCTTCTGATATCTTCCTCAGTTTTTTCTTCAAATATTTGAAGTTCTTGTCATATAGTTATTTCACTTGCTTGGTTAGAGTTACACAAAGATAAATTATTTGTGCCTATTAAGAAGGGTGTTGTTTCCCTAATTTCTTTCTCAGCCCATATGTTGTTTGTATTTAAGGTGAGCTACTGATCCCTTTTTAAGTTAATTTTCTATCCAAACAATTTGCAGAAGGTATTTATCAAATATACGAATTCTCTGGTATAAATTTTGAGGTCACATATGTATACCACCATATCATCTGCAAACTGTGATAGATAGACTTTTTCCTTTCCAAATTGTACCCTTGATCTCCTTTAGTTGTCTTACTGCTCTAGCTAGGACTTCAAGTACCATATTGAAGAGACAGGAAGATAATAGACAGCCTTGTCTTATTCTTGATTTTAGTGGAATTGCTTTAAGTTTCTCTCTATTCAATTTTATGTTGCCTATTGGCTTTCTGTATATTGTTTTTATTGTGTTAAGGTATGCACCTTATATCCCTTATATCTCCAAGACTTTTAACATGAAGAGATTTTGGATTTTGTCAAATGCTTTTTCAGCATATAATGAGATGATCATGTGAGTTTTCTTTTAAATTTGTTTATATGGCGTGTTACACTGATGGAATTTTGTATATTGAACCATCGCTACATCCTTTGGATGAAACCTACTTGATCATGTTGGATGATGTCTTTGATGTGTTCATGGATTTTTGTTTGTATTTTACTGAGTATTTTTGTATCAATGTTCATAAAATAAATTGGTCTCAAATTTTATTTCTTTGTTGAATCTTTGTATGGTTTCAGTATCAGAGTGACAGTGGCCTCATAGAATGAGTTTAGCAATGTTCCTTTTGTTTCTATTTTGAGGAGTATCGGTATTAACTCTTCTTTAGATGTCTGTTTGAATTCTGTGCTATAATCATCTGTCCTTGGGAATTTTTTCTTTTGATTTGGAGATGTTTAAATGACTGCTTCTATTTTCTTAGCAATGATAGGACTATTGAGACAGTTTTCCTAATCTTCATTTAACTTGGTAAATGGTATCTGTCTAGAAAATCATTCATTCATTTAAGCTTTCCCACATTGTGGAATAGACTCTTTGAAATAAAAGCTAATGATTCTTTGAATTTCCTCAGAGTCTTGTTATATCTCCCTTTTGAGTTCTGATTTTGTTAATTTTGGTAGTCTATCTTTTAGTTAGCTGAGACAAAGGTTTTTCTATGCTGTTGATTTTCTCAAAGAACCATCTCTTTGTTTCATTTGTTTTTTTTTTTTTTTATTATTATTCTATCTGTTTCTAATTGATTGATTTCAGCCCTGAGTTTGGTTATTTTCTGTTGTCTATTCCTCTTGGCCATGCTTGTTTCTTCTTTTTTTATACAACTTTCAGGTGTACTTTTAATTTTTAGTATGAGAACTCTCTAATTTCTTCATGAAGGCCCTTAGTGCTATGAATTTGCCTCTTAACATTGCTTTCTTTGTTTCCCATAAGTTTGGGTATTTGTGACTTCATTTTCATTGAATTCTAAAAAGTCCTAAATTTCTTTCTTTTTTTCTTGACCTAGCAATCCTTGAATAGAGAGTTATTTATTTTCCATGAGTATGTAGGATCTCTGTTGTTTTTTGTTGTTGTTAAAGTCCAGCTTTAATCCATAGTAGTCTGATGGATACAAGGAGTTATTTCAACTTTCTTGCAACTGTTGAGGCTTGCTTTGTGACCAAGTATATGGTCAATTTTGGAGAACATTCTAGGACGTGCTGAGAAGAAGTTCTGATCTTTTTTGTCTGGGTGAAAATTTCTGTAGATATCTGTTAGATCTATTTGATCTATAACTTCTGTTAGTTTTATTATTCTATGTTTAGACTGTCTGAATGACCTCTCAATTGGTGAAAGTAGAATGTTTAAGTCTCTTACTATTAATGTGTTCGGTTCAATGTATGATGTAAGCTTTAGTGTGTTTCTGTTAGGAATGTGAGTACCTTTGCATTGGGGCATATACATTCAAATTGACACTTCATTTTGGTGGATACATTTCTTTTGATTATGTGGTTGAAAGTCTATTTAGGATGGCTAATCCAGCTTGTTTTTTTGGGTCCATTTACACAGAAAACATGTTCTAGCCCTTTATTCTGAAGTAATGTTTATCCTTGTTGCTGAGATATGTTTCTTATATGCAGCAGAATGTTAGATCCTGTATATGCATCCACTCTGTTAGCATGTGTCTTTTTATTAGGGAATTGAAACCACTGATGTTGAGGGATATTAATGATAAATGATTGTTACTTTCTGTAATTTTGATGTTGTTGGTGGTATTACACATGTGTGTGTGTGTATGTATGTGCCCATGTACACACACATACACATAAACACACTTGTATGTGTATGTATTTGTGTGTGTGATTCTCTTCTTTAGGTTTGCTGGTGTGGAATTATCTATTTCTTTTGTTTTCTTGTGTGCAGTTACCCTCCTTGTGTTGAATTTTTCCTTCTAGTTTCCTCTGTAGGGCTGCATTAGTGGAAAGATATTGGTTAACTTTAGGTTTTTCCTGGAATATCTTGTTTTCTCTGTCTAGTGTGATTGAAAATTTTGCTTCTTATAATAGTCTGGGTTGGCATCGCTAATCTTTTACAGACTGTATGCCATCTGCTCAGGTCCTCTGACTTTTAGAATCTCTTTGAGAAGTATGGTGTAATTCTAATAGGTCTGCCTTTATATATTATTTGGCTTTATCCCTTTGTCAGTTTTAATATTCTTTCTTTATTTTGTACATTTAATGTGATTTTCTCTAGTTGATGTTTTGTAAGCTTGTACATTTATAGGCATCTCTTCCTTTAGGTTAGGGAAATTATCTTCAATGATTTTGTTGAAGATATTTTCTGGGCTTTTGAGTTGGAAGTCTTCTCCTTTTTCTATTCCTATTATTCTTAGGTTTGATCTTTTCATAGTGTCCTAAATTTCCTGAATGTTTTGTGTTAGGAACGTTTTAACTTGACCTATGTACTAATTTCTTCAGTAGTATCTTTTATGCCTGAGATTTCTCGATTCATCTCTTGTATTCTGTTGGTGATACATGCATATGTATCTTCTGTTCTTTTTTCTAGATTTCCCATCTTCAGGGTTGCCCCCCTTTAGTGCTTCTATTTCAATTTTTAGATCTTCAACAGTTTTATTTATTTCCTTTACCTCTTTGATTGTATTATCTTGCATTTCTTTATATTTATTTGTTTCCTCTTTAAAGGCATCTACTTATTTGATTGTATTTTCCTGTATTTGTTTAAGGAATTAATTTATTTTCTCTTTAAAGATCTCTATCATCTCCATAAGATGAGATTTAAGGCTATTGTCTTGCTCTAAAGGTATGTGATGATATACAGGGCTTTCTGTAGTAGGACAGCTGGGTTCTGATGGTGACATACAGCACTGGCTTTTATTGATCTTGCTCTTGCATGGTCCGTTAGCCATCTGGTTGTCTCTGGTGTTTGCTGCCTTTGTAGTCCCTGATGGGAGCAGCCCTCTGAGATTGCAACTAGAGCTGATTGTCCCTGGTGGCAGCAGGCTTCCAGGAATTCAAGCAGTGCTGGTGGTCCCTGATGGTTGCAGGCATCTGTTTGTCCTGGGCAGCAGTAGACCGCCAGGGATGCAGATAGAATGTGGACCAGAAATGGGGTGCAGAGTGGTCATGGCAGAGCTCAGCTGTGCTGATTTTGCCCAGAAGGGCGGGCAGGCTGGGAACTGGGGTAGAAGGTATCACATGGCGGTCACTGATGGCTGCAGGCATTTGGGATTGTGATTAGAGGTATGGGCTGCGAGATGAAGTACAGAAGGAACAGAGCATGCTTCAGGGCTGCTTGGTCTTTCAGATACCCAGCATTTAACTAGTTGTCAAATTTATTTTTTTTACTTACAGATTAATAATTTTCCTTTGTATATATCCACTGCATATTTTTATTTAGCTGCAGTAAAAATAAAATTGTGTTGTAAATGAAATAACTGCTTTCTTAACTCCTCTGTGAATTAAATCTTACAGTGTCTCGTGAACTGAATTCCAGACACTGTCTCTTTCATGTGAAGTTCTTCCCTCTCCTGATCCTCTCTATTATCTTTTAGTCTTGAATTTTATGGGGTCCCTCTCACCTGAGTAGCTGCACATCTCTTGATTCTTAGGCCTGGAACAATAGGTTTCTACCTCTAAGGGTTCTACCTCTGTGAGGTGATTCACCTTTTCATAGTGTTGACCTGGTAAAGGTCAATATCATGTGGTATGGTCTATATATTTTGCCTTCTATCCTGTTATGATATGTTGTATTCTTAAAGGCTATGGTGACTTGGCATGGAAATATGAAGTGTGACTATAAGCTATAAGACATTGACACTTGAGAGTCTTCTTTATTAGAACATAAACTAGACCATGTTGGTTGAAACAGTTTGGTTAAGTATTAGGGACTCCACTACTATGCTCACTAGATATTCTTCTTCCTATTTGATATTATTTTAGAAATGTGGTTATGCTACCCTTGCTGATTTCCAATGCAAAAGAACAATGACCTTTTAAACACTGGATTCATATTATATGTTAGAAAATTAAAACCATCCCATAGTCTAGTGCATTTCTTCCTTTTTTTTTCTGATCCTTGAATCATATATGGAATTCCACAATCAAAATATTGTGATTGACAGCCTTGCTTTTCCTTACTATAGCTGTCTGGTAACTGAGTAGTAGCTTTCTGCTTTGCATCTGTGCCAGACACTGCAGGGAAGCACAGATCAACACTCCATTCAAGAGAGGACTCATTGCTTACCTGTAAGGACCATGAACTCCTTCAGAGTGATCTCAGCTTGAGTTGAGGCTACAATCTCTTTAGAGGAGACTGAGCTGTTGACTAGTTCAATAGGTATGCCTGTACTGGATATTCTTTGATCCAAGGCTCTCTGTTGGGTTGACAGAGACTGTGTTGCAGTCTAGCAGGTCTTGATACCTATACCTATACCTAACCCATTCCATTCCCTCTTAAATATTACTTCCTGAAATATTCTGCACTCCTACCTTTAGCTTGGCATCCACATACTAAGAAGCAAACTTGCACAATATTGACCTAATTTGGGGTAGTGTCATCCTCTTTATAATGTCAAGAGCCAAAACCTTTTGTTCCATCTTATGATGGCTATTGTCAGTTACTTTTACCTGCCTGATTTGTTCATTCAGAAAATTTATGATCCTTGGTGTGGTCATATTCAAAAGAAAGCACTAATACACAGCAGCATTTAGAAATATGAAAAGCATGCTTCCATATTTCTCTGAAGATTTTGAAAATAGATGTTCTCATTTATAATATTCTCACTGTAAAGGAAGGATAATAGAGGTAGTTTTCTGTAGAATTTTGAGAACAAATGGTTACAGTTTGTTAAGTGTTCACTTTATGTCGATCTTTCCAGCTACTAATTTATTTCAGCTACTGGCACATAGCTCAGCATAAACTAAGTGAAAAAAATAGATTCTAAAGTCTAGACAGAGACCTCACAGCCCACTTACTTCCTGTGCTTCTATACTCTCTCTCTCAAGGGTATCCTTGTGCCAGTATTGCCCCTGTGGCTAATCACATGATTTGTTACCTGTTTGCAATGCTTGGGAATAAAAAGAAACAGCAAGCTACACAATTGAGTAGAAGCTTCTTTAAAGCCTAGTTAATAAATGTAGAAGATATCTAAAAAACAGAAACAGTAAGAGAACAGGCATGATTTTTTTTAAAGGTGATTTTCATGGTGTGGTCAATAGATTCAACTGGGCCATTAGTGAAGATAAAGGATGGAATTGATGGAAATTCCAGCTGTCTGATCTGTGGTATTAGCAACAGATATGAGAAAAAAATTATATATGAAAAGGGAATATTCACCAGGTCTACTTCTAGTCAAGGGCCTGCCGATGTCTTAGGAATGCTGACATCAAGAGAAATAATCTTCCCAAAGGAAGAGTACACCAACTATGTAATACCAAATGGTTTTCCTGAAAATGTACATACAAGTAACAGTATACAGACTGAGTAGATTGTATCTATATAATTGGAATTACACACATGTGCGCACACACACACACACACACACACACACACACACACATAATAATATACATATTTATATGTTCACACACACTTGTGAAATTATACACATATAACAACAAAAGAAAGAGGCATAATTTTTTTAAAAAAATAGAGCCTCATGGGATGTGTTAGCAAGAGGAAAAGTAAGGGGAAACAATAGAATTATATTGTTATTGCAAAAAGAAAATAAAAAGTATGAAAACTTTATATTTAAGGAAAAGTTTAAACAAAACTTTAATTATAGCGTTAGTCCTGTGATCCACCTGAGTCACACTGATCTTGCTGGTAAATCATGTTTCAGTTGCTCATCCATGAAGCTTAGTTATTAAAAAAGGAAATTGCTAAAGATTATTTTCCCCAATCGTATGTGATCTATTTAGAAAGAGAAATGAGGAAAGAGAAGTAAGAAAAAGGTGGGATTGTAGACCTGAATGCAGTGAAAAGGATTTAGAATAACTTTATTTGGGAACTTTGTACATTTATGACATTACTATAAAGCCCATTTAACATCCAGCTTTATGTTCTTCTTTGGCACAATAATCATACTCTTCTCTTTTGAGAGAGAGTTGCAAATGTCTTGAGCTGTCACTTGAATAGGAGGTCAGTCATAGTGTTTGATAAATTTTTAAAAGCATTGTACAAGCTCACCTAGAAAATAGCTTTTCTTTAAAAAAAAAAAAAAGCCAACAGCCAAAACCTAGGATTTATGCAAATCCCCTATGGGATTTATGCAAATTCCATACATTTTGATAGTCAGAGAAAAATAGATATTTTCCATAAAGTGCTTGAATTGAGTCTGCCGCTCAAACAATATAGGTAATTGTAGAAAAGTATGGAAGCGAGATCTACTTCTCCCACTCAGACATTCACAAATCATGTTGAATCTGCTTCAGACCTAGCCAAGGAAAGTGCATCATTTGGAAATTGCTGCTGAGTATGGATTTTGCACAGGACACAACAGAGATTTTGGAGTTGAGGTGACAGGGTCACTAGCTGTTAGCTCTTGGAGGCATTTGTTAGAGTCTGTGGAATAGCTGGTATCAGTTTCAGGAAGCAGAAAAGTGCCTGACTCTGTTCTCACTTAGCATAACCTCAAGAAATCATGGCAGAGTGAACAGAACTTCTCCCAACTGGCTTGCATTTCTTGGACTCCAGCTTTTGTCCTCAGTTGAATTAAAGGAAGGAAATGATCAATGATCATTTTCTCACTGGTCTAAATATTTTCTGAAAAGAATTCATAATAAAGGATAACAGAATACTAAATATTTACAAAGGTTTCAATTCCTGACTGAAGTAGAATCATCATATATCAGTTTGGGTTTCTAGAATCTTTCTATAAGTGATGCCAAGGAGTTTCCTCAAAGGAAATTCTAGTCATGGCACTCACTGTTTAAATATACAGTTCTCTCCTCTATATTTAAAAAAAAAAAAAAAAAAAAAAAAAAAAAACCAAAAAACAAAACAAACAAAAAAAAAACCTTTACTTTCTTAACTAATTCTACATAAGAACCTATACAAAGGTTTTGTTGCTTAAACTAACAAAAAGTTCTCCCTTTTAAAATGTATTTTTTGAGAGCTTAGAAATGTAGTAGGAATAGCTTAGGTAGGAACTCCGGCTTGAGATTCCATGAGGATGTGCTGCAACTGTATGAAGGCTTGGCTGAGGCTGGAGCATCCATATCTTAGGACTTACAGGTTTATTAGGTGTTGATGACAAATGGGTTTTACTCACAGAATTCTTTGAGCATGCTGATGACATGGTGCCTAACACCCTGTTCCATCCTTAAAATTCCTCCCACATTGCATCCTCCCATTCTCCTCAGAGAAGGGAATTCCAGTTGGGTACCATTTATATTGGAGCATCCAGTGCTAGTGGTACTAGGCTCATTCTTTCCTACTGAGGCTCAACCAGGCAGTCTAAGTAGGGGATAGGGAATCCAAAAGCAGGAAGCAGAGACCAAGACAGCTCCTGTTATGCTTGTTAGGGTATCTACGTGATGACTAAGCTGCACATTTGGTACTAATATGGAGGGAAGACTAGGTCCAGTCTCTTTATGCTCTCTGCTTGATAGCCCAGGCTCTGTGAGCCCATGGTCCCAGGTTAGTTGACTCTGTGGGATTTTGTTTGGTGTCTTTGACCCCTCTGACTTGCTCATTTCTATTTCTCATTCTTCTTTCTACAAAACTATCCAGGCTCAACTTGATATTTGGTTGTGAGTCTCTGCACCTGCCGTCATCCACAGCTAGATGAAGCCTCTCTGGAGACAGTTATGCTAGATTTTTGTCTAATACCCTACCCAGTTCCCTCTCTCCTTGACCTCCAATGACTGTTTAGTTTCCTCTTGTGAGTGAGATTCATGTATCCTCCCTTGTGGCCTCATTATTACCCAGTTTCTTTGGGTCTGTGGATTGTTGTAGCATGGTTGTCCTGTACTTTATGGCTAATGTCCACTTATAAGTGAGTATATAACTTACATATCTTTCTGGGTCTGTGCTACCACTCTCAGGATGATATTTGCAAGTTCCATCTATTTGCCTGCAAAATTTCTAATTTCTTTTTTTTTAATAGCTAAATAGTATTCTATGGTTTAGATATACCCACAGTTGATGGACATCTGTGTTGTTTCTAGTTTCTTGTTATTACAAATAAAGCTGCTATGAACATATTTGAGCAAGTGTACCTGTGGCATACTGAAACATCTATTGAGTATATGCCTAGAAGTGGTATGACTGGGCCTTCAGCCACAGATAACATAAAATATCTAGATGTAACTCTAACTAAGCAAACAAACGACTTGTACAATAAGATCTTCAAGTCTCTGAAGAGGGAAATTGAAAAGGATATCAGGCAATAGAGAAATATCACGTGCTCATGGATGTGTATGATTAACATAGTGAAAATAGACATCTTCCCAAAAGGAATCTAAAGATTCAATGCAATTCCCATCATCATTCCAACACAATTCTTTACAGATCTTGAAAGAGCAATTCCCAACTTCGTATGTAAAGCCAAAAGTCTCAGGGTAGCTAAAAACAATCTTGAACATTAGGAGAACTTCTAGAAGTTATCACCATGCCTGTTCTCAAGCTGTACTACAGAGCAATAGTAATAAAAGCTGCATGGTATTGGTATAGGAACAGACAGGTTGATCAATAAAATTGCACTGAAGACAGTAAAATAAACTTACATACCTATTGACACTTGATTTTTGACAGAGAAGGCAAAACCATATAATGGATAAAAGGAAGCATCTTCAACAAATACTGCTGATCTACCTGGATATCTGCATGTAGAAGAATGGAAATAGATCCATATCTACCACCCTGCACAAAACTCAAGACCATGTGGATCAAAGACTGCCACATAAAACCAGATATACTAAGTCTAATAGAACAGAAAGTGGGAAATAGCATTGAACTCATTGGTTCAGGGAACGACTTCCTGAACAGAACAGGCTCTAAGGTCAAGGATTGTTAAATGGACTTCATGAAACTGAAAAGCTTCTGTAAGGCAGAGTACACTGCCAATAGGACAAAATGACAGCCTACAGATTGGGAAAATACCTTAATTAATCCTACATCTGAGAAAGTACCAGTGGCTACCCACCCTGGAATGGGTTGAAGTCAGACACAGAGTTGGATGCAGGTGAGCTTTAAAAACTGATGGTCTCTGAATGTTCTAGCTCTCTAACTATGCTGAATGCTTGTTGGTAACTTCCATAAAGTCCTAAAACTTTCTTGCTTATTTTAAGGGTTAAAAGGCACTGGTTTAGGTGATTAACACCTATAGCCTAACTACAGTGGATTAAGTAATGTAGCCTTTGTTCTATCTCAGTAGAAACTGCAGGGCTCTAAATCCTAACCTGGTAGTTGAAATAACAGGAAGTAAAAGAAACACTTTGAAAAGTGAAATAATCTTTATTTTACGTTTTCTCTAAAGAGTTTCCTATGGAAGTTCTCTATGAAAAGGGGATTGAGCTTTCTCCTCTCTTTGACTTCAGCTCTTGTATATCTTTTAGAATACGTGACCACATGGTAAAAAGCACACCACAAGTTTATACATAAATTCAAATCATAAATTGAATAAGAAGTTTACAACAGAGAATGTTTACATGCATATCCATTAAGAGTAATTATCTGGCTAAATACTCATCATCTGTTACCTGCTCTACAAATTCATGGAGCTTTAAAATTGCCAATATAATTTTGTGACTATGGTATTCGTGAACTTTTGTATAGATAAATCCAGTCAATATTTTATCTTCTATACTTGCACCTATAGGAAATCCTTAGTTCTCTTTATATTACCTTTGGTTAATTGTTTTACAACCTCTTGTCATATGGTCTAAGTTGTAGATACCTGCTTGGTCTCTCAGAAGCTATTAACTTGAGACTTTTGAAGACTGGCAAAGTTCTCATTCCATTTTTAACATCAGAAAGGACTTAATAGCAATCCTATATAGCGTCACTACAAGACAGTACATCTTTATTGTTCTGCAGAGATATGCTCAAAAGGGTGAACTAATACCTAAGGATTGAAATATATATTATAATATATATATATATATCAGAAAAGGCATATTAATAGCAGGAACCTCCCTAAAATGAAATTCTTCTCAGACTTGCCTAGAGAAGCAATTCCATCATTAAATTTGGCAGTCCATGACTGAAACATCTCAGGAAGATCACCTGCCACAGAGGACTAATATCCAAAACGTATAAAGAACTCAAGACACCAACTAGACACCATCTAAATGGCTCAATTTAAAAACAGGATACCAATTAAATAGAGAATTTTGGTTTTTTTTTTATTATTAATTATTTGTTTATATTCCAGATGTTGTCCTACTCCCATTCCCTGCTCCCAGAATTCTTCATGCCATCCCCCGTACCCTTTGCCTCGAAAGTATGCTTCCTTTCCCCACAGGCATCCCCCTTCCCTGGCTCACCAAGACTACAAAATTAGGCACATCTTCTCCAACTGAGGCCAAACGAGGCAGTCCTCTGCTACATATGTGCCAGGGGCCTCAGACCAGTCCATGTATACTCTGGTTGATGGCTTAGTCTCTGGGAGCTCCCAGCATTCTGGGTTAGTTGACACTGTTGGTCTTCCTATGGGGTTGCCATACTCTTCAGCTCCTTCAATCCTACCCATAACTCTTCCATAGGAGTCCCTGACCTCAGTCCAATTTTTGTCTATAAGTATTTGCATCTATCTCAGTCAGCTGCTGGTAGAGCCTCTCAGAGGACAGCCATGCTAGGCTGCCTTCTGCAAGTACAACATAGCATCAGTAATAGTTTTAGGATTTGATGCCCATCCATGGGGTGGATCCCAAGTTGCGCTAGTTGATGGATAGCTTTTCCTTCAGTCTCTGCTCCATTTTTGTCCCTGCATTTGTTTTAGACAGGAACAATTCTGAGTCAGAAATTTTGAAGGTAGGTGACTTCATCCCTCCATTTGGGACCCTGTTTATCTACTGCAGGTGGTCTCTTTTGGTTCCCTCTCTTCACTCTTGGACATTTCAGCTAAGGTCTTCTCCATTGTCTCCTAGAAACCTCTCACATCTTAGGTCTCTGGGTGTTTCTACAGGGTGCCCCCACCCCCAGAAGCTGCATATTTCCATTCATTCTCCTGGCCCTCTGGACTTCTCTCCCATTTCCCCTGATACCTGATCCTATCCCCTTTCCCCTTCTGCTTCCGCCCTCCCCTCTTCTACCAGGTTCCTCCCTCCTTCTTAAAAGAGGAATCTTAAATGGCCAAGAAGTACTTAAAGAAATGTTTACTGTCCTTGGTCATTAGGGAAATTCAAATAAAAAGGACTCTGAGATTCTATCTTATCATAATTAGAATGGCTAAGATAAAAACCTCAAGTACTGGTGAGGATGTGGAGCAAGGGGTGTATTCCTCCATTGCTGGTGGGAGTACAAACTTCTACAACCACTTTGGTTATCTATTACAAAGTTTCTCAGAAAACTGGGAATTGTTCTACCACAACTTTATTACTTTTTAACATTTGTCTTACTTATTGTTTTTTTTTTTTCTAAATCTACAGTTCACATGTGCTTATGTCCATTATTGTTTGATATTTCAACTCCACATTTGGTTTACTTTTCTTTATAAAAGTCTAACTTGATCTGTGTCATATAATATTATCCCCAGTAAATAGCACGTATTTAATAACTGTGATATATGGAACCGGTTTAATTATCTGTGGAGGCTGAAGAGTCCACACTTCTACTCATGCCATGTTATGTCCTGGAGAATGCACTCTTCCAGGAGACACTACTTTTATAAACACAAAGTAATCAGTCTCATAGAATTCTCTAGTGCTCTGAAAAGATACCATGACCAACACAACTTGTAGAAAAAAATAGTTTACTGGGGCTAACAGTTTCAGAGGGTGAGTCCATGTTTGTCATGCTATTTAGCACAGCAGCAGACAAGGTGCTGAAATAGCTAAGAAGTTTCATCTTTTTTCCCACTAATTTGCTTATGTATTCACTTTACATCCTGATTGCAGTCCCCCTCTCCTCCTCTTCTCTCAGTCCTACCCTCACGCCCCCTACCATCCCCTCTCCCCTTTTCTTGAGTACACAATGGTAGGACAAACAGATACTTTCCAGGCAGGTGCACTTGTTCCATGATGAAAAATATGTACTATGTTTCTTGGGGATCTAATGTGGGTGCCACACAAGAGACAGAAGTGTGAAAAATCATGACAATAATTTGGACAAGATGACTTGAGTGCTCTATAGAGAACTCATCAAAATGAGGCAAAAGGAAGTACATGAAAGGACATTAGTAATCCTTTGTTATAGGGTGTCACAGGGAACTCTGCAGTGTATATTGTTTAAGAGAAGAATAATGAAAAAAAAAAAGCAGAAAAAAGTTCTCTGAAGTGCCATAGCTGTTCAGCACAGAAGTAAAACATGCTAAAAGCAACGGAAATGATTTCGGACATCAGCCACTTTAGAAGGCATTATACATAGGACAGCCACTCTCTCTCTCCTTTGGTGCTTAGTTTCTTCTCATGCTATGCAGAGGAGCCCAAGTACTAACAGAGTAAAAGTTCCAATGAAGAAAGAGACAAGGAATGACAGCTTTTTGATTCATCCATTGCAAGTCCACCTGGAAGAGAAATGATGAAAGTAAGAAAGATCTGTGGCTTCTATGTCAGATCTGAGTGGGATGCTTTATTGCCATGAAAAGGAGTAAAATGTCATATAAAATTTCATCGATCACAGGAAAAACTGCTTAAAAGAGAAACTGGACAGAGTAGCTAAGAAATTTGATAGGCTTATTGTCTTTCCTTTCTTTCTGGTCTAACCTAAGAGGAAAGAGAAAGCAGCCCCTGTTACACAGTCAGGAAGTACAGGAAAGGGGATTTTATTGCAGAACACAATGGGAATGTATGTTAGACATATGCAGCATGATGTTACAATTATTGCATTTCTGCCTAACTCTTTCTTTGACTTTAATATCACTTCAGTTTTCCCACTGCCTGGTAATATCTAACACATCACTCCCACGATGTGCCAAAGTAGTTTGTTCCAAATGCTTTTGTGGCTACTAACTTCTCATTCTGTCAATAACCCCATGATGTAGGAATTGATGATATTCTGAATTGCACAGAGAAGAAATCTGAGTAAAATAGGTATGTAGCAATTTTGGATTTAACCAGTGCTCTGGTTCCAGGGACATGATCCTAACTATTTTTATGCTATAATTATAGGTAAATTTTATATATCTTGTTGTATTTTTAAATAATTTTCAGACATAGGGAATGCTTACTTACTGAGATTTTGGATTTTCTATCTTTTCCCTTCTGCTGCTCAAACCTCCTTAGGATTTGAATAGCAAAAAAAATACATAATAACAAATTGCTCCCACAATTATAACTCATTATTAAGGATACTGATTGCTGGAACTGGCTGTCAGACCTATTGAAGAGCTTCAAAATGATTTGTCCCTCTAATATAAGTGGCTGTGAGGTGTAATGACACTGACTTCTATGTTGATAATGGCAGAGGAGTTCAAGAGCAAAAGATAGGGTGATTAGAAAAACTATTATAAACTAGTGTTTGCTTCAGCTAGCTAAAGGAAATGAGAAGGATTAATAGGAGATAATAGATAGACAGGCAGACAGATGATAGCAAAAGTATTTATAGATATAAATATCTGACAAGTAAATATAAGTCAGACTTACATATTAAAAATTGAAGTGATGAAATTTATTTTTGTATTAAAATTGTAAGAATATATCATAGAATAGTGATTAGATTCTATAATTCATAGCAGACACTTGGAAAGATATACTGTAAGCAGTTTAAAATATTTTCTGATGTAAGAACAGTTCAGATTTTAGCACTTTGGCTCTGTTCTGGGAAAAATCTGTGTAGTCCCTGATCCCCACATCCTTGCCTCAATATCTTGAATATTCTGTGAGGATTCTGGTAAAGAAATCAGCATACTCCCTGGAATTCATTTAATCTCCATGCTATCTATCTTTTATAAGAACTTTTAAAAAATCTGCCTGGCAATGATAATGTTCTTCCGCCTTAATTTTTACATGCCATACAAGCCAAACTCCCTCAGAAGAAACTAGTTTATCAAAGTTAGTTCATCACTCTTAGATCAACAGGAAGATCTTTAAGACTTTGCTAGCCATGGACAGCAATATTTTGGAGATTCACAGAGAGGACCATTGGATCCTGAGACACTATCCTTCCATATGAATGAGATAATGAGATAGCGGAAAGAAAGTCAACTTAAGTACAGATTTAAATATTGGATGAAATAGGTAATAAGAAGAAAACATTATCAAAGGAAAAAATTATCTTAATCTACCCATGGCCTTGAGCAAGGATTTGGCCTTCTGTGAAAATTTCAACATTCTATTTCCTGGGGGTTTTGTTGTTGTTTTGTTTTTAATATTTTGTTTTCTAACATTTCAAATATTTTTTACATTTTGTTTTCTAATTCAGTATATTTTGATCATATTCCCCTCCCCCAACACCTCCCAGGTTCTACCCAACTTCTTATCCACACAACTTCATGTTCTTCTAACTCTCTCCAAAAGAAATCCTCCAAAACAAAATAAGTAGATAAATAAAAACAAACTAATGATAAAAATACCCGAATGAAACAAAAGGCACCCACAAAAGCCATGCAGTCTATTTTGTGTTGGCTAACTACTTTTGAGCACTGGGAGTGCCCGGGAGCACAGTTATACATCCAATCACACTCTCTGGAGAAAACTGATTTCCCAGCAAATATCAATTGCAAATAACTTCTTGGTTAGGGCTGTGAATTGGTATACACTTTCTTTTCTCAGTTCTGGGATTTTTATATAATAACTAGTTTTGGTTCCCTTTCTTGATTAACAAAAACTGTGACTTGCTGAAGTCAAGTCAACATGCATGTCTTTTCTTCCTAATTCGTGTTTTCTTCCTAGTTTGAAATGCATTATATTTTGAAGATATACTCCCATTTTTTTTCAAATATATATTTCAAATTATAGACAAGAAGTAATCTAATATTTAAGATGTTGTACAAACTTTATCTAGGTATCAAAATAATGACAGATGAGTACTCTGCAGTTAATGCATCTAGCTCCAGAACACAAAGGCTGATCATGTTAAATCCATGATATACAAGCTAATTTTTAGGGGCAAGTGAGTAATATACAGTGTTTCAAACTGGAACAAACTATCTTAGATTGAGAGCCATATAAATATAGGGACAAACTCAAATTTTTTACTTAACGATGAATATCAATGGGATATTACTTTAGGAAAAAATTCATTATACCTGTGACTTCTTTAGTCAAGATAGATGATAATAAATACCATTCCTAACTGGGAAGTTGATGTCTTAAGCTCCTATTGTTTTGGTTTCATTTATAACTATTTACAACTTGTCTACTGAGGACAAACCAACTTTATCTTTGGCTTGTAATTCTTGAAGGTCAATTTAATTTCTTTCTCTTAATCTACCATTCCTAATTTCTTTCAAGTTGTTCAACTCTATACACGTGAAATAACAGTAAGCTGCAAATTTTTCAACTTGAATTTTCTTGTCAGTACTTTGTCATCAGTATCATTCAAAATTTACTACTTTCAGTCTGTATGACTTGAAGTGGTAAACAGAGCCAGAATTATAATATAACTAGTGAAAATAAGTTCTTTGGTCTAAATGGAGAGGAGAGTAAGGCAGCTAGCTATATACCCCTGAGCTCCACTGCTTCTCTTTGATCATCCACTAATGTTTTCTTTATCCTTTGGTTGACAGCTCATGTTCTTAATTATTCATCTGCTAGAGTTAGTTGATAGAAATGTAAAGATGAGCTGTTGTTTAATATTGATAAAGGTAATTGTTTCTGTGAAAAAGCCTTTCAGCTTCCCTCCATCCTTTCTGCTGTCTGCAAACCTATCCCATATAAAGCAGCCACTTTCTGTCTTTAGTGTTCCTAGCAATCCCCATGACCATCATGATGAAATGCAGATTCTAATTTAGTAGGTTTAGAAGAATCCTCAAATTCTGGTGTTCTTGTACTTTTCCAGAGTCACATTTTTTAACAGTAATGCTAAAATGAATAGAAGGCTAGGAGTATTCTGAATACATTACTACTGTCTGGTCACCATATTAGACATCTTACATTATTTATCTGCTATTAATTCCTAGGATAGTTCTAGAAAGTATCTAGTATTAACCTGAGAAAATAAACAGATACATATTTACCATAGAGGATAATAACCTGATCTCTTTACTAAATATGCAAGACATGGATTGTGGATTGCCAAATCTCTGACAGTTTTATTTTTCATTTTATAAAATAAGAATAAGAATATCTGCTTGCAGGGATCTCAGAAAGATCTGAAATACATGCGAATCACTAACTTCAGTGTCTGGTCCAGGGATGCTCTTAAAACATTCTATCTATTGTTATGACAACTTCAATTTTAGGAATATAAACAAGAAGAAAACTTGAGTGCTTAAATTTCATATTTAGTTGTGGTCAGTAGAAGTGATTTGAATTATAACTTTGAATTATAAATGTAATGGGTAAATTTGTTTTTCTATTGACTTGATATTTAGTTATATCTCTTTTCCTGGAAGAATTTTAGCAATAACCAATCATTGCCCATTATGAATATACTGACTTGTAGTTTTCATCTGTCAGTGTTGGGCATACCGAGTGTATATATTTCTCAGCATGGGAAAGAACAATTCAAGTTGTAAACCCTAGTATGCAATCATTTAGTCATTGTGAGGTTGCTAATTAGCATATGTTGAAGTGGTCAGATTATCAGCATATCATGCATTCATTTATGTTAATGACTCTTTATTTGATCTTATACAACAATCACACACATCTACCCTGGAAGTCAAAAGAATAAAAGAATCAGCTGGAGACTTTTGATAGAGAATTTATACATCTTAGATTGTGAATAACCTACAATCACATTATAAACACTTTATTATAAAGGAAATAAAACCAAAATGGAAAACTAAAAACTTGCTTTTTAAATGTAATAAGCGCTTCAGCATCTGAAAAAGAGCCACAAAAGAAATGCAAGCATATTTTCCCATTAAGCATATAAAGGATTTACACACTAATGATTAGAGACCGATTATAGTCCACTTCATTGACAAGTACATGCAAAGATAAAATGCAAATGGAAAATTAGCATATGAAAAATGATAATGTTCATAAGCTATCAGCGAAATTACAAATTAAATCTACAAGAAGTTCTATTTTACTCCAATGAGAATTGCAGACAACAAATCACAACAAATGCTGGTGAAGGGAAATCCTTACACCCTGCTGGTGGGAATGTATACTAGTCCAGCCACTATGAGATCCATATGGAGTGTTCTCAAAATGTTAGAATTATTTCTACCATATGTTACAGCTATACCACCCATGGGTATTTGATAAAGGACTAAAAATCAACATGTAGAGATACTTGTGCACCATTTACAATATAACTGAGTTATGAAACCAGTCTAGGTGTTACAAACTTATATGTCCAACAGAAATGGGTAAATAAATTGTGCTATATATACATTGAATTTCTCCAGTTATGCAGAATTTATGTCTTCCTAAGGAAAGTGTATGCTATCTGGGGATAATTTTACTAAGCAATTTAAATCAGCCTCACTCAGAAAGACAAATAATATGATGTATGACTTCTTTCTGAGAAGGTTCCCAGGTTCTATAGCTAGATAAAATCATGTACACATGTGATAAAAATAGAAATGTAGAAATGTAGCTGAGAAACAATAATGGGCAGCATGGGAAGAGGGAGGAGGGAAGAGGAAGGAGAGAAGAGGGTTGAGGGAAAAGAGAGGAGGGATCATGCTTAATGCACATTATATATATGTTATGTATATATGTGTATATATATTGTGTGTATATAACTCTATCTATCTATACTATCTATCTATCTATCTATCTATCTAATCTATCTATCTATCTATCTATCTAAAACTGGAGCTCTGTTCCCAAAACTAGGGCTAGGGTTATTTAAAACATACATACATATATGTGCATATATTATATATAATGCATATTATATATGTAAAATATTTATATGCATAACTATGTATATTTAAAAATATATGTGTATGTAGTATACACACATATGTAAATTTAAAAATAGGAATTATAGCAATAGATTTAAAATAATTATATGACTGACAGTGAAACTAGAACTCAGATTTTAAGTACTGAGTAGAGTATAGAAATGAAAATCTTAGACTGTCAAGATGGCTTAGTAGGTAAAGCACAGTTTCAGCCAAGCCTGATGACCAGAGTACTGTTCAAGCAACTCTTGTTGTTGAAGAGAGAATGAAGAATTGTCCTCTGACTTTTATTTTTACTTTACCATGTATGTGTCCATATAAACTCTCTCTCAACTCTGTTAGCAAATATGTGTTACAATAATACATGAAAATGTATTATTATTATTATCACCTAAAATTCTTGGTTGTGGTGACAAAAGCCTGGAATATCAGAACTTGGGAGGCTAAGCAAAAAGGATTGGTAGTTTAAGGATAGCTTGGGCTATATGGTGTAGAGGAATTTTAATCCAGTACCATGATTACTTTGTCAACAGGTCACATCTAAAGGTATGATCCAGTTGGAATGCAGACATACCACACACCTTTTGTTCCTCCAGCTGAATATGCACCTTTAGTCCCTCTGGCTGAAATACAGACACACCCATAATATACATATATACCTTTAATCTCAAATAATGACATCTCATTGATGGGCAGACAAAGTGACCAATCAGAAAAAGATTTGACAGAATGAATCAGAGATAGGATATGCCCAAGTCTCAGGAGAACAGACAGGATAGGCTACTTAAGAGGAGTTAAGGAGAAAGAGTTCAGTTCAGTTTAGTTCAGTTCAGTTCAGTTCAGTTGAGCAGTTCAATTCATGGAGTTCAGAGGCCGTCTTTCTAAGCAGATCAGTTCAGTCAGAAGCCAAGAGAAGCTAATTTGAATCAGTCAGCTTGGAGAGGAGTGTGAGCCAGAACAGCTCAGTTGCTCAGCATGCCAAAGTTCAAAAAGAGCTAGAAAGTGTGAATTTATTCAGTAATAAGTCTCAGAGGCTGAAACATTCTTGACCTAGATTAACAGATGCAGGCTGGAAGCTTCCAGACCGAGGCTTAGGGATCATTAGATAGAAATGCTCTGGGCTCAGCCCAAGCCAGGCTTTTGTAAAGCTTCAGTATATCTCTCATCTCATGTCTTCATCTGGGGAAGTAAAAATGACATCTACATTTATAATATGGTATAAACTTGTATCAAAAACTCTAAACAAAACTAACAACAAAACTCATGAATTTTATTTGGCTCACAGTTATGGATCTCTAAGATCAATGGACTATGTCTGGTGATAGCCTTCCTGGCAATGACCTGTGGAAGTACACAAACACACATTTAAAAGGGAGAAAAGAATATAAAGTTGCAGATTACCTCAGCCACCAGGAGATGTTTTCAGGATATGACAACATCTCTATTTTTCAGCCATATGTGTATGTTTGTGTGTGTGTGTGTATGTGTGTGTGTGTATTATATAACGTTTTCCAAAGAGCTGTTTTCCAAAAACTGAATAGGTTGTAGGCTTGCCTAAAATAAGATATTTTAAGCCAATCATAGGCTAATTTTTGCCTTTTTAAGAATATTTTGCTTTTTTAAAGTTACATTTATTTACTCATTTAGTGTGTGTATGAGGGCCTCTCTCTCTCTGCCTCTCTGTCTCTGTATCTCTCTGTCTCTGTCTCTCTCTCTGTCTCTCTATGTGTGTGTGTGCATGCATATGTGAGTGTGGGCAGTTTGTGAGCACATGCAAGGGAGAGAGAGAGAGAGAGAGAAAGAGAGAGAGATTTCCACTTAAATGAAGCATCCACCTTGGAAGAACTCCCATTAAGGCACAGGATGTTCTAGGGAGGTGAACCATACCATTTTACAGGAAACACCTTTAGCTTGGGGAGGAAACAACTCAAAGGCTTCAGGAGGTCTCTGAACTGACCTCCTGACTATCCCAGTGGCTTTATTCTATGAATAAAGGATTGTTGAGAGACATTCTTTGACAAGGAAAGCCTCCTGGAAGAAGCAGAGATAAGCTGAGCTCCCTGAAAAAGGCTCAGACCGCTGAACTACCTGGAAAGGCTGTTTACAACCTGCTGAGCTCCTTCAGGTTGTGTAGTGTGCTCCAGATTTTTGTGAACTGTCACCCATGTCGAGATGAGTTTTGATGTGCAACTGCCTTTCAGTCATTTCTGCTCTTTTAAATAACCCAATAAACTCATTAGTTTACCAAGTTTTGCATTGGTAGTTAATATGCATAGTACCCTGTCCCAGTGTCTCATGTTTCCTCAGGAAGAGAATTATACAACAGGGTATTAGAGGATAATTTGCAGGAGTTAGTTTTCTCCTCCCATCATGTGGGTCTCATGAAATCTAGTCACCAGGCTAAGTAGCAATCAACTTTACCTCTGGACCATCTCACTGTCCCAAGACAATTATTAATATGAACTTTCTAGTAATTATCATTAGCATAGTAAGGCATATGCCACTTTATCAGCAAATTTATAATTGTTAGACAGGTCGTCTGTTTTCTTTCTCCAGATTTGTGTCTTGGTTCACATGTGAGAATAAACAATAAACCACATCCAAATAGTTCAAAGGCCTTCCTGCCAGAAAACAGAGTTCCCATAGTCAAGAGGGATGAGGAAGTGTGGGAGTGGGAACATGCCTTGTATTTATTATAGCTTCTGCTATTGAGTTCTCCTGTGACATGAAGAGAAATCATAAAATATCCTATTAGAAAGAAGGCTTACATTAGTATGTGGCAGAGTTGTGTGGGTGATCACATGGATGATTAGTAAGACATTAGAAAGCAAGTCTGAGTGTGGTGTTGGTGACAATGGCAATGTGGAGAAAGATGAAGCCAGGTGTCTTTCAAGAGAGGAAATTGCAGTAACTGGCAGCTAGGTATAAAAAGAAAGAAAGAGAAACAAAGAAAAGAGATAAAAGAAAGAATGAAACAGAGGAAAGAAACAAAGAAAGAAACCATAAATGCAAAGTGTTTTTAATATTAGTGAGGAAATGAAGCTAACAGTGGTAAAATTAAAATAGGTTATGGACATGTTTGCAGACTAGGTCAAAAATATTATTAAAGGGAGAGATATTTTTATTGATGTGTATAATAACACTCCTGCAAAATGAAGTGATTCAGAAGTGTCAACAAAATCAGAATTGGAAAATATTTGAAAACTTGGTGAGTAAGTGAAGAAATATTGTATTGAGTCATTTAGCAAATATACTAAGATACAAGTTCCTTCAATCCTAGGCGTAAGCACTGCTAACAATGAGTCAAAGTTTGTATTCGCTAATTACAACAAAGGCTTCTGATTCTTTTGTTAATAATGAAAATAAGTGAAATAATTAATGTATGAACGATGCTACTTGAAAATAAACACATGTATGTACACATACACATATACACACAGAGAATAAATCAGGCTTGAAAGAAAACAAAACTGTATTTGTTATAAATAATTTCATTTATTTCTATTTAGTCCACCAAATAGCTTAAATTCAGCCATGGAATCCATATTCTGAAGTTTATTATTGTTCAAGGTTCTTCTATCCTGAGCCTTCTGTTGTCCAGCTCTGATTTTGACAAGAGTCACAGCAAGTGCAATCCTTATAGAGACACTACTATGCGTTCCTAAGTTTAACCTAGATGGAGTGCCCCACTGCCAAAATAAACAAGTCAGTAAACAATTAATCACTAAATTTCAAAGTGATCAAGCCGAAGTGTTTTTTTTTTTTTTTAAGGAAATATACAGAAGAAAGAGTTGGCTTACTCTGTTTATATGTAGTTTGAAGAATTGTGGTCAAGGTCAGAGCAAGCTGCTATTTTTAAAGCTGCCATGTGTTGAACTTTATGCTTGTGATCAACTGTGTGAACAATTTTGTTGGTGCCTGGACATGTTCTAAGGGAAATCATACAGCAGGATGGTCCAGAGAATAGCCAAACCATGTGTGCTTCTGAGTCAAGACAAAGAGTGAACAGGGTCACTTACCTAAAGATCATTTCATGAGATATCTCTTCCTCAGCATCATCACTGAATGTGGCCAGAGCTCTGCCCATACCCTCTTCCACACATCTGCCCATACAAATCCCTCTGCCCACGATACATGATCTCTGAAAACTACTAACATGAGGGGAATAGAAGAGTCTGAGGACTTCATCTTACTGAAGAAGTCCAAATATCCACTACTAGTGTAGCAGTGGAGAAGAGATAGGACACTGAAGGCTACTGGTGTCCATCAGTGACAGATAGTAGTCAGTGTATAAATATCTAGCTCCATCACTACCTAGGTTGGTTAACAGAGAACTATATTCTACAAAGCCAAACTGTAGCTTAATTAATAAGTACACTCATTAACTATCTTTCTTTTCCAGGCTTATACTTAGCTACGGGCACAGTAAACACACACATACACACACACACACACACACAACACACACACACACACACACACACTATTTATAAACAATTTTAATGGATGTTAACATCATTATAGGATATTAGTTGCCAATTCTCACTTCAAAAAAAAGTATTTGTGATTTTAATTGCTGAAAGATATTGTGATCAAATGTTGGACAATGTGGAAATGAGTTGGCAGCTTGCCTGTCTGTGTCTGAAATTGCCCCACAGGCATCACACTAACTATACTGGTCAGTAATTGGCATTTGGCATTCACTTTGAAAGTTTCAGGAGGGAAAGTAGCAGAAGTAGCCATGTCAAGGATGAGTGGCTACCTGGTTTCATTAGTGTGATCACACTCACATGGGTTGTTTAAAAATGCCCAGTACTGCTGGACAATTTAATGATTCTGACTGACGCAGAGAACTCTGCTAGGTCGTTAGGAGTCGTAATGTGGGAGGGAAGCCAAAGTCAGACTGTTGTGTTCTGATTCACTCCATTCAGGGTAAGGACTTTCAGAAGGAAGTAAGGACTACAGAAATACTAATTACACTGCTCTACAAGGTTAACATGAGCACATGCTTAAGGTATAATTTTTTTCCTTTAGAGAATTTGACAGATATTGTTTCAGATACATTCAATCTCAATATCAATAATTGTGATTTATTTTGATGGAACTTCAATATTATAAAACCACAATATTTGTTTCTTATGACATCAGAATATAGACAGAAATTTAAGGTAATAGTGTTACTATACATTTATAGGGAAAATAATTGATTATTAGATTATTTTATATAATGTGGACATATCAGTTTTTCATGCAGTTTCATTCACTGAATATTGTAATGGGTCACTTGTATTAATAACTTGAAATTAAAGTCTTTGAAAACTACAGAGCAAAACATCCATATTTGTGAAGACAAATTTGAACAAAAGTTAGGAAGAATGTATATGACAGTTAAGTGGTACAAACACAATACAAAAAGGAGGGGAAGGGGGAGAGGGAGAAGGAGAGGGAGAGAGAGAGAGAGGTCTAGAGATTGTGAATGGCCATGTAGAGGTGGGTTTGGAAGTCTAAATAGTAACTGTACAAAGGTGTTCAAGGAGAAAACTTCATCATATGTGCTCACCCATGCTAGGAGGGGCTGAGATACAGGCACATGGAAGGATGACAGACGATACATCAAACAGAGGGTGTACAATTGATGCAGAGATGCTAATGCGGACATGTTTCCTTTTTGTGCAACCAGTGAGGTTAGTATGGCATGAATGAGAAAGGGTAAAGTAGAAGGTAGGAGAGGCAATGGTGGGCCTGCCCCCATAGGTCCCCAAGAGTCTTCTGTTTTACCTCACTTTCTGTCACTACGATAAGACATTATGATGACCAAAAGAAACGTGGGGAGGAAAAGGTCTGTATAGCTTATATTTCCACATCATAGTTGATCACTGAGGAAGGTCCTTCACTGACATCAGGGCAGGAACTCAAGACAGGAATCTGGAGCTGAAATCATGGCACAAAGTTGATTAATGGATTGCACACATGTTTACTTTCTACTAGTTTTATCGTGGAGCTCATGTCCATCCGTCCAGGGTTTGACTGTCTCATGTCAATCATCAGCACAGTTCCTAGCACATATGGCCACAGGCCAGTTTGGTTAAGACACTTCATCACTTGAGATTTGTCCTTCTTTGGTGGGTGTAAGTTCTGTCATGTTGCCGTGATACTTCACTAGGACATCATTCTTAAGGACTTCAGGTTTATTTCTGAGTTCCATATGAAAACACCTAACATTTTTGATGAATTGACATCATAGTATTCTTGATTTGTTTGATCTATTATTATCAAGCATTGGCAAATGTCTTTTGAAAAATCCAGTCTTAGTGACTTCACACACACATACACACACACACACACACACACATTGCACTTATTTTTCCTGTTCACATAACTAAATGTATTTTTGTTCAGCACTAGGGAAGTCCACTCTAAGTCATAGCTGAGCAATCCATACTTATAGATCATTTGGTCCCTCAGAGACCCAACCCCCGAGCATCTGCTGTTTCTTCCACATGCTCTACTGTCAAAAGTGAGAGGAGATACCTTTTGAAGTGTCATGTGCTACTTCTTCCAATACTTCACATAAAAAAATCAAGTCATATGGATGAACTGAGCAATGAAGGAGGTAGGGTGGTATTGTCTAAATGTGTGCTCATGGAGGCAAAGTATTTTAGAAAGCCTTACTGCTGCTTCCTCAGGAAATAGAAACATTGACAGAGACTTTAAGTAGGAGGGGGGGAGAGAATGAGAGGAGTGGAGAGGAAGAAAAAAGAAGAGTAGAGGACAGGAAGGAGAGGAGAGGAGGCAAAGGGGAGGGAGGGGAGGGGAAGGGGGGAAGGGGGAGGGGAGGAGGGGGAGGGGGAGGGGGGGAGGAAGGAAGGGGAGGGGAGGAAGGGAGAGGAGAAAGAGAAGAGAAGAAAAAGAGAAGCAGTGTAGCCGCTCTGGAGCAGTAGAGATAAACTTTCCCAAGCTCGTCTGTGTTTTGTTGGCTACTTGTTTTCTGGCTGAGGCTAATAGTATTAACAGAGACTTTCTGAAAGACTATCACCAAAGTCAAATATGATCATCAGACTCTAGATTTTCTACAAGGAATTTTTTTTGCAACCTTCCTTAGGTTTGTGTTTTCACTATAAAAAGTAACACATGATTTTGTAAAAAAGTATGTCATATCACATGCATAATGTCGTAGAGTATTCTTTTTGGTCAAATGATTGGATATTGGAATTATCTCACAGAGAACGTCAATTACTGTGTTTAATGTAGCATTTCACATCTTTCAACAGTTATGGTGTTTTTAATTTTTTTAAAATTTTGCTTCTTTAAAGTATTTTCATATCTCTAATTATACCTCTTTATTCTATAATACTTACTCTGTCCCAAAAGCCCTTGCAACATTACCCATATGGTGATGGTTTAATCATTGACATACACAATGTATTATGTGGCCTTTGACAGCTCTGTTCTAGAAAGTATAAAATTATAATCAGACTGTTTACCTCACAGAATAATATCTCACCCTCTCTCCCTTCCCCTCCTTCTCCCCCTCCCGCTCACTTCCTCCCCCGTCCCCCCATGTGTGAGGGCATGGTGTGGTGTGGTGTGGTGTGGTGTGGTGTGGTGTGGTGTGGTGTGTTTTCTTTCAGTGCTTTCAACATTTTCTCCTATCTCCTCCTTACTTGTATGTGGATTACCTAGTCTTGGGTTTGATATTAAGAACAGCTGACCCCAAATCTGCAGTAACCTGTTGTCTCTGGCTTGTACCGGGATTACAAGTGTGTTGGCGTACTTCTAGCCTTGCTTGGTTTCTGACAAGATGCCCATGTGATTTTTGTAGATGTTTCTCTATATGTTAGATATTTACCCCCTTGTATTCCTTTGGAAGATTTATTTTTATTTTTTAAATTATGTTTATTTGTGTATTATATATGCAGTGTGAGTACATATGCCATAGACCCTGGTCTATGATCTCCAAGAGCTGGAGGTACAGGAGGTTGGGAGCCCCTAACATCAGCGTTGAGAACTGAATTTGGGTCCTCTGCAAAAGCAGTAAGTGCTCTTAACCACTGAACTATCTTTCAGTTTGCCATCCTCCCAGATACTTTTAAACTTTGGTCTTTACCTTTGGTTTTCAACACCTGGATAGTTTGTTGGAAGTTGTAAGTCACTTCACTTCAAATGCTTTTTCCATTTGGTCTCCATCTCAGGCTCACTGTATTGTAGCTATGTTTATGTTATGAGTCTTCAATTACTATAGTTTCTCAGACATTTTCCCTTTGGTTCTTTATTGCCTGTGCATTCCATGTTGGGTTGTTTCTATTGACTACTTTCTGACTCTATCCTTGCAAAATGGCTAAGTCTACTGACAAGCCTACTGAAGATTTTCTTTTCTGTTGTGGTAATTTCAAATTTGCTTCTTTTTGTTTTAAAGTGTTTTCATCTCTCTACTTATTATTTTCAGATTGCTCTGGGAGATCTTCTAGTAAAGTTAAGGCCTCTGTCCAGATGAGATGATGGATGGTTGCACATGGGCAGCCTATGTGGACCAGTATGACAGGAAGGGTAGACATCCCCTGTGGTCAGTAATCAGTGGTTTATCGTGACCACATGGAACTGTAAAGGAGGGCAGTGTGTATGATGTTTCCGTTTTCATGTTCATAAAAGTTAAGAAAAGCATTTAGTAAACGGTTCAGCAGTATTTAGCTATGGAACGTGCTCCATTGTACTGTGACTACTAATAGACAATAGTCCTTCACTATTTATAGGTGATGGGGGACCTAGCTATAAGGACTTCTTCAAACAACAAAATCTATCCCTTACATGAAATGGTATAATATTTTCATATAACCTAAGCATATTTTCCTGCATGCTTTAGAATAACTCTACATTTTATAATTGCTTGTACAGTGACAATGTCATGAAGTTTATAGAAAATAATGAGGAGACTCTATGTTCAACAATGACACATTTGTTTTCACCTATTTCAGTGTGATTGGCTGACTCTCCATATGAAGAAGCCAGAATAGAGATAGATGATTGTGATGTTCAAGATGTAGTATTTAATATCATCTCTAGTACTTTGGTTTGTGACATTTTAAGTGTGAATGAAGTATATAGACTACTTATAATTTTAATATTTTTAAAACTTAATTTAACTAGATTTAAACTAAACTACTTTTAATATTCTTATGCAGATGACTGAAAATTTGAGATTTATAGTAACTAGATAGGTTTTCGTTGCTACTAGTGTAGAATTTAAATTTAAGTGATTCAAAATTTAGAACCTGCTTTATTTCCCTACTTCATTATGTTTACTTGATTCTGTAATTTAATTAATAATTGTGACTTTTCTAATGCACTCCCATTCTTGTATTTTCAAGTATGACTCAAGAGTCCCTTAGTATAATGATATAAATAATGGGACTATCTTATTAAACACTTTTGGATCTTCTTAGTGAAGAAAGTTGTTTTAATATGAATACTTGTTTCTAATTGCCATAAGGCTGGTCTTTACTAAGATAAAAATTCAAAAGAGTAGGTTTCAGAGGAATAATAAATACAAGTTGTCAGTTTTTATAAAGAGCTCTGTTTCTTAAAGGTTGCAGAAATCAACCCAACCAAAGTAGACGCATCTTCAAACTGTGTTTGCCATTTTGACGTGCTCAGCATTTTGAGGCCAATTAAGGTAGCCTAAATCTTATCAGTCTGAAAATAAATCAGCATCCTCCAAGGTGATTTCTGCTTATATATTTAATCTTATCCTTTGCTTTTCTCTAGAGATCTTGTGAATTTTTAACAATATTTTATAATGATACTTTTCAGAAAAAAAAATCATGCAGTAAAACATGGAGGGGCCAGGGGATGTAGCACAGTTGAAAGAATGATTGACTAACACGCCAGAGGCCCTAGACTCTATTTCAGGCACCGAATGAACTGGTCATAGTTATGTACACATCTAATTGCAGAACTCAGGAGGCAGAGGCAGGAGAAGCAGAAGTTCAAGGTCATTCATAGTTGCATAGTGGAAACAAGTCCACTGGGCTTCATGAGATAAGACCTTTTCTCTAAGTCAGAGAAGAGATGTGGGAATGACAAGGAGGAAGAGGAAGAAGATGAGACGGAAGAATCTGTGCCTGCACACTGTGTATGTCTGCTCTTCCTTCTATATATATATATATTCATTCTCCATATACAGCTGCAGCACACCCACCACTTTACTTGCTTTACTGGTGGCTAGTGCCTAGTCTTTACATAACACATATAAAATGACCATTTTACAGGTATGAGGACATTCTCCTATGCACTTATACATTATCTACATGTAACCCATACCAACTTTCATGTCTGCCGTCCCATGTTCTCATGTATGTACTTTCTTCTTAGCATTAGTAAACAGGTCAGGAAGTTACTTTTCAGTTGTGTAACTGTTCTATTTTAGCGTACTGTTATTTCTTTCTTCTGTTGCCAACTATTCCTTTTGTAAAAAAACAAATTTCTGCATCTCCTTTTAGTCTTAATTTCTATTTCTTCTTTGAGTTTCTAGAGTATCCTTTCCACCTACTCTCTTTCTAAACACTGCTTCAACTTTAGCATTAAACTGTTTTCTTTCTATCTTCTATTGCAAGATCTGGATAGCACTATTCATAATTTTATTGCCTGCAAAATGATTGTATTTCAATTTTTAGATCCATAATAGTTAAATATAATATGAGATTGTGCTATAACTTTATTGATCCAGAAGATCAATAGAATATATAAAGATGAAAGTTAATAAACTTGTAAAAGCTATCCTCAGATTCTTTAAAACACAAATGATCTGAAGATGTAGCATTTAGTTAGTGGTTAAACTAATAGTTTTAAAAAGTTAAAATTACCATCATTGATTTTTTTAGTATTATATTTTCTCTGACCACCAACTCTCAGACAGTTTCATGTTGATTAGAGTGGTCTTGACCTCTTGAACATACGATATGTCTAAGGTTAGCTTTGTATTTCTGATATTTCTACTTCTACCTCCTGAGTGTTAGAATTACAGGCATGAACCAGCCCATCTGGTTTAAATGGTGCTGGGGGAGCATAATAGGCAACCAAGGGAGTATTTCTCCAGCTCTGGGGTTCCATTATTGTTACTGTTAGTTTGATATATATATATATCGTGTGTTTGTGTGTGTGTGTGTGTGTGTGTGTGTGTGTGTGTGTGTGAGAGAGAGAGAGAGAGAGAGAGAGAGAGAGAGAGAGAGAGAGAGAGAGAGGATAAACGTAATTCTACTGAGTGATTCCTGAAGAAATGCCTTTTGACCAGACCTCACTGCCTATTTGATTCTCTGGGGCTCAACTTGCTTCTGACACCACAAGTCTCTGAGTGACAGGACTCCCAGAGCTCAAGCGGTGTGACTGTTACTGCAGCACAGGCAGTCCATTTGTTCTCAGCGAGAAACTCTGTTCTTGTTCTAATTGGGGCATTTGATCATATGCTCCTTGTTGAAATAACTAGTCTTCATAGCAGTTTATAATCATTTCAGATGATTATTAAGGAGTTCTGTTCCAGGAGTTTTGACGGCTTTACTTGTGGGCTGAGTAGGGAAATCTGACTTCCTTCATCTGACCCCATTTACTTACTCTCTGAGAAGTCAGTTTTATAAATACTTATTTGAAAATGTAGATTTATTTACTTTTATATGATTAAGAGTGACAGCATGTCTTTTACCTAATAACACTTATTTACAGAGTATATATTGGTTGAGTAGTTTGTACATACATATTATTCTGTGCTTAAATTATCTGTTCCCTAAGTACAAGTAACTTGGTTTTATATACAGATAGAAGTTTTTAAGAATTCTTCATAAATAAATCTCCTCATAATTTACCTGCAAGAACTCTCTAGGTATGTGCTATGCAAAGGAGTATGCACTAGCGTTGCATCAATAGAAAATTTGTCTTGACACCTTATCCTTGTGTGCATTAACTTAATATAGCCATATTCTTCGTTTCTGTGTTTGAGACAGGGTTTCTCTGTGTAGTCCTGGCCATCTTGGAACTCACTATGTAGAACAAGCTGCCGTCAAACTCAGAGATCTGCTTGACTCTGCTGAGATTAAAGATTAGAGCCACCACCAGGCTCCCATATTTTCCTTAAAAGACTAAAATATAGGGAACCTACATTGGAATAGTTGAAATTATAGTATACTTTAGGGATCTCATATCTAAGAATATCACAAATTATTTTAGACAACCAAGATTTATTTATTCTTGTAATAATTACGACTTCATGAATGACTTTCCTCTTGGGAAAATTCCAGCTTTCTTCTTATCTAAAAATGATCATTAAACTCAAGGTCCCATTATTTTAAATAATTTCTACTGAATTAGGCATACAGTTGACAAAATCATCTTTGTAGTTCTTTTGGTAATTAAACCTTTGAAGAAATAGCTAGATGTAGTTGAGTGAGGTTTCTTTAACAATGAAGGTGTGAACACATAATGACTTCCCGGAAAGTGTGAAGGACCTGAAGCAATATGCCCAGGAAGAGGAGTGCAAACAGGGCCAGTCTTTCCAGGCAGTCTGAAGCCTTCTGAAAAGACTATGCTGGCAGCCCAGGCTCTCAGCATTCCAGCTCCAACAACAATGGCTGAAATGACCAAAGGAAAATGAATAAACTCGTGGGGGGAGTCCATCTCAGTGCGGGTTAAAGCACCAGACTTTCCTAGACAAGGAGTGTATGCTGCTTAAAGGTCAAGTTACTAGAATAACTAGCTAATTCCTGCCACTCAAAACTTTCTGGAAAAACAAAACAAAAACAAACAAACAACCCAAAAGACCCAAACCAAACCAACAATAACCATTCAAACCAAACGAGCAATTGTTGGCTAAACATGACACAAATGTGCATAATCCCAGGAAGGTGTTGATGCAACACTAGCCTGTGAACAGAAAATAGGGGCTAGCCACTTGGAATCTTCATACTTTCTTGGGTTTATTGTGCCCATGAGGGATTCCTGAGACCATGGAGAACATCTGGGATGGACACAGAGAACTGAAATACAGTACAAAGTAAGTATTTCTTCATTCATTGAAAAAGTTTCCTACTAGAGTAGCAAAGTAACACCAAATTTCCAAGTTAAGGCTGTACTAAGTATTAAGTACTCCCAGCCTTTCCCTACAGATTGAGTGTGCTTTCTTGCCTTTAGTGTCAGCAATAAATTTAACTATATTTGTTAGAGTATAGCTCTGAATGCATGGATTGCACCCTTAGAACATTTAGAAAAATAGGCTATTAATTAAAAACATTGTGCAGAGATTATAAATTAAAGGTTAAATATAGATCAGTTAATTAATACCAAATCAAAGAAGGTAGAAATTATAACATTGGTTTCAGATTTTTAAATTGAAAGAAAAATAAAATAGTGTGTTTTCAGAAACCTCAGTTTTGAAGAGCCCCTGAATAACAAATGTGTCATATCCTATCTACTTGGGCATGTTCCAGGTTCTGCTTTGTGTGTTTAGAGATTGTTATAGTAATGACATCAGTTTATCAGTTATGTCTATATTATTAATTCAAACTTTCTGATTTTGAAATTATTCTTTTTAATGTTTCTTTTCCTTTAATATTTTACTTGTTTGAAACTGCAGTTATAGAAGAGGTTTGTGGGTGCAAGTTAAACCTCTCTTGGTCCTTGTGACTAATCTCCTGTATAATTAGGCTTTAAACTGGTCCTACGTAAGCAGCTTGTACTTGGGCTTTTAAATCACCATTGTTAATTTCTTAATTAGAACATTAAATCCATCTGTAGTTCATGCTCCTGATGTTCTGATGGGAATCTGCACCTGGCTTTAAACTTGTCCTTGGTGTTCAGTCTTTCTGTGACTCTCCATCACCAGCTTCCTTTTTCTATAAAAAATTTTCAGTAAAAGTTTTTCTTCAAAGTTTAAAATTCATAAAATTATTGATTAAGGCATTAGCAGTTTTAGTGTGGGTTTCTAAAATTAAGTACAGTTAGTTGAGTTCTTTTCTCAAATGTAGTAAAATGTTGGAATGCTTGAGTCCTACTTGCTCCTGATAGCCATGTCTTTATTTCACCCCTTTATGAGTGTGAACACAGAGGGGGCTCTTCCTACTGTTTCTCCCACTTCACTATTTACTCATGTATCAGTCACAGTCACTGACTGCCTCATAGGAAATTGTAAATGCTACTTTTAAACAACCCATATGTGCATGTGCATGCGTGTGTACGCATGCATGCATGAAAACATATCCACACCCACACCCACACACATGCACATACACACACCCACACGTGAGGCATCTGTGGAGATCAGAAGACATCTCCTTGTGAGAGTTGGTTCTCCCACCATGTAGGTTGTAGGGATGGATGTCGAATCTAAGGGCTTCTTGAGTAGAACATTGTTCCATTTTCAGTTATCAGGTTTCTCTATACATCCTGAAATTACCGACATCTGGATAAACAACTTATTTATATTTTTAAGTTAAATAATGCAAAGTAGTTTTCTAAAGCATGTCCCTGTGGGGTTTGTTTGTTGTTGTTTGTTTGTTTGTTTGAATTTCTCTTAAAGTTAAGGAACTTGGTGGCAAGATAGGTCAAGTGTATGTTACACTTTTCAGTGAGACTATACTAGTAGACCACTATTATTTTTTTTTCTGTTTTTCTTGTTGTAATTGTGTTGGCCAAAAAAAAATATATATTTTATATCCTGAGTTATCTCTTGGACAATTCTCTTCTCAGCCAACTTCACCTCCTCTTGTCTGTCCTGAGGCAGAGCTGCCTATGCAGATGTGTCTCCTCCTCAGCAGGTTCTATTTCTTGCCACCAGGCACATTTTGATTGAGGCAGCCTGATTTTCTGCTCACCATTCCTGTTTCAGCCTCTCCGGTTGCATCCCAAGGCCAGATGTTATTTTAAATCTGGTGCATTTGTGCTGAGCCAAGTAGAATATTACATCCTAGAAACATTAACTACAGTTTGTGATAGACACCAAAACAATAATTAAGTTTGCCCTGTCCTGTACTGGCAGGAAAAGAGCTCCAGCAAGCCTCAGTTAGGACGCAAAGCAGGGCAAGTACTATAGCGAATCTCTGTAAAGGTTAACACTTCTGCAGCTTCTGAAGCACATGTTTCCCTAACAAGATTAGTAATGCCAGCTGTCTGCATTTGCAGAAACAATTTAACTTCAATATTACATGAAACACTGAGTAAAATGACAATAACAGTTAAATTAAATTGAAATATGCATCACAATTGCAAATGAAAAAAATAAAGCCCTACCTTCAAAATACCACAATAGCTGCTGCAAATGAAAGGACTGGAATCTTTGTATTGCAAAGAGAATTTTTTAAAAATGTTGAAATATTTTGTCATAACTTTAACTTGTCATAGATTCTATTCCTACTGTCTCCTGTCATTGGTAAATCACAAAAGGTTGAAAAAATCACATTCCTTTATATTCATGGTAGCTACAGTACATCAGTGGATACTCTCATCTCTCTCTCTCGAACTGTTCTATACCTTGAATGTTGGGGTATAAAATAGTTACATTTCCCAAAACCTCTTGAAGCTTGAGGCCAGTCTGATTTGGAATTTTCCAGTTAGAACACCGAGATGGAAAAGACGTTTACATTTCCTGCTACCAAATATCTTTTAGGATTCCTTACCAGGATATGGCTCCTGTGTTCAGGGCTGTGTTCCCATCCTAGGAGGTTCCAGGGTCATCCAGTCTGTGTTCCTTGTGGTGGTTCTATGAAATGCTGATCAGAGTATGTTTTCAGCCTTCACAATTCTGAGACATCCACATTTCATAATGCCTCTCTTCTTGTGAATACTATAAAATAGATACTTCTCCTTCTGAGATAGCATATATTACTAACATTTAAATAGACATTGATTATTTAAACAATTAGTAATAAAAATCATACAATAGGTGGATGTCATAAACATATTTAATATAAATTTATTTAGCATAAGTGATTTGAAATGTGGTCAAGCCCGATCATCTAGCTAAAACTCCCTCCTAGCCTGTGGTTGTTTTTTATATTCTCTGTTTCTTAACACACTAGCTCAAAGTGCAACACCCTCCTAGTGTTGATAGCCATGACCTAAACCTGATGTAATATAATCCCATTGCCTTCTGTAGCAGTACTTTCTTTAGATTTTAGGTTAATCCCATCTGTGAACTTTAATAGGTGCTATAGTACTGCCTGTCTTCTGTCTCGCTCTCTACTGTTGAGGTCATTAGACTTCCATAACTCCTACCACAATACTGACAACCGGTCTGGAACATAGAGAAGTAACTTAGGTGTGTTTTATGCATTTCAGTTACACTCTGTTTCCCAATTGTGTCTGACCTGCTATCTATACCTGAGTTTAGCTCCTTTCAACTCAGGACTCTCTAAGTAATCTCTGTTTTTGCTCAAATGAGCTGTATACAGGTCAGATAAGATCACAAATGGCATCTGGCAGTACATACAACCTCCCTTGTGAGAGTGAGACCTGACCACAAGTTGGACACTTTTGTGTTGAGACATCTTCCTGAATAAAGTGGTATCCTGTAGCATGTATGTTGTAAGTAGCCATGAGCCAAATCCCTTGAGTTATAGGGCAGGACAGGGCTGAACTTATATAACCACTCATAAGAGAGGGAGGGACCCCAATACCAAACTATCAACAAAACATTAAACATTAAAATCAACATGCACTGGTACAGCTAACCAGTAAAACCTAACCATTCCTAGAAGTGAAAGGAACAATTCTGTTCCCCCAAACTCCTGTTCCCAAGCACAACAGTTGGAGCCAGTCATTGTAACTATTTCTGCTTTGTTGTTTAGTGACTACTTCTTATCACTGCCCACAAATGTCCGACAGTATAAACTGACTCACAGTGTGTTGATTTTCTGTTGACTTACACTAAGAATTGAATCTCTTACTTGCCTCATGTCTTCTCCCCAGAATCACTCAATACAGTTGTATCAGTTTTTTCTTTTATTGCTTATGTTTAAACTTAAAGATTTTAATCACTGCTTCAGAAAGTCCAGGAAGAGTACTTTGAGTTTCCACTCTGTGAGATCAAGTTACCACCCCCCACCCTTTCCACGTCCTTTTCTTCCTCCAGTCTGTTTTGCCTGCAGTTACAATGCAATAACTATGGTAAACAGTACAGTGGCTTTCTCTTGAGAAATTTCACTGACCTAGAAAGACGCTTAAGCTGCTTTCAAATATGTTAAGATTTGATCACAAAGACTCATTTTGAAGATTGATTCTGATTGTATTATCTTTTCTCATGATTGCACAGTTGTGTGACCTTCTAACCAAAAGTTCCACATGAGTATATTCTCATACTGGAATTCCTCTGTGGCGTTATTCTCTTAAACCTTTCCTTTTATTTTATACTTGGTGAATCACCAGGAGTTACACAGAAAACATAACTAAGACCACCATTCAATGAATTGATTGATGGTTTTAGAATCCCAAAAACGTTATTAGAAAGGCCAATGTATACCTCATATAAAATCACACTAAGATAACAATATGCAGACAGTCCTACTGCATTTCATGGCCAATAATTCAGAACTTTTATGCTTATAGATTCTTTCCTCAACATCTTACTAAATTTATTGATTTATATGGAAGTTCACTGTCCAGTTTTACTCTAATTCTTCAAGTTGTAATTTATTTTCCATTGAATGTCATTTAGCTAGAAGTGTTTAGAAAAATTTTGCATTTGAGAATTTGTGTGAGTATACTTCTCCCAGGTTATTTTTGACTGTACAAGTTATTTACATGTATGAATGTATACCCTTTGATATTAACTCTATATGTTAGCACATATTCTAGTAATTATTAGAATTGGTAAGATGATAGATGTTTTTGCTATTTTAACTTTCAGGCATACTGAAATTTTTGTACTTCCAGTTAGGAAAGGGGCAGGAACCTGAAAGCAAGAAGGTTGAGGGCCAGGGTTGCTCACACAGCAAATAATTTCTTAGACAGGGACCAAATACAAATGACCTTCCCAAATGTCTGGGTAAGAGAGCAATGAGTAAATCAAGATGCCACATATTGTCTTTTACTATCATTATGATTTTATAGTTGTAGTGTATATCTTGGACTTCATGGCCACAGGAAGGGGTGGATAGAAAGGTAAACTGAGTATATTAGGAACCAGATACAGACATCCAGAGCCAAACAGTGGATGGAGCTTGAGGACTCTTAAAGAAGAATAGGTGGAAGGATTGTGGGCCCTAAGGAGATAGGAACTGCACAGGAAGATCAACAGAGTAAACGAACCTGAACCCTTGGAGCTCTCAGAGACTGAATCACCAACCGTGGAGCATACCTAGTCTACACAGATCTACCTCCATGGGCTGGACCTAGGCCTCCCTGCACATATGTTGTAAATGTGCAGCTTGGTTTTCATGTAGGTCTCAAACATCTGGAGTGGGGGCTATCCCAAAACATGCAGCCTGTATATGGAGTATGGTCTTCTAAAAAAAAAAAAAAAAAAAAAAAACAGTTGTTCAGTTATTCATGGAATATTATTTTTTTATATCTCTTGTATTCAGTTTGCAACTACTTCATTGAGAATTTTTGTATGTATATTCATGAGGGATACTGGACTATAATTTATATATTTTTGTTGGGTTTACACTTGATTTCACTATTTCAATATTATTTGCTTTGTGAAGGAGCTTATTGTGGTTCTGAATTTTTTAAACATAACTCAAAAAGTATTGCTTGTTTGAAGGCTCTATAGAATTCTTGTATAAGTATATATGACCCTTGGTATATTGCTTGTTTGTTTCTTTTCATTTTATTCTGTTTGAATGCTTTTTAAATTTTTTTGATTTGCTGAAAATAAAAATTATAAAAAAAAAAAAAAAAAAAAAAAAAGGAACCAGGGAGATGACCAAACTCCATAAGATAGCAGACTACACTGAGGGTCTGGTCATATTGCAGTTGTATACTCAGGACACTGTGGTGTACTTTGAAAAGACACTTGAGTTCAGTAATTCTGGGAGTTAATCCTGAACTACTGTTTATCAAATATCATCCATTATAGCTAGCCATAAAATTGTGGTCAAACATTTAAATTACCAGATGTGCTCCAGTCTTTAGTCCTAAAATAAAGCTCCGATAATCTATACTGAACTTCCAAGAATACTTATGAATCTTCACATTTGGGTACCATACCTCTAGGCATAGTGAATACGGAGTTTAGGACAGGAGGATACAATCTCAGCATTTCCAGCACTTTCTCGCTTTCCATTCTTTACCTCTACATCAAGGAGACTTTCCCTAATCAGGACCTGCCACCCTTTACAGCACAGCCAAGGAACTGAAGACATGAGAGTACAGTTGGAGCCTGTCTTCCATGTAGTGAGGGAAAGCTGGGAAGGATAAATCCCATAGTTGTTTCCTGAGTGTAGCGATGCATATGAAAAGTCATTTTTATGTCATTCCATCCTACTATGCTTTACGCAGCCACCCTCCCCTCTAACAGCACCTAAAGATGGCGCTTCAACCCTCCTAACGAAGATCAGCCAAAAAGAATGTGGGGCATTTTATAGCTTGTGAGATCTTTTTGTCCGTAGAGATTTGAATAAATCTATTTTCTTAGCTAATATATTGGGTGCCCTTACCTGGTTACAATATCTTACATATAAAGTAGATATGAAGTAAGATCACAGCTCCAAGCCGGGCAGTGGTGGCACATATCTTCAATCCCAGCACTTGGGAGGCAGAGGCAGGTGGATTTCTGAGTTCGAGGCCAGCCTGGTCTTCAGAGTGAGTTCCAGGACAGCCAGGGCTATACAGAGAAACCCTGTCTCGAAAAACAAACAAACAAACAAACAAACAAGCAAACACATCTCCACGGGTTAGTGACTGGTTTCTTTGCATTCTCTGGTGAATCCAAGGGGGCCTGCTATCTGCAGTACAGTCCTCTGGAGTGCTGAGCTGCATTAAATTGTAGAGGCTTCGGGAGATGTTAAGAAATGTGATTTTAATTTTGCCTGCTGACTGTCTGAAGGCAACTTAATATGAGAGGGAGTTGAATGGTGATATCATGCTGCTGGCACTTGAGCTTTCTGCTGGAGGTTGCAATCCAGGCTTGGAAACCTGTAATTACTATTTCCCGAGTAATTCTAGGTTTTTATTATTCCATCTGGATCTGTGTAACAGACTGAGAAGTGATATGCAAACAGGCATGGACGCAATGCAAATAACAACTTCTTTGTGTCAATACTGCTCAACATGATGTTTTTCTGATACTGTAATAACATGCTTGCAGGATGTATGATGAATACAGCTGACAGGTTAAATTTCATTGTTTTATGTTGTAGTTGCTGTGCGTGGTTACTCAGCATATTACCCTTTCACCTGAGAGACATTTCCTTTAAATATTATGGATCTATACGTATCATTTTAAAAGACGGGGCAAGTTTTCATTAATATTTAAGTATTTTCCCACTGTTGTATAAATTACATATTTTAAGTAGCAATAGATTCATATCATTTTTCATAGATAAAGTGAAGGCCACATATTTCTATGTAATGGAATACAAGGACATAAGTATTTATTTAAGGAAACAGAATCTTATTACCATTATTGTTTTCACCTTAATATACAGATACATTTAAGCAACTTGATAAGTGGTCAAATGTCAAATACAAAACTCAGTTCTGCATGTGAAAACAGACAACATATACAATACCTTCTTTTGTAAAATGAGAGCTTTTAAAAAGCATTTTACTTGCTTATTTATTTCATTAAGTATCTAAAGTATCTATTCTCTCTTCTCTCTTTCTCTCTCTCTCTCTCCTCTCTCTCTCTCTCTCTCTCTCTCTCTCTCTCTCTTTGTGTGTGTGTGTGTGTATGGTAAGTTTAAATGACCTTCATGATTCTGGTGGCCCTCTATATACCTGTCCGTATCTAAATCTATTTGTAATAATATAGTTTTAAAATCAGTTCAATATCATTCTGCTAACCAGCCCTCTGATTTGTAACTAGATCTGAGGATTTCTCACAATAGTATTGGGTATCAGTAGTAGGAACCTTCCAGGGAGGAATGCAGATGTTCAAATGCCAGGATTTTAGTAATGTAATGAATTTAGAAAGTCTGACTCATCTCCAAATAAATCTCTATATCAACCAGGCTATTAGAACATATTGTGTGTACCAAATGACCATGAATTTTGTTAGTTTACAAGTACTTCTAACAAAAGATTAGCTACCAAAATTTTCCAAAAACATTAGTGAATTATAGGGGCTCTTTAGGAATGAGAATCCCTAATGTGGTTAATATATTCCAAGTTGTTATAATTTATCGACCCAGATAAGTGTATGTGCACGTACACACTCACAAACGACACTAAAATATTATTTTCTAAAGAAAGTATATAAAGTTTTAACAATAAAAATTAAGAAATACCAGGTGTTCCATGCCCTTAATCCTAGTACACAGGAAGCAGAGGCAGGCACATCTCTGTAAGTTTAGGACAAGACTGGTCTATACATTGAAGTCCTGTCTCTAAAACAGTAAATGGTGTACTGAATGTATCTTCAGTCAATACCTCAGTTTGATGCCCATGCAATGGTGGTGACTAGCCTCTTATAAGTGTTCATGGATGTGTGGGCACAGGAAACCCCATAGATTACCTTCAAGAAAGGAAATAATGAAGAATAACCTCATATAACCTGGATTATATAAAATAATCTTGAAGGATATGTGTATATATATATATATATATATATATATATATGCATAAAAACACACATACGTACACAGATATATGTTATATTGATCAAAGTTCAGTTTACAAAATCAACATTCAAATATCAACTGTTTTATGAAATGATCATAGTCATTCCAAAAATAAATGTAAAAGATACCATTTACAGGACTGTCAGGAATATAAAATATTTATAAATATAAAATTAACAAAAGTAGTAAATACTCATATGACAAATACTGTAAAACATTTCTGAAATCTAAATAAAGGAAGACAAAACATTCCCATGTCTACTCATTAGGAAATAATATAAAATATTTAATTGTATAACAATATAATATTAAATACATTTCCATTTATAATGTAACTCTTATAAAAATATACAACTGGCATTTTCTTTTCTGAACTAGAATCAATAGTCCCCAAATTCATATGGAAACACAGAGGTTCAAAGAGAACAAAACTCCAAAGGAGCACAGAAGAAAAAATCAGGAGGCCCACAGTGCCTGATTTAAAACAGTTTTTCAAAGCTAAAGAATCCATAAGTTGTCTGGGTGATTCTACATAGGATGCAAGCAGATGACTATTTCTCCCATGGATAACAATCCCACATATATAACAATTTCATAACTTTGAGTCATTAAAGACTTTCACCTGCCACAGGAATGCACAGATGTGATTGATTTGGGTCAGTTAGGGCCCTTACCACAGTGGCTGCTCTTGCTCATCCACCCTGTCCCTCTGGTGGGAAGCAATGCACACAGTATTAGAGCAATGTAACCCACTTGCAGACACCAAGAAGACAAAGTAATTCTATCCTGAGAACATTGGTATCTGCATTGTGATCCCTGGTGGCTGTTTCTCAACACACAGTGCCAATGGTGAGGCAGGTGGTGTGAGGATGGGCCTCTTGAACACCCATGCATTTGTGAGTTTTATCCTGTAGGCTGAAGTTATTTCAAAATGATTTAACACATCGCATCTTTTTCCTTTTCCTTTGGTTTTTCTCTTTGTCCATTTTGAGAGTTAGATATTGAACACCAGGACATTCAAAGGCAAAGTATATGTCAGATAAGACATACATGCCAAGGGAAAGACTCAGGTTTAGAATATATTGATCCTTGGCACAGACACAGACTATAATAGAGAAAGTATCTTAAGCAATGATCAAAACAAGGGGAAAAAAGAAACAGACATTGGGAACAAAAATTTGACTTATTAAGTTATCACATCTTTAGACTTCTGTTTCTAATTATGGCAAAAAATAATCACAAACTGTATAAAAGATCAAAAGACATGGCCTGTTTGAAGATAATATAGTTGAATAAATATAAAGTTTCATTGCAAAGGATTTGAGGACAATTTTCATAAGCAAGAATATAAAACAGTTCAAGGATGGCCTGGAGCAAGCACTGAAGGAAGATGTGTGGACAAAGTAAAGAACACACATCTGAACATGTAAAGAGATTAAAAACCTTGAAACATAACATTAAATTTTTAGAGCTGAAAAGTACAGCAAGTAAGGTTAAAAAATAACAACAAAACAAAAACAACAACAACAAAACAAAACAAAAAACCTTACTGATAGCTTCTAAGGCAACTTTGAGCAGGCAGAGAGAAATCATCAGTTAAAGATGGGCTGAAATTCCCAAGTCTAAAGGACAGAAGTAAAAACCTGTCTGTCTGTCTGTCTGCCTGCCTGCTATCTGTTTATCATCTATCTATCTATCTATCTATCTATCTATCTATCTATCTATCTATCTCCCTATCTATCATCCATGTAGCTATCTTTCTATATAGTTATCTATCATTGAAATTTCACCTATTATCTACCTGTCTGTCTAATTATCTATCACCTATCTATCATTCATATAGCTATCTTTCTATATATTCACTGATCATTGATTTTTCATTTATCTATCTAACCTATCATATCTCTGTCTATCCTATCTATCATTTATCTTTCATCTATCTACCTATCTTCTATCTATGTATCTATCTGTCTATCTTTCTTTCTTTCTTTCTTTTTCTTTCTTTCTTTCTTTCTATCTTTCTATTTATCTATCTATTCTTTCTTTCTTTCTTTCTTTCTTTCTATCTTTCTTTCTATCTAACTATCTATCTAACTATCTATCCATCTATCTCTATATATGCAAAATGAGTGTTTAGACCCTAAGAAGATTTTCAGAACACCATGAGTATATGCAAATACATACTGTGTGAATCATTGAAGAAGAAAATGGATAAAGAGAACATTCCTAATTTAATGAAAGACACAAATCTCAGCATTTCAAATTCTTAATAAAGCCAAGGAAAATGAACTCAAAATGTACATTTCTTAAAAAGAGACCTGTGGTGTAGTTCAGTGGAAGTATATGCTTTGTTTTATACCATCCATAAAGCATCTTGAACGACAAATAGAATAAGGATCTTGAAAGCAACTGGAAGACAGCTATTTCTTATATACAGGGAGTTATGGACATGGATATTGTAGATATCTCATTATATACTAGAGTTGAGAAGCTATATTCAAAGTACTAAGAAAAAAATAGTCTCTAATACTGGTACCATCTATGCTTCCAACCAAGTCAAAGATCTATATGATCAAAACTTCAAATTGTTGAAGGAAATTGAAGAAGATATTAGAAGATAGAGAAATATCCCAAACTAATGGATCAGTAGGATTAACAGTAAAAATAGCCATCCTACCAAAAGCAATCTACAGATAGATTAATTGAAATTCCCATTCAAAATTCCAACACAATTCTTTACAGACCTTGAACAAACAACACTCAACTTCATATAGATATACAAGGATCCCAAAATAACTAAGACAATCCTATATAATACAAACTTCCAAAAGTATCACCATCCCTGATTTCAGAGCTATAGTAACAAAAATCACATCATACTGGCATAAAAACAGAACAATGGTCAAAGGAATAGAATTACAGATGTATACATAAATCCAAATACCTGTTTTTTAATAAAGAAATTTACAGTGGAAAATCGAAAGCATCTTCAACAAATGATGCTGCTCAGACTTTATGTCTGCATGTAGAGGAAGGCAAATAGATCCATATTTCTCACCCTGCACAAAACTTAAGTCTAAGGAGATCAAAGACCTCAACATAAAGTCAGACACTCTGAGCCTGATAGAAGAGGAAGTGAGGAACATCCTTGAACACATTGGCACAACTTTCTGAGACAATTTTCTGAACAGAACACCAATAGCGTATTCTGTAAGGCAAAGGATACTACCATGTGAACAAAGCAGTGGCCTACAGAATCAGAAAGGACTTTTACTAAAACCCCATCTGATAAAGAGCTAATGTCCAAAATATATAAAGAACTCTATAAACTAGGTATCAAACCCAAATAATGAAATTAAAATAGCATATAGATCTAAACAGAATTCTCAACAGAGAAATCTCAAATGGTCAAGAGATATTTAAAGAAATGGAATCATAATGGATTCCATTATGATTTAACATATGTAGCTATGAGGGAAATGCAAAGCAAAATGACTTTGAAATTCCATCTTACACCTGTCAGAATGGCTAAGATCAAATCTTCAGGCAACGGCTCATGCTGGTGCAGATGTGGAGTAAGAAAACTCCTCCCCTGCTGGTGGGAGTACAAACTTGTATAGCCACTTTCGAAGTCAATATGGTGGTTTCTCAGAAATTGCAAATCAATACTCCTCAAGACACAGCTATATTATTCCTGGGCATATACCCAAAGGACACTTCACCCTATTACAAGGATGCTTGTTCATCTTTGCTCATAGCAACTTTATTCAAAATAGCCAGAAACTGGAAACAACCTAGATGTCTCTCAACTAGAGAAAGGATAAAGAAAATGTGGTACATCTACACAATCAATTATTACTCTGCTGTTGGTCCTGTGAAGGCTTGATGCCCCAGTGTAGGAGAATGCAAGGGCGGGGAGACGAGTGGGTGGGTGGGTGGGAGAAGCAGGGGAGAGGGATAAGATAGGGGGTTTTCAGGGGGAAAACTGGGAAAAGGAATAACATTTGAAAATAAAGAAAATATCCAATAAAAAAGATTTTTTAAAAACATCCAAAACCAACCAAACAAACAAAAAAACCAATGACATCATGAAATTTGTAGGTAAATGGATGGAACTAGAAAATATCATCTTGAGTGAGGTAACCAAGATCCAGAAAAACAAATATGGTATGTACTCACTCATAAGTGGATATTAGCTTTAAAGTAAAGACAATCATGCTAAAGGCCACAGACCCAGAGAGGCTAAATAAAAAGGAGAGCTCAAGAGGGAATGCAATGATCTCCTTGAGAAGGAGAAATAGAATAGATTTTGCAGGTAGACTAGGGGTAGGTGAGATTGGAAACAGGAGGAATCAGGTTGTTGGGGAGTGAGGGAGAAAGTACTGGGAGAAACAGTTGGAATTGTTGGGTAATTCAGGGGCTGAAATATAGTACAATGGAAATGCCGTGGAATCTACAAGAATAACCCTGGAAAAGACTCAAACAATGGGGAACATAGTGCATAAACCAGCCATCTTCTGTAACCAGACAGGGTCTCAAGTAGAGGGATTAGGACACCTATTAGGATCAGCCACAAAACATTCAACCTATAGTTTATCCTGCTTGCAGAATATGTTGGAACCAGAGCCTAGCATAATCATCATCAAAGTGACCAGAAAGATTTTATACAGCTACTGATGGAGGCTGATGCAGAGTACAACAACCAAACATTAGGTGGAGCTTGATGAGCACTGCTTGGGGCAGGGAGTGAAGGATCATAGAATTCATTGACACAGCATGGGAACACGACCCTCAGAATCAACTGACTAGGAATCATGGGAACTTGAGAGATCAGAGAAACTGTAGCAGTCTGATCTAGGTTGTCTACACATGTGTTATGGCTGAGAACCAATCCTAACAGTGGGAATGGGGGCTGTCTGTGACTCTTTGCTTGTTCTTGGGATGCTTTTCCTCTTACTGGGTTGTCTTATTCAGCCTTGATTTGATGGTATGTCTTATTATAGGTTTTAAAATTTTTATTATTAATCATTTTATTCATTTACATTTCAAATGATATCCCCTTCTTGGTTTTCCCTCCATAACCCCACCCCCAGTCCCTTTGTGAGAGTGCTTCTTAACACGTTTGGATGATGTCCCTGGGAGGTCTGTCTTTTCTGAGGGCAGGCAGGGGTAGGGGAAGACCTGGGGCAGAAGGAAGAGGAGAAGAGGCAATGGGGAGGGGGAAATAATATATACATCAGGAGAGGAGAAAAGGAAGCCACCATGAGGTAAAGGAAGAACGTGCAGGAGGAGAAGGGAAGTGGCTGTAGGTTAAGAGAGAGGAGAGCATGCACTGTGCAATTGGAGCTAAGAGCAGCCCAGATGGAACACAGTAAATAGTAAGTAATAACTCAGAAAATCAATAGGAAAGAGGATTCTAACAGCATGGAGGGTAGGCAGTTCCCTAGTTATTGTGCTGCTCAAGACATATTGTAAATCAAAAGGTTGTGTGGATTTTTCATCTGGGAGCTCAGTGATCAAGGTGGGGTAGAAACATGGTATGTATGGGCCATACATAAAAGATTTTCTACTACAGTAATAAATGAGAGAAGAGTAGAAAAATGTTAGATAAGTAATGAAAACATCAATACTGAACAATGACATAGAAGAGCATATGGAAACATAAAATTTTCAAAATCAACCTGGATATTTAATACAAAAAGGTATGTCTCTAAACATAGAGCTCCTAAAGAGGATTTTGTAACTATGATCATGGTGCTGTGTACTGTCAACAACTCAAAATATTAGATAGTTAACTTTAACCGATTAACTTATGTGGGATCCCTATTAAAAAGAAATGACAAATCTAGTTAGCAACAAAATGATAATGAAGGTGAAAACTCCAGCATATGTATTACTGATAAGAGAGCATTGGAAAACTTCACAACTCTAAGAAGTAAGTTAAGTTGTATGGCATTTGACAAATGAGGAAATGAAACAAGGAAATAAAGAATGAAATTATCAGACACAGTCAGCAATGGGAAACTGATTCATATTCTCTTAATTTTTAATTAAATTTCTTTCCTTTGTTTTTATTATTTTTTGCCAATAGATATGTTTGAAGTAAGAACTAAATTCTCTCATGGTTCTATTATTTTACCATTGTTGCTTTAAAGAATTGTATCCATTTATTTATTATTTATTTATTTATTTATTTATTTATTTATTTATTTATTTAATCTCTCCTGTCTCTCTGTCTTAGTCTCTTTCTCTGTGTGTCCCTGTCTCTCTCTGTTTCTCTGTCTCTCTGTCTCTCTCTCCCTTTCTCTCTCTCTGTCTCTCTCTCTGTCTCTCTCTCCCTCTCTCTCTCTCTCCTTCTCTCTCTCTCTCTCTGTGTGTGTGTGTGTGTGTGTGTGTGTGTGCATGTGCTTGTATGCATGGCATGCAGATGGAGATAACTTGAGGGACTGAGTTTTCTCCTTAGCATGAAGTTCCTGGAGATTAAACTCAAGTCCTCAGGTGCCTTTACTTGCTGAGATATCTCATCAGCATCAGCCTCCATTTAAAAAAATTAATTAATTTTGTTATTTGACGATTTCACACATCTATAAAATTGATTCTAATTATTCTCGCCCATGCTCTTTTATTACCCTCCTGCCCATGCCATCCTCCATCCCTACTAAACTGACCACATCCCATGTTCATGTCTTTGTCTTTTGTTCTCTGAGCCATTTTGTTTACCCAGAGCCATAGGTGTTACCAATCTTTGGAGCTGTTCACTGGAGCTTATAGAGATATGACAAGTGGATACACAACCCAAAACAATGACTCCCTGTCTCCCAGAATCTGCCAAGTAGCAAATAATTCAATAGGAAGGTTAGGGTAATTTTTTTTTTCCTTAGGGAGTTTTTCACTATCTCATTGAATTTGAAGTGCCTGTGCTGTACAAGAGTGTTTAGAACTCTGGGAGCTCCCAGATAGAAATGTCCTCCGCTCTCCAAAAGAGACTGCAGTCTAACAGCAGCTGACAAGAACCAAATACCCTAAGTTTCTTTTGCTTCAATTTATTCTAGAAATATAAGCCATCAATTTCTGGAAAAAAGTCTTATCTTTCAGAGTTAGTAACTTAGCATTTCTGTTTCTCAGGACTTGTGTGGGTGATGCTCCTTGAGATTTTCCTCTTTGTTAAGATATTTGTAAGCCTGTTTCACAGTGAGTTTTGATCATGTCTTGATTGTGTTGAGCATAGAGACAATTTCAATTCCTCTTGGAATTGCTCGTTACACCATAAGTGCTTGGTAGATGCTCAGGTTTCCTATGTACCTAACATTAAAAAGAAAAGCACACTTTGTATACAATGTGTGGTGGAAGAAATTTCCCTCTATTTCACCTCCTTTAATTGCACTGAGGAAATAGCTGATAACAATTTGGCTCAAAACCTCTTGCAATATATATATATATATATATATATATATATATATATATATATATATATATATTGCAATGTATATATATATATATATATAATTGCACATGTATAAGTATAGTAGAATTAGTTAGTTACTTAATCAACTCCTAAATGTTTTGTGATTACAAAATATTCTTTTAAAATGGGATGTCACAAATTATTTCAAATCCTAATTCTATCCTATTATTATATTGAACTACTGTAATGCCTTCTGAAAAGATAAAGCACAAAAAAACACAAATAGACACAGTAATGGTCTTAATTACATATTATCGATAATATTCTACATGTGATACTGCTAATAGTCACTTTACTTCATTCTGTTTTACAGGAATTCTAAATTTTCCAACATCAATCACATTTGTATTTTCATTTGTTTTGGAACATGATTGTTCCATTATACTCATTTATTTCTAATTTTTGAACTAGTGACTTACAAACTAGTTTTGCTGTGTAAAGGATCCTTATTTTGTAATAGAAATAATTCTTGGTCCTTAGAGAGTTAACCTCCGGAAGGATGTGTGATGTCATGAAAACCCATCTGCAGTTCTTGGGAGTCATAACCCTGTGATGGTGGAATTTGTTGTGATTATCGTAGTGCTCTTTATTTCCAGCTCCTAATCTTATATGGAAATTATCTAATTAGAAACACTAAAAGCATTACTTTCATGTGATTTATACATCGAATCACCAGTCTTCCGGAATCCTTGTCCTTTGAGGAGGTTCATAAATCCATTCCCTGGTGGGTGTTACTGAAGTGCTCAGTTCCGCAGTAGGGTTTACAGTGTAGCCCGGCACTAGACACATGGCACACTTAGCTCTCTGCATCGGATCACTTTATCCTTTGGTTCCTGTACTGGGCAGGTTATCATGAATACTGAAAGGCTAAGTTGTACACTGGCCTCTCTGCTTAGACTCGTTTTCTCACATGTTTTGGGATCTGGCAAATGTATGCTCATTTTAAATCACTTTCCAATTTCTGTTCAGAATTTCAATTTATTATTCTGCATAGGTTATTCAAATCTCTGTCTCTTTCTAGAATCATATCTGTTCTAGAGGGAAAGGTGGTTATATGGATATCCTCTTATTATTTCTGTTCACTTATTACCAAAATCAGTAGAGTAAACATGCTTTTGAAAGGCCAATTGGATCATCAAAACAATAGTGGGACACATAAGAATTCATGCAATGTATTTTTTAAAAGTACTCCAATAAAAGCACTCAATCATTTGATTACTTTATGGAAGAAAAACTCCACAAAGTATTTCATTTGAAGTTAATAAATGAATAGATGAATTCCATTCTTGATGTTAAACATGGGTCTCAATGTTACATCAACTCTGTTAATAAATTTTACTTGAATGATTTATATGGATTTCCATATGAATGTATCTCATATATAATGTATTCATAAGAGAGACTGATTAGCAGCTATTTGATAAAACATATCCAAAGACCAAGAAAACTCATTTCCTTTATGTAAAAATGCACTCAAAGAGAGGTCAGGCATCCCAAAAGATGCTTGCAAGGGTAGTGTTTGGATGGCTACACAGTTCAGACATCTCGAAATATTAAATTTGCCAACCTGCTTTACCCCAATAGCCACTTCAAAAAGACAAGACATTGTAGTAAATTGTGTCCAATATTTGACAGTTGTGCTTCGTTCCATTCCTGATCATTCAGAAGCAGCAGAGTTCTTGTTCTAGTAGAACTATGGTCCATATCTCCATCCTTTCTTTTCTTTGGGCTCTGAATGCTTCAATTAAAGATGGTTGATTACTTAGTTAACATTGATCTATGTTTTTACCTATTTATATTCAAATTCAATGTAAATTCTTGAGGTGTCTTCTAATCATTTTTAAGAACCAAGTTAGAAATAATTTCTGAAATTACATAACAATATTATTTTCAACCAGTCTATTTTTTTTTGAGAAAAGTTTTCACTGTTTTGCCCAGGCTAACCTCAGTCCAACATTAATTCAAATTCTTTCTGCTCCACTCTCTCAGGTAGCTGGGGTTACAGGCACACACTCTGTGCCTAAAACCTTCAATCTATTTTGAATAAAATTTTGATATTATTTTTATCCTATTCATGTAGATTTTTCTGAACAATTTATATTAGAATCTACTCTACAAAAATGACCTTTAGTTTAGCCTTACATTTCTTGCCTTTACTTATTTTTACACATGATTGTCACTATTCCTTAGTACCAGCTAATCATACATTGTCTTTTAATTCTACGATGTGGTCCAGTCTCTTGCCTTTTCCCTTGAAGGTTCCATCTTACATGATAAAAACTATTCAAATCCAGCAATCATCACTGGTGACTCAACACTGTATCAGAGATTAGGTGTGATTATAATTTAAAACTGTTAACACCCAAACTATCTTATGGTTCTATAGTTCATTCCTATATTCTTTCAATGCCTCACCATGACTTAATACTCTCATCTGGAATTCAGTCTCTCGACTTTTTTTCCCTTCTCTGAACATATTTATCTAAAGCACTATTTTTCACTATCTTAATGTTCTCTGCACATGTGGATATTACATTCAAATGAACACACACATACATTTTTTTCTTAGTTAATATAATACTGTCCCTCAAGAGAGCTTGTTTGTTTGTTTTGTTTCATTATTTTTTTTCAGTTATCCCTTTAATATTTAAAATTTTAATGTATTCAAATGATTAGTATTAATCTCTCTTTAAAAGATTGCATTATTTTCAATAAATATTTACAAGTGTTTGCATACATGGATAAGTATGCAACATATGTGTACAGTGCCCACAGAGACCAGAAAACAATGTTTGAGTCCCTAGAATTGGAGCTACAGATGGTTGTGTGCTGCCATGTGTGTGCTGGGAACCAAACCTAGGTTCTCTCTGAGAGCAGTTAATACTCTTACCTACCAAGCCATCTTTCCAGCCCCTTGTATTAGTTTATCATGATATGTGATTCATCGTATTTATACAGAACAATTATATTTTGTTCTGAGAGAATAACACTTGAATCTATACAAAGAGTGCTAGTCAGGAGTGTATGAATATGTGTTGGTGTGTGTGTATGCTTAGAGGTAGCCTAAGATGTAGGAATGTACTGCCGACCAATTCTTTTGTCTTGTCCAACCCTAGCTCCATCATATCAGTTACAAGTTATACATAAGCGTGTCTTAGCAACTCCCTTCTACAAAATTTGACCTATCCATTCTCACTTTTCTGCATCATCTGGCAGCTCCATGAGTATTTTTGCTTTTATCTGTTTTCTACTCAGCCAAAGTAGAAATACTATTTTAGATGAACATAACTCACACATACACATCCACTGAGAAATTCCTGGTGGTTTAATTATCAATGATATTTTATAAAGGCAATTTGAAATGGTCTCCAATAGTGGCTAATTTAGCAATAAGTTTTCAATAGTGTGGATAGAGTAATAAGTGCTAAAATATTAAACAAACCTCCAATTTGATTGTCTAGTTTGTTTCATGTAAAAATAAGTATAGGAGTCTTCATAGTCAAGTCCCTTAAAAACCAAAACTTTTACTGAGTGTCCGTGTATTTGTTTAAAAGCACACAGTAGAAAAACAAATTATTTGTTGGAGAAATTCAAAGTCTGATAGGGAACATGAATCCTTCTCAATTTTAAATTATGAGGTGTTTTCTATAAACGCAAAAGAAATATTATCAGTAATCTTTAGTTCATCTCCTATTTGTTTATACAAAGGAAAGCAGATTTGGAAAATGAAATGGTACATTGGGTTCTCCTTCCAGCTAGATAATCATAATTTGTAGGGGATGGTATTTGAAGACAGCTTAAAGGATATATGTAATAAGAGCATTAAACCATGTAAAGCGATTAGAGTACAGCTTTTCCAGTAATGGGCTGAGTAGTGAAATTCTAGTGCTTGAATGGAGATGAAATGTGTGTTCTCACAGTTGAAAAGTGGGTTTATTTTTAATCTATAGTAAATATTTTAAATAACAATAACATTTTCCTAATATTTATGGTTCCTCTAAAATCTTCTGTTTCATAATGTACATCCAGCACAGTATAACAAGCCTTATCATTTAATGGAAAGGATTAGCAGTCTGTAAATGTTTTAAGTCACATTCCTCAAAGTCTGTCCTGCTCTGGGAAATGAGTCCTCCTAGACAGTTATGGAAAAAGAACAATGTTTGAAATTTATGAACAAATGTTTGAAAAGCATTGTACATATACAATGTCATGTTATCATATGTTAAATCCAGATGTTATTAACACATTAAGATAATATTTTACAACATCTTGGACGTCAGGTTCCCTTAGAATCCTATCAAACTAAGACACTGTCTCAATGCCTCACACACTTCCCTCCAACAAGGAATCCAAAACAGTGTTTGTCAAGACATATTTGCAGGGATGTTGTTTGTAAAATGTTCCCAACAAAAAAAACCCAAAACTTGATAAAAACAAGAGAAGAGTGTGGAAGGAAGCCCTGCCGTGAACATAGTCACAAAGGAGTTGTGTGGTCACTGTGGGGCTGATGCTCATTTACCAGGTAAGATCTATAAGATCCACTCATTTCTTTCCTCTCATCTGTAAAGGACTTAAAACTGCCTCTCTCCATCAGTTGTTAGGAAGATTTTCCATAGACACTTAAAGACTCTAAAATGCTACAAGTAAAACAAACAAACTAACACAAAACCTTTGTTTTCTGAGTAAACTTTTAGCCATATTGGTTGATCTCAATTTTACCAGTTCCATATCTCCTGTCTAAATAAGCCTACAAAGTGTGTTTTGCTATCCCTGTGCCCCTGAGGGCCTGCACAGTGGCCAGCTCAGTGGGTGACATCACTTCCTTCACCTCAGGGAAAACCTCATCCCTAATGTGCATTTTCAGCATCACACTGGTACATGTCTGAGGTTCATGGGCACATTGGTTTTGTTCCCAATAAGTTGGTGGTGTGCATTTGCAGTAATAGAAAGTTCACATCCCTTCTCTCAAAGTCTTTAAAACTTTAACTTCTTCTTCTCTACCAAGCGTTTTTGTCAATTTTGTCTCTTCTTGATTCTCACTAAACATAAAAATGCCCTGATTGTTCCCACAAAGCAATGGGAATGTACCCAAAGCATAGCAAACCAGAACAACAACTGACAAGGACAGCCTCACTTCTGCTCCCCTCAGCTACCCATCATAGCTCCTCCTATTCACAATTGCTTGAAATACCTTTCTCCATTTGTTCCCTTCCTTTCAATCTTTCTGAATAAATGGATGAATCACAAATCTAATTTTGATCATATAATTTACTCTCAAATTGATTTTCAAACACCTATCTTCAAGTGTTTCATTGTTAGTTAAAAAAATAAAAAACTTTAGTATCAGTTTTTTTTTTTAAATTGGAAATTTTATTTACAATTCAGATGTTCTCTCCTTACCCCATTTCCTCCCCTCCCTCCCAGGAACTCACTATCCCTTCCCCCCTCCTCCTGCCTCCACGTTGGTGTACCCCTATCCACCCTCCCCTGTACCTCACCTCCCCACCCTCGAATATCTCCCCTCCCCCACGACGTCCAGCCTTCATGGGACCAAGGATCTCTTCTCCCACTTATATATAGCTCCCTTGCATATATAGCTGGAGCCATGGGTCTCTCCCTAAGCGCTCCCAGGCTGGTGGTTTAGACCCTGGGGGCTCTGGTTGGTTGGTATTGTTGCTCTCCTCATGGGGTCCCGTACCCTTTCAACTTCGTCAGTCTTCACTCTATCTTCTCTGTTGGGAACCCCATGATCAGTTTGATGGTTAGCTGTGAGCATCTGCCTCTGAGTATCAGTTTTTAAATGCTTTAAGAAAACCAATTTCAAGTTTCTCAATTTCTGTTTCTTAATTTTTTTTGAGAACTGCATACATTTACATCATTTCTACCTTTCCCTCTCTCCCTTCCCATTCCTCCAATATTTCTGTCCTAATCTCTCTCTAAAATTCATGACCACATATTGTTATCTATCTGTCTGTCTATCTATCTATCTATCTATCTATCTATCTATCTATCTATCTATCTATCTATCATCTACCCAGACATAAATATACATCTATAGAAAAGTGCATATCTATGCATAAATTATATGAATGAATCCTTCTGAGTACATTTAATGTGTCCCTTATATATAGATGTGTTTGGGGCTAACACTTGGGATTACACAACCTACCAAGGCACATATTCTCTGAAGAATACTAATTCACCAGATTTCAGTAGCCATTAAATGACCTTATATTTTTACTCAAGATGAGACCTTGTGTAAATATCCATGTTGGCATGTCAAGTAGAGTTATCACTGTGAAGGTCTTGAGTGACCATATAACTGATATTTCACGAGTGCAGCTTTCCTGATATATCTAGAAGACACTATCTCACAGCAGACATCATAGTCCCTTGACTCTTACCTATTTTTTTCACCTCTTTATCTGCAATGGTTCCTGAGGCTTAAGGTGTAGGAATCATACTATAGGAGTATTAATTGGCAACAGACAACACATGCTCAGTTGTTCACCGTATTAGTATCCGTCTTCTCTAAAAGAAAGCTTCATTGATAAGGAGCGAGAGGTACACTTATCTGAGTATAATAAAATCTATTGAGTATGCATTTACCAATTACACTGATTTAGGATATTGATAGTTGTAGGTAGGTTCTCTTCTAGGTTGGTTCTGTGACCTCAGAAGCCACAGATAGTTGGGTGGATTTAAATCCATATTCTTTAATTATAGTACCAGGCATGAGTCCTCAACTAATAAGCAGGCCTTAAGTCCAGTTAGAGGGATGTTGGTAACCACCCTTTCTTGCCATGGTGGTCATTGTTGTGGTTCATTGGCTCTACAGGTATATGATATTTTTGATTAGTTTCCTCCTTTGTCATCTTGCATAGTAGTGGATACTGTGAGACTTAGACATTAAGGAAGACACTTCCAGGTTAGTTCTGGCTTGATTCCACCAAGTGGTACTTTTGGCAATAGAGGCTTACTTTCAACTTCTAGGAGGTAACAAAGGGCAACAGCAATAAAAATTATTATTTTGGGAGTCTCATCCTCTCTTTACCAGCAACTCAAAATGGGGTTTCCTATGACCGATACTTGGATTTTTGATAGAGTATGTCTCTTGGGATAAACATTATTGCCCCAATGGCAAAGCTTCATTCAAATTATGTGTGTGCATATACAATTTTTTAAAAAAATTTTCCTTAATTAAAATATAATGGCATCATTTACTCCTTCATTCTCTTCTTTCCAGCATTTCCTGTATCCCCCGAATCCCTCTTAAATGTATGGACTCTCATTTTTTAATTATTGATGTATTAACTTTTAATTGTCGTTGTTGTGGTGGTGGAGGGGGCGGTGATGGTGGTAGTAGTGGTGGTGGTGGTTTGTGTGTGTGAGATACATACACACACACACACACACACACAATATAAATGAAACCTACTAATTCTGTTTACTTTGACTTGTGTGTATATATTTAGTGCTGACTAGTTGGGATTAGATAACCATTTAAGGAGCTCAACACTGTGAAAGATTAATTATCTCTCTCAGCAGTCTTTAATTGCCTATGTGGAGCCTTGTGAGATTTCTTTCACCCATATTGGCATGTCAACTGGTGTTGTCATTGTGAAGGTCTTTTTTAAGCTTCTATTTTGTTGAGATTTCATGGGTGTCACTTCCCTGTTATATTTAGAAGTCACAATCTTGCAATAAACTTTCTGTTCCTTTGGCTCTTACAATCTTTTTGCCCCTATTCTGCAATGTTTCTCTGATGCCTAAGTGTAGGCATTGTGCTGTAGATTATCAACTGGAACTGGGCATCCTATGGTTGTTCTCTACATCTTGACCAGTTGTGGATCTCAGCACTAACTGCCATCTGCTGCAACAAGAAGTTTCTTTGATGAGGGGCAAAAGACTCATTCAACTACAGGTGAAAGGACAAGCATTAAGAACAAAGTTAGGAATTACAGTAGTTTAGGAAAAATATATGTATTTTTAAGTAAACATAAAACAATGTTTCCCTGTGTTCTTTTCAAACACCTTAAGTGTTAGTTGTCTTTCCTCTTTCTGTTAGTTAGTGATAGTTTCCTGTTTTCCCTCTGTAGTACGCTGCATCCTGCTTTTCAGTTAAATCCTCCCTACTCCCCCCACTCCTACCTTCATACTGTCCCGTATTACCCTATTCTCCATACCCCAGCCAATTATGTTGGATAACCAAGACTACTTACAAAATGAGAAATAGAGGAACAAGTTAGCACTCATGCTAACTTTTTATTGATTGGGGTTTGTTTTTCTAGACAGAGTCTCAGTTATTTTAAACCAGGCTATCCTCCCTCCATCTGCCCGGCCATCCTTCTGTCTCCTCCTTAGAGTTGGAATTATAGACACCAGCCACCAAGCCTGTTACTTGTTGCCAGTTTTCTCAAACTCCCACTGTGCTCCCATTTGGAAATGCCAGAAGTGTTGAATACTACCACCTTAGGGGAGGTATCTGTCTTCTCTCAGTAACTTCTTGATGGGCCAAGTACAAATTAAATATTTCTCAGAGGATTGTGATTATACACTGCTTCTCAGAAACATAATAATAGTGTTCCTTTAATCTGGTCTTTTATTCACATGAAATATGCATAAAATTCTTCAGTCTTACACCCAGATCCTTAGAAGATCTTGTACATTTTAACAAACTATACAGAATTTTCACACCATCAGTGAGGTATGTTTAAAACGCCAAAGAGCTCTGAATTAAGATTTAAATTTGTCCCAAAATTTGTTCTAAAACTGTTCATTTTCTTCCTGTCTAACAATCCTATTACTATCATGGAATAATTCTTCTTGTGCTCTATAAAGTCTCAGTGAATTTGCATGGAAAATAATTTTAATTTTGATGACAGAAAAAATCAATATATTTTTCTCTCAGCAGTTGTTCCATATAAGGTCATTTAAGAAGTTAAACTCTATTGGGCATAACTTATATGCACATTATACAGTTTAGTATGTAAATGCTATCTCCCATCATAATGGTAGCAGGCTTTGTAAGCAGTATTTAAAAGCAAGCTATCTTGGCTCTCTGTAAATAGAAGTGCCTCCTACAAATTGAATTTGTTTTCTGCATACTATCTATCTTGGTCTTTGTATTTCATTTTTTTTCTCCTTCCTGTGCATTAATTACATACTTTACCTTTAATTTCCTTTCCAAAATGCTTAACTCCAATGGCAGTTGTTGAAATAGGATAAGAGAAATTGTTCATCTGAGAGCTAAAATACCCTTGTATTTCAGAGATTATACCTACAGCATTTTGTATCAAAACCAGCAAGCTATGGATGTTTCTGCTTCTCCCAGATACACCAAAATATTTCACTGCCTCTTTTGATTATATTCCAGTGGGTATGAAATAGTTATGTTGCTGTGACCTTTATTTCATTTCCCTAATAATTATGTTAGCTTTTTGTATGTGCTCATTGCCTAGTCACATGCTTATATAGATTTGAACTAAAGTATATATGATTCCCTTGCCCTTTTCTGGGGTACTATTTTCATTATTGAATTTAAGTTTTATTTGTGATATCACACACACACACACACACACACACACACACACACACACATACACACATCGAGAGAGAAAGAGAGAGGGAAAGAGGGGGAGAGAGAGAGAGAGAGAGAGAGAGAGAGAGAGAGAGAGAGAGAGAGAGGAGGTTGTTTTGTCAAATTAATGATTTGCAAATGCCTTCTGACATTCAGTGATAACTCTGAAGCACACAAGTTTTTATAAAGAGAATTTGTTCTTTTGTTGTTGTTACTTACGTTTTTCTGAAAATCAGAGCAATCATTGGCTAATCTAGGCACACAAAGAATTACTCTTGCATTTCCTTTTCAATAGGCTCAATTCTAATATTTAGGTCTATGATGAAATTTTAGTCAACTTTCATATATGCTGTAAAGAAGTGATGACTTGCCCATTAACATAAAAGTTTATTGCTGGGTTCTCAATTACATTGCATTAATTTATATATCTGCACATACTCCAATACTATCTTGCTTGTAGCTCTGCAATAAAGATAGAGAAATATAATTCCTCCAAAATTGTTATTCTTATTTTGGCCAAGTATATTTATATGAAAATTTTAGCATCAGCTAGTCTCATTTTAAAATCTGATATTGAGAGCAACTGAAAAAAATAGACTTGCAATGTTGTTACATTTATTTGTTCTTCTTTTTTGATCTTTTTCTGCCTTAATATTAGCTTACAGTTTTTCCTCAGCATTTTATTTTCACAAATCTATTTTAAATGGAGCCACTTTTTCAATTTTTTAATGTTTGTTTATTACAAATGAGTAGAAATGTGATCTGTGTATGTTTGTATTTGTGAGTCTGTGCATGTGTGAGGGAGGGAGCAAGGAAGGGCAGAAAAAAGAGGGAGGGAGGAACAAAGAGATGGAGGGAGAAAAGCACTCAATGAATGAAGAGCTCGCCTTACAAACACAAGGACCTGCATTTAATTCCCCAAGCACATATAAAAATGCTGTGGATGTTAGCTTACCCTGAGGTGATGGAGACACTAGGGTCCCTGGGCCTCACTGATGAGTCAGTCTAGTCAAAGTGACTACCTCCAGGCCAATGAGACTGCATTTCACAAAGGATGCAGACAGCACTCATGGAGGTCACACTGAATGCTCTAGTCTCTATATACGCACATGTGGAATTGCACACACAGTCTATGTCTGTACCCATACATATGTGTATATGCACATATAAAAATACATCAATACAGAGTTAATTGGCAAGAAAGCCTCTAGAGAGGAAGATAAGATTGGTTCCTAAATTAGGAAGCTATGAGTCAAATCTACCAAAGCTATTGGCATTAGACTACGTTCTTTGGGTAATAACATAATACCATGGAGTGAGTGATGTATCAAGCAAAGAATGCATTCATAATCTCTCCATCCAAATGACTTTGTCTTCTAAAGTTAAACGCTTCCCAGAAGCCTCACCCCTTAACACTATATTGGGTTCCTCACCCTTCTTTCATCGCCTTCCATCCTGGCTCTTCCAACGTCCCTTTTGTTTGTGCTAGGAACAGCTCAAGGCCAACTATCTATCCCTGAGTTACATGGCTTTCCCCTTCCCAATCTTCCAGTGCCACATAGTGAGTGCTAAATTTCAGCACATTCAAAACTCAGTCACTATTCAAATTGTATCCCAACCTTTGCAGTACTAAATAATTTTGATTCATCTAAACATTACTGAACTTTGTTCTAGAACACATTTAAGAAATTTGTAGATAGGTTCATTCTTTGAGATCTTACATTTAAAATTTTCTGTAATAATAAAAGCATTATTGAGTCCTAGGATAATTATGGCAACCAACTTCCAAGTACTTTATTTGCTAAGTGGCATGGAATCATACAGTTTTTTTGTTGTTCTAGTGGGAGCTGATCCCCCTAACCTCTGCTGATTTTTCTCACCACTTAGCATACATATATTACATGCATGCACTGTTGTGTGAGCTTCTAAATACTTAGATGACAATTCTCTACTATTACCTTAATTTTCCTACTAGTTTGCAAATAAGAAAAGTAAGTTGAGAAATCTGGTGTAATTCTTATAGGTCTGCCTTTATATGTTATTTGACCTTTTCCCCTTACTGCTTTTAATATTCTTTCTTTGTTTTGTGCATTTGGTGTTTTGATTATTATGTGACGAGGGGAATTTCTTTTCTTCCCAGTCTATTTGGAGTTCTGAAGGCTTCTTGTATTTTCATGGGCATCTGTTTAAGTTAGGGAAGTTTTCTTCTATAATTTTGTTGACAGTATTTACTGGCCCTTAAGTTGGGAATCTTTGCTCTCTTCTATACCTATTATCCTTAGGTTTGGTCTTCCCATTGTGTCCTGAATTTCCTGAATGTTTTGGGTTAGGAGCTTTTTGTATTTGGCATTTTCTTTGAGAGTTGTGTCAATGTTTTCTATGGTGTCTTCTTCACCTGAGATTCTCTCTTCTGTCTCTTGTATTTTGTTGGTGATGCTTGCATCTATGACTCCAAGGATGCAGGGATGATTGAATATATGGAAATCCATCAACATAATCCACTATATAAACAAAATCATAGAAAAAAACACATGATCATCTTATTAGATAGTCTTGGAAAGATTAGGAATCCAAGGCCCATTCCTAAACATAGCAAATGAAATATACAGCAAACCAGTAGCCAACATCAAACTAAAGGGAGAGAAACTTGAAGCAATCCCACTAAAATCAGGGTCTAGACAAGGCTGCTCACTCTCTCCCTACCTATTCAATATAGTACTTGAAGACCTAGCCAGAGCAATTAGACAACAAAAGGAAGTCAAAGGGATACAAATTGGAAAGGAAGAAGTCAAAATATTTCTATTTGCAGGTGATATGATAGTATACTTAAATGACCTCAAAACTTCCATTACAGAACTCCTAAACCTGAAAAACAACTTCAGCAAAGTGGCTGGATATAAAATTAACTCAAACAAATCAGTAGCCTTCCTCTACTCAAAGGATAAACAAGCTGAGAAAGAAATTAGGGAAATGAGACCCTTTACAATAGTCAAAAATAATATACCTTGGTGTGAATCTAACCAAGCAAGTGAAAGATCTGTATGACAAGAACTTGAAGTCTCTGAAGAAAGAAATCAAGAAGACCACAGAAGATGGAAAGATCTCCCATGCTCATGGATTAGCAGGATTAATATAGTAAAAGTGGCCATCTTGCCAAAAGCAATCTACAGATTCAGTGTAATCCCCATCAAATTTCCAACTCAATTCTTCATAAAGTTAGAAACAGCATTTCTCAAATTTATTTGGAATGACAAAAAAAAAAAAAAAAAAAACAGAATAGCAAAAACTATTCTCAACAATAAAAAAACTTCTGGAGCAACTTCCCTTCTTGACCTCAAACTGTATTACAGAACAATAATGATAAAAACTGCATGGTATTGGTACAGAGACAAGCAGGAAGATCAATGGAATAGAATTGAAAATCCTTAAGTGAACCCACACAACTATGGTCACTCGATCTTTGACAAAGGAGCCAAAACCATTCATTGGGGAAAAGACAGTATTTTCAACAATTGGTGCTGGTTCAACTAGAGGTCATCATGTAGAAGACTGCACATCAATCCATTCTTATCTCCTTGTACAAAGCTCAAGTCCAAGTGGATCAAGAACCTCCACATAAAACCGGAAACACTAAAACTAATAGAAAAGAAAGTGGGGGAAGAGCCTCGAACACATGGGCACAGGGGGAAATCTCCTGGACATGACATAATGGCTTATGTTCTAAGATCAACAATAGAAAAATGGGACCTCATAAAATTGCAAAGCTTCTAAAAGGCAAAGGACACTGTCAATAGGACAAAACGGCGACCAACAGATTGGGTAAAGATCAGATACATCAGTTAGTGTGCTAATATCCAATATATACAGAGAACGCAAGAAGTTAGACTCCAGAGAATCAAATAACCCTATTAAAAATGAAGTACTTTTTGATTGAGTCTTGCCTTTAATGACTGACTTAGTCCAGACCTGGTAGTTCTCAGCTTTAAATGTGTTGAGGGCCTCATATCAGCTGGTGTATGCTGCCTGGTTGGTGGCTCAGTGTCTGAGAGACCTGAGGGTTTCCTAGTTGAGACTGCTGGTCTTTCTACAGGGTCATCGTCCTCCTCAGCTACTTCCAGCTTTTCCTAATTCAACCTATGGGTCACCAGCTTCTGTCCACTCCGAAAGAACTGCAGGGACAAAAGTAGAGAAGAGCCTGAGGAAAAGGAAGTCCAGAGGTAAGAGGAGATCCAGCTCAAGAGGAGGCTCCAAGGCCTGACACTATTACTGATGCTATGGAGTGCTCACAAAAAGGGGCCCCTCATGACTGCCATCTGAAAGACTCAACAAGCAGCTGAAAGAGTCAGATGCAGAAATTTACTCCCTACCAATGGACAGACAATATTTTTTCTTACAAATGTCTTTTAAATTATCCAGGCAACTCTGTTAAACATCTATGTTTTTTGTAAAGTAAACCACAACTGGATATTTTATATTTTTATAGTGTCTTTAATAAATGTATACCAGTAAAAAAAAAAATGAGGTATAGAGCTAAACAAAGAAATCTCAACTAAGGAAACTCAAATGGCCAAGAAGCACCAAAAGAAATGTTCAACATCCTTAGTCATCAGGGAAATGCAAATCAAAACAACCCTGAGATTCTACCTCATACCAATCAGAATGGCTAAGGTAAAAAACTCAGGTGATAGCAGATGCTGGTGAGGATGTGGAGAAAGAAGAACACTTCTCCATTGGTAAGATTACAAGCTGGTACAACCATTCTGGAAATCAGTCTGTCAGTTCCTCAGAAAATTAGACATAGTATTATCTGAGAACTTAGCTATACTACTCCTGGGCATACACCCAAAGATGCTCCAACATATAACAAGGACACATAGTCCACTATGTTTATAGCAGCCTTACTTATAATAGCCAGAAGCTGGAAAGAACCCATATGTCTTTCAACAGAGGAATGGATACAGAAAAATGTGGTACATTTACACAATGGAGTATTACTCAGCTATTAAAAACAATGACTTCATGAAATTATTAGGCATTTAGATGGAACTAGATAGTATCATAGTGAGTGAGGTAACCCAGTCACAAAAGAACACTCATGGTGTGCACCCACTGATAAGGGAATATTAGCCCCAAAATTTGTAATACCTAAGATACAATTCACAGACTACATGAAGCTCAAGAAGAAAGAAGACCAAAGTGTGGATGCTTTAGTCCTTCTTATAAGGGGAAACAAAATACTCACTGGAAAAAGTATGGAGACAAAGCTTGGAGCAGAGACTGAGAAAAGGCCATCCAGAGACTGTTCCACCTGGGGATCCATCCCATATACAGTTACCAAACCCAGACACTATTATGGATGCCAGGAAGTGCTTGCTGACAGGAGCCTGATACGGCTGTCTCCTGAGAGGCTCTGCCAGAACACGACAAATTCAGAGGTGGGTGCTCATAGCCAACCAGTGGACTGAGCACAGGGTCTTCAATGGAGCAGTTACAGAAAGGACTGAAGGAGCTGAAGGAGTTTGCAACCTCATAGGAAGAACAACAATATCAACCAATCTGATCACCCAGAGCTCCCAGGGACTAAATCACCAACCAAAGAGTACACATGGAAGTGACCCATGGCTCCAGCTGGATATGTAGCAGAGAATAGCCTTATGGGACATCAATGTGGAGGAGAGGCCCTTGGTCCTGTGGAGGATCGATGCCCCATTGTAGGGGAATGTCAAGGCGGGAAGACGGGACTGAGTGGGTGGATGGCAGAACACTCTCATAGAAGCAGGGGAGTGGGGATTGGATGGGGGTTTCCAGAAGGGAAATGAGAAAGGGTATATTATTTGAAATGCAGATAAAGAAATATCCAAAAAAAAAAAAAAAGGAAATAAAAGTAAGTTGAAAGAACTTCAGATCTTTGAGGTTATATGTTGCAATTTTTTTCTGTTATAGAAAAAAAAAATCCACAGTTGTCAATTAATATACAAGATAGATATATTCTGGACCTTTTGTGCTAACAAAAGTAGCTACCCCATGATTCACAGTTTGCTGGTCCCTCTCCTAAGTCTAGCCTTTTTTGTTACTTTGGATACTTTTGTTCAATGAATCCAGAAAAAGTGTTTTTCAGACTCACCATGTTACCTTCATTTAAAACCTGTAATCCCCCTATGACTACCTTCATGCTTTTGTTTCTGTTTTCTTTCTTTCAGTAAAGAGAATTGAACCCAGGCCTTCTGTTTGCTATCTGGACATATGGCCCTTTTAGATTATGATGTTGGTGGTGTTCTTCAGCCTCACCAAAATGTGGCAGGAACCTTCATTCCCTAGTTGTGGATAGTCTTTACATTCATTACTGCAAGCTTAGTTTGTGTGGTAGTACCAGAACCTTAGCATCTATTGACTTCATGCCTACCGAATATCAGCTCTTTCCTTTGGGTAAGCTTATGAAATAGTGGTTCTCTCATGTTTCCTCTATATTTTCTCTTTTGCCTTCCTGTTTCTTACTGTTGATCCCATCCCACTGGAGTAAAATCTTATAATAATCTTCTGCCTTCCATAAAGTGATCTGCATCTAAATAATTTCACATCTAATTCCATATATATATATATATATATATATATATATATATATATATATATACTATATATAACTATTAAAATATATATAAGCCAAATGTCACAGTCTTCTAGAACTTGCTTTGTACATCTACTTAAGATGGTAGAGTGAGCTGTGTCAGCATTTTTCTACTTCCTGTAAATCATTCTGTGATTTGCAAAGAAGAAATATGATATATTCTGAGGTGGTGAAACTTGAGGATTTGGTAATCATGCCTCTCATTCTATTCTCATATTTCCTAAGTGTTTTGACTCTTCAATATTATAATTATTATCTTTCACATAAAAACAGTAGTCCCAGTGCTGTGAACAGTAGGAAACTGTGCTATTCTGATTTTCTAAGTTGTGTGCAGAAATCTGCTTCGTGGTTAAAGCACATGCCAAGCAAGCATGAGGGGAAAAGGCTGGGTGGATATAGTGGTGGCCCATTTGTAAGTTAAGCCTTAGCAGGCAGAGGTGTGATCTGCAGAGCAAGGTTAATAGTCATTATAAGGTTATCCATATCACAATCTCTGAGTTAGACTAATCAAACCTGCTCAGTGACCAGTGTGCTAGCGATATACAGGAGGATGATAACATCAATGTCAGAAGACACACTGAAGGGGTTACAAAAATGCCCATTTACTTAATACAGTGACATACAATGTGCTATCTAGAAAGTTTCAACTTTCAGGCTCTTGGTAGAATATTCTACATTTAGAAAGGTTAATTTATAAATTAGAAAGCTTCTTCACCCCCCCACCTTTTCTGGTTATTCTCCTATGAATATAGTATGCATGTGTTAGTACACATGTTTTCATGTATTTGTGCTTGCATGTGTCTACATGTATATGGTAGAATAGTCATATTCTTATGTACACTTAGAAAGATATTTATATTGTAAAAGAAATCATAAAGGGTAATACAAACTTCAGAAATGAGCATAAATTTGAAATAATCATTGTCTTAATTTTTACAATGTTTTATTCTTTGAGAAGACCATGCAATGTATTTTGAACCTATTCACCTTCAACTCCTCCCTCACTTTCACCCTCTCCTCCTCCCTCCCTTTCTTTCCTACTCAAAGTTGACATTCCATCATTTATTTATTTATTCATTTTATTCTTTCTCCTTCAAATCTCATTAGTATGGTCCACATGGTCTCAGGATTGGGGACTGCTCCGTTATGTCATCCTGCTTTTGTTTCTTGATGATCTTTAAAAGTTTCCAATGTGCCGGGCAGTGGTGGCTCACGCCTTTAATCTCAGCACTTGGGAGGCAGAGGCAGGCGGATTTCTGAGTTCGAGGCCAGCCTGGTCTACAGAGTGAGCCCAGGACAGCCAGGGCTATACAGAGAAACCCTGTCTCAAAAAACAAAAACAAAAACCAAAACAAAACAAAGTTTCCAATGTATGTTTCTAGGAATTACCCCTGTTAACGCAACAATGTGTTCATGAGCAATATAACTTTGAACATCATCATCAAATACTTTTCCTTCCTCATTCTTTCCATCATGTACTACAAGATTTTTATTAAATTGTAATACAGTATATTAGGAAATAGACAATCATGGTTATGTGCTAAATTGGCTATTGAATGGAAACACATGTTTTGCCGAACATAAAGTGTTCAGTCATTTCTGGGCTACAAAAAGATGGATCTACATTGTCCTGACAGCATTTGTTTGAGTGGAATGAAGGGCGAATCCTAGAGAAAGCACAAGGAATCAGCCCAGGAGAGAGTGGGCTGAAAGGCAAAGCATCATGTTAGAAACAGGCAATCTGTGACACAGCCTCGAGGACAGGGAGTTCAAGCAAAAGCACTTATTTAAAATTATAAAATCCACTTTAGCCATACCCATGGGAGATGTCAGTATTCCAAGCATAGGAATGATTGATTTCCAGACAATCTCTGTGAATATGAAAAACACAAAGTGAAAACTCACTATTTGATGAGATTTGGATTTGCTTTGTTAATTTATAAAATCAGAGTAAGACATGATATAAATGAAACCTATGTGGTTTCAAAGCCCTCCTAAAGCAGAGACACTTCCCTGAACAGTGTCATTTTGACAAGTAACTGCTAACATCTTCAGGTCACGGTGACTGAAGACAAGGTAGGGGAAGAAGGACAGCTGTGCTGTTTGACATTTTCTTTTTATCTGGTGACATGAAGAGAAGCTCTGGATTCCTAAGCTCTCATTCTTATACCTGTTGCTTTTATGCTGCATCCAGTGATTTGGAGAAATGCTTTTGGCACTGAGAGAAGGTGAGGGAAGACTACCTTGGGCATGGTCCTAACACAACTTGGTACTGAGAAAAGAGAGCAGAGGAGATGACATGGAATAGGGGAGGTAATTTGACCATTTCAGTCTTCATCAGAATTATAGCTTTTACTTAACAAATATAAACAAAGTTTTACTTATAAACAAAATCAACAATCTGTATCATCTTTGATATAGTATGATTTGAATTCAGTGAAATCATGAACTAAATATATAATTCCATAATTTTCTAAGAGTGCTATTTGTATGGTTCCAGTGATAGTGTAATAAATTGTAAACTATTTTTAAAAAGTAAAATCAGTAAATAAAATAGTAGATAGAATAGTATGATAATGGACTAAGTATAAGTATAGGTATAGGCTAGAGTAAATAGATAAAATAGTAGATAAAATGGTACTGATTTTGTTGACAACGCAATCATGAATATTTTTAATATTTTGCTAAAGAACCAATGTTCATGTACCCAAGAAGAGTATTACATTCTAGGCAAGCTCTATATCACTGAGCTACACTTTCGGCCTCATAGTTTTAAGTTAAAAGGATGTGGGAACACTGATACTGTGGTGTGTGAGCAATAACTGAAAGAAAGGTATATGTCTGTTCTACAGAAGAGAAAAATATGAGGGCCTGTATTGACTGAGCTGTTGTTTTGGTCTGTGAGTCAGGGTCTGAAGAAGAGAAGTGGGGATGGAGGGCAAGAGACGAGAAGAATGGAGACAAGACAGAGGGTCTGATCAAGTCTCTTTTATTGAAAGGAAATCTGGGTATTTATACCCTTTATCATATGCCTTGTCCTTGTGGACAAGCAGAGGAACACAGCTGAAGGCACTATTGTCATGTGCCTTGTAGTGTGGATACCATATGTGTCCTTGTAGCGTGGAATACCATGTACTCCTTGCAGCTGGGGCACTAACAGCAAAAAAAGATATGTGAGAAAAACAAGATGTTTATCAGAGGTGCCGGCTGTGTGTGGGCTGTTGAAAACAAGTCTCTTGTCAGGGTATATGGCTTGAGATGGCTGCAAAGATGATAGCCGCTTTCTGTTAGGAGTCGGCTCCCAACAAGGGTCAGTGATATGGTTTGGGTTAGTGCAGCACTTGTCTAATAGCGTAAGGTTGTGTAAGGTTTCTTGTTGTAGTGCACTCATAGCGCTGTTGGATAAAGTATTGTCTTGGTGGAAATGAACTTTGAGATGTCAACAGATTTCCACTCTACATTTTAGTTTTTTGATAGTACCAACACATAGGGTTTCAAATTTATTAAATGAAAAAGAACCCAAATATAGAAGCACAATATAATGCCTATGACTCAAATGAGCTGGCACACAGTTTCAATTATATTTACTTTTACAACTATTTATATAACAGTGGTGAGTGCAGTATCTAAATCAAAGTTAAAAGACAAAGTCTTAGGTATTGTAACAAGTTATAAATGGAAGGTTACACAATAAAACAATAATGCTTTTGAAATACTCATTAAATTATATTAATAGTTAATAAAATATAGTCATTCTTCAAATGTGAAATAAATGAAGAATGTCACATAGGTTTTATGTCTGACTTGATTATTGGTTTGAAATAGTTCTTTAATTAGTATGAGGTGTTACTCATGGGTTAGCATGAATATTGCAGTGTTTTAAATTACTACAAAGAGCATTATCCTATAAAAACAAAAACAACTAATGTTGATTGCATTTCAAGTGAGAAGTGATATTCCCATTGGACAGATTAAGTTAGGGTGACAGGTTGAGACTTGGGTTATATCCTTGACTCTAGCCATGAATGCATCCATTTAGTTTTGCTACCAGATGGCAAAGTATACATTAGTCAGGTAAACATTTCAGTTAAAGTACTTTAAGATTTTCTTGGATAACTATATTGAATCAAAATGATACTTCGTATATGATGACATTACTGACGAGAAGCGTGAAGTCAGTAAGGATGGAAAGTGTTAAGGAAAATGAGGCTGGGAAATTAAATTTATTATCATTAGTTTCAAATATTCCCTTAAACTAGTATTTTTCTTCATTAAAAGAAGAAACCTCACAAGAAATTCCCACAGACATGTTTTAATTCATGAGCCCAATATTTGTCTTTTACATATTGAAAGTTGCTATTTTCTAAAGGGCTCATAAATACTGGTAATTTAAAGCATTATGTACATTAAGTATAAGCCTAGAAATGTATGATATAGTTAGTTACTTAGTTAAGACATAAATGATTTAAATAGTTATAAATATGAAAGCAAGCTATGAAAATCATGTACAATTTAATAACAATTTACGTACCTGACTTTAACAAGTTAAAAAATGTAAGTTCTCTCATTTAGAATTTTTAAATGACAAGCCAAAGAGATACCCATGTTTCTTTGCTAAACAGTGCATGCTATAGCTAATTAAGAATGCTTATACATGCACAGATGCATGCATAGCTTTCCACACGCACTCATGTTTCCTGGGGTGTTTTCTTCAGTCCTTGACATCATCTCCTCCTTCATATCTCACTTGCTCTTTGCCCTGCACATTGGAATTAGCATCTTATTATGTCAGGAAATACTCACTTCTGTTTAATTTGGTAGAGCTACTTGGTATAAATACTGATCCTTGCTTGCTAAACAAGTCATTTTGATCTTAATCTCTGAGAATCGTGTAACAGACAGGCTATACCTACTTTCTTAAAGATGATCATTCATTACTTCTATGACACAGTCCATATTCTCTTTTCATTTCTTGTTAGCCTATTGGATTGTGGGTGTTCTGCATGCATCAGAAATCACTGGACTACTGGTTTATTCTATTCAGGACTACTGGTTTACCAATAGTATTTCACTATATGGCCTTCTCTTTATTTTATGTATATCAAGATGCCTCTCGCATGCACATCACATTCAGTCCACTTCTCCCATTGACCTCCAAACTCACTCACATATCTAATTGTCTCCTGGAATACCATCTCCTTTATTCTAGTATATTCCCACCTTCAGGGCACTGCATTGATGGAAATACAAGGCTAATTTTCTATATAATGTTTCACCTTTTTTGAAAGTATCAAAATTTGATAAAATGTAAACAACCAAATTTTTACCACAAGCAAAAGTAACTGTTGATGAGGGGCCAAACTACCAGCAGGATTCCTTTAAGGGGCTGATAACTGAGCTGAGGTTGTGAAAGATAAAAGGAATATCACAAAGTATTTTAAAGATTTATATTTTTATGGCAGGCGTAAGTTCACAATTGAGCCATGTCTCAATTTATGGAGGACACCTAAATATAAACTTGAGAGCCCACATATATTAATTTTAAGTACATTAACTTAATTTGTTTGAATTAAGAATTCTTTGTAAGTCATTTTATAGTGAAAGACTTATGAATGTACCTTTAATGTGTGTTTTATATTTATTGTTCGTAGACTAGGAAACTGCCAAAGAATTATCATCACTCATATCCCTATCCTGTCATGTCTTGGTATAATATTCTGCTAATTTGAACACAGACCCACTTCTAATTTAAGTCAAAAGACAGGAAAATGAAATACAAGGGAGTAGGAGCTGTGGCATCAATGCAGTAAGGAGTTGTGGATGTTAACAACTATGAGAAAACTGCTCCATGAGTAAGAACTTTGACAAGGAGTGCCTATTTACTATGCAGCAAGGATTGTTCTTAGCACTGTTTACAACTAACATGGACCAACCTAGCCATAAGTCACAGAGCAGAGAAATCTACAGGGATAAAGAGATATGTAAGCAAACACAAAATGAATTTAAGAATGAAGAGGTTGTAAAGTTGCAGATGTTTGTGAATGTCCTTATTAATTCAAGAAATTTTGGCTTTTGTCATGCCACATGTGTTGTCTATCATACCTGCATGCTACTTTTCAAGAACAAATCTCAGCACAGCATGAGTTATTCGTGGAGACTTTATAGGTAGAAGCAGAATCTTACTGATCTGGAGTTAGAAATATGGAGCTGTAAAAGGGCCCTCTGTCTTATAATTGTCCAGACAGCCCCACCATTTACCTGCTCAACATGGCCTGTTTTATTTTTCATGGAAAAGGTCTTATTCTTATTGCCACAGCAAAAATGACCTCTTTTTTTTGTCCAGCAATCTGGCCTTGCTATGCTAACCAATTATTAGAGAATTTCTGCAAATATCAAAGTATTCTAATCTGGGAAACAGAAATTTGTGGAGTTAAAAGATTGTTTGGTACAGCCTGGTTATGGGAGGAAGGAACTCTTTTAGTTAGAGGTTGGGATTTGATAAGTAAAGTTGGGACAAAAATATTTGACATAGCAAGATTATTGTCTATTTATTCAAGAGTTAGCATCTAAGGTCAAGAATTGTAAATGTTTCTTTTAATAAAATGATGCCTTTGATTGGGGGAAGAGACTTCATCCAAGGCTACAGACAATAACTGATCATATTACAGTATTAATATAGAAATGTTAAGGTAGTTGATGTAGATAAAGATGGGGAAAGAGAAATTCAGCTTTCTTTATGAAACATACAATAAGGTCATTTAATGATAGTAGAGAGTTCCATTAAAGAGCTTGAAAGCCAATGAAGGGGCTGAAAAATCTCACAGAAAAAGTGAGAAAAAAAATTGTTAATAAGAAATGAGAAGGTTCTTCTTGACAAGATTTTATTCAGGAAAAGCAGAACTACTAACTTGTTTAATATTTGTATATATTTACATATATGTGCAAACATTTTTCCTGTTGCAATGTTTAATATTTAATAATGTACACATTAGGTAGGTTGTTATGGAAAGACCCATACTTGAGTGTTTTTCTAAGAGAATAAAAATATGTGGTGGTTTGAATAGAAATCACACCCATAGGTTAATGTATTTAAATGCTTAGTCACCAGGGTGTGGCACTATTAAAAGGGATTAGAAGGATTAGAGACTGTGGCTTTGTTTAAGTAGGTGTAGCATTGTTGGAAGAAGTGTGTCATTGGGGAGTGGGCTTTGGGTTTAAAATGCCCATGGCAGGCCCAGGCTCATCCAGGCCTGTGAATCTGGATGTAGAGCTCTTAGCTATTGCTCCAGCACCTGCCCACATGCCACCATTCTCCCAGCGTTGATGATAAACGACTATACTTCTGAAACTATAATCCCTAAATTAAATGCTTTCTTTCACAAGAGTTGTCATGGCCATAGTGTCTCTTCACAGCAATAGAACAGTGACTAAGACAGTATGTAATAGATGGATGGGTCCACGATAATCAAGGATGCAGAATGATATTAGTTCATATGATGTACTATATCCCCTGGCATAGGCACTTAGGAAGAACAGAACCCATCAAGAGCAAAGGGAATATGTTCATTGAAGGATAAATATTCTCCAATTCTAGCAGACTTATGTATCCTAAGACTATGAAAGACTAGGTACTTGGAGGCTTGTCAGATTGAAGAGTGCTGGCATTCTCCTTGTTTACTGGAGCTGGCTAAGCCAAAGTTAGAATGCAGTACCAGGACATTGCTGCCAAAGTGAACTGAGAATAAATGGATGGGTGTTAAAATAGCCTGTGATTTTAAGATTAGTATAATAATATTGAGACCTGTAATGTTACAATGAGAATTCAGATGAAAATCATGTGTAGCCTCATGTATTTGGGCAAATTCCAAAAATCATTGAGAATTCAGTTGAAGAAAGTTACAAGGTAAAGGGGAATTCTTGGACATGATGGTACTATACCTTTCATTGAGGCAAGCTATTCAGAGACAGATTTGATAAATTTAACAAAGAGTGTGTTGTCCACCCCAACTGCTGCTAAATCCTAGTTTTCATAGGAGTTACTTTCTCAAAACATGGGGAGTCTGCTCAACCAGTGAGTGAGGAGAAAAAGTAGAGACAGCATAGGAGCTTCTGGGAAGGAGAATGACTTAACAGAGGAACAAGTGGCAGTGGAGTTTAGTATAATGCTCTCTTTTAGTTGAGTTGTGGAAGGTCACTGGCTAGGACTATTGTCAGACTTCACCTGTTTTTATCTCATTTAGGTTGTTTAGTTGCAGAAATAGCAAAAGGCCTAGATAATATCCTCTCAAATGTTAGAAATATGGGGATAAAGTATTTCAAAGTTTTGCCAAATCTAACTGTGCTGAATGATGATGGGGATGCCGCAGAGTTCCTCCTGCAGCCAGGACAGTGGTGAGGACTGACGGTAAGCAGGTCCTCACTGAGGGCTTCGGCTGTATAAAATGGAGAGGAAAAACAAGAGCGATGATAGTCAGCACTCTGGGCAAATCTTGTTATGTTGACTTTTATTACATTTGAAAAGTAAACAGGAGCTAATACATATAATTTAGGAATAATTAATTAAAATGTACATTAATATTCAACTTCTATGTTCCTGCCTTTCAAACATAGACTTTGTTCTTGGTTTAACACTGTGAGTGATAAGATTCGTAGTGCTGATTATAACCTTTAGAAGTGCAAAATTTCTTTCATTTCCTGATGATTATGATTAGGATACACCTTTTCTCAGGATGAGTAATTAGATTCAATATCAAATATACCATAATCATTGTTAGGCTATGATAGATAAAGCATGGTGACATGAGTGTTTACTTGCCTTTATTTTCCTTCCAGTTTACACATGTTTATAAAATCATTAACTAGCATGTGTTTATGAATATGTATTCATATGTGTATGTTTTCATATTGTGGAAGACAGAGAGCTCACAAGGTTGTTAAGAGAGTCAGCTGCCTCACTGGATTGCAAGATGAGAGTTTGCTTTTTTCAATTCTCTTCCATATTCCTTACCATCCTTCTAAACGGAACATTTCACTGTCAACAGGCAAGAACATTAGGAAAAACAAAAACCATCAAAGAAAGAAACAAACAAATATGTTAAGTAGGTTATTCTGAAAAGAGAACGAGGGGCAGAAGCTCCACTTTTCTGCTGGACAGAATCCAGTCCTCCCAACTATGGCATTTAATTAGTTGAGTGTTTTGGAACAGTAATTATTTTCTCTGGTAATTCATAATTCCTACCCTCCTGTTATAAAATAAGCACTACCAGTCTTGCAGCTGAGAGATGGCCTCAAGAGGCAGGTGATGAAGTCAAAGAAGGAGAAGCCAGAACTAGAACTGCACAGAGGAAGTTGGATGGTATGGTTCACAGTCTCCAATAAATGAGAGTGTCAGCGGGAGTGGGTGGAGATGGGAAGAGAGCTGGGCAGAAGTTGAAGCTGTCATGCAGAGAGTATGCAGTTGTTTCAGGAACTCAGTCGATGAATTTTGGTCTTTGAGAAATCATCAGGACAAGGCAAGGGCACAGAATGAAAAAACTTCAGCCTTGGCATGACAGCAAGGCACGTAGGAAGGCAGATGGACCAGATGACAGGAACAAAGATGTAACAACACAAGGAGATGTCTATTGGTCAAAGTGAGGCTCAAAAATAGAGCAAAGTTGCAAAGCCCATGTGATAATGAGTGGTCTATGCAGATGAACCACAAGCTTGTCCAAGAAGAGTATTTGTCTGTCAATGACCTAGGATTAAACACAGCTGGGACTAAGTTCCAGTGCTGGATAATTGACAGAGGTAATCCTAGTGAGCTGTCCCTAGCAAATCCTCCTCCTGAAATGTCATTCCATGCTTGTTAAAGTGTACAATTGCTACAAAGTTAATTAAAACAAAAGAACACTAGAGGGAATCTCCATATTGATTTTGGTCATGATTTCTTATACATTGACAATAAAGAATAAATTACAGATGAATTGGACCTTACCAAAGTAAAATCTTCCTCTTTACTCAATAAATATGCATACTTATCATATGCCAATAAAAATATAGGTATATTTTTTAAAGTATATTTAGAATTGAGTTTTAAAGAAAGCTGGTTAGATGTTTATCTCAAATGGGATGTGTGTTTGCTTAAGGAGAAGAGGCTGATCCCTGGAGAAGAGGCTATGTATTTTAGCACAATTTAGCACAGAACATGCTTGACCTTAAAATTTTTTTTTCCTTGCATCTGAACATTTGGTATCCAAGTGTCTTTATGCTGTTTAACCTAATAATGAATACTAGTCCATTCATTCATTTTTCATTCATTCACTTACAGAAGTAGGCATAGGTAAGAAGACTCAACAAGTTCATGACCATCCTAGACTTCTGCCTGAAAAAAGTGTTTCTAGCCTTTGATGCATTGTTTATAAGACCAACATTTTGAGTTACAAATAACATGTAAGAAAACTATGAAATTTCTACATTTGGGCAAAAGATGGATAGGGTTCTTTAAAGATTGAAAACGTGCTTCTTTGTACTATAATGTCAAAATGAGTCATCAATTAAAATGTTTTAAAGTTTCCTTTGAAAATTGTTTCACTTTGAAAATAGACAGCTTATAAGAATGTTACTTCAATCCTAAGGATAAGAATAAATAAAGTACAAAATTATAACTTTTTTGTAACCATCACCAGAGCAACATAGATAGGAAAGGGTTTATTCAGCTTCCACTTCCATTCATCACCAAAGGAAGTTCTGACAGAAACTCAAGCAGCACTGGAGGTTAGAGGCAGGAGATGGAGATGGTGCAGAGGTCATGGAGGGGTGCTGTTTATTGACTTCCTTCCCATAGTTTGCTTAGCCTGCTTTCTTATAGAACCTAGTACCACAAGCCCTTGAATGGTACCACCTATAATGGGCTGTTCCTGCCCCATCAATCACTAATTAAGAAAATGCCTTACACTCCTCTACAGCCTGATCTCATGGAGGTATTTCCTCAGTTGAGGCTCCCTCCTAGCTGATGATGTTAGATTGTCTCAAATTGATATAAAACAATGTAGCACACAAGGATCTAGTAGACGGACAGAATTTAGAGTGTCATACCGCAGGGAAAACAGCACCCAACCTACAGACTCCCATCATTTCTTCACATGAGAGATAGGATGGGACTGGGAATCTAAGTGATCTCTTTGAGACAGTCTGGGCAGAAATCCACTATGTTTCTCACGTATTGCCTCATTGAAGCAGCAGTTGTATTCTGCTAGAGGAGGAGCAGGAAACCATCTTGTTCTTTGCTTTCAGACAATGCTTAACAGCTATTGGAGAACATACAAGCACAAAATCAGTTGGCTAATAAGAGAGAAGCAACAAAAATCCTTCAATTTCACATCCTCATACTGATCACTACTAGAACATCCAGGTGTTTGCCACAGAGAAGGTCAGGGTACTATTTTCCAAACATGAGATGCCATTACTAGCCTGGGTGTAGCAAATATGAAGAGGGAGAAAAGATATTCTGGGAAATCAAGATGCTGAAGTTCAGCTGCAATTACTCTCTACCATTGAGGTTTAAGGGAACTCAGTGGGATTATATTATTGCAGAAGTAACTGACTGAATCACAGTTTTGTCAGTCTGGCAGGAGAAAAATTCTATTGATATTGCAATCTCGAACCACAAATCTCAACAGCGATGGTTCTTTTCTACACTATTGTGACTAAATTGTATCTTTAGGAAAATAGCTCTGCTCTTCAAGCTTTTAATTGATTGGGTATGAACTATCCAATTACAGGGAAAACTTGCCCTATTCATTGTCCTCTGATTTCCGACTTAACATCTAACCCTCTATCTCCAAAACATCCAGATGATATTTGACCAAACTGCCAGACACCATAACCTACTCAGATTAACACAAATTCTCTATCGCAGTGAAGGTCAGAAAAGGACACTCAGAAGAGGATGGTGAGTTGTGAAAAAGAAGACTGTGAAAGTAATCAAATTTTCAAAGGAACATCCCAGTCTTAGGCATATGAGTCTATATGCATAGAGCAGGAGACTTAAGCAGCCCTCAGACAGAGCATGTAAACAGGACATTATAAATATTTTCGTAGTACTATCAATCAGTTTTGCCTAATTAACATGTTTACAACACATCCAACATTGGAAGAAATCCACCTTTTTCTGGAAATCTAGTTTTATAAATTTGAGCAACTGAACAACTGTGATAAATGTGTCACTTAATTGTATCTTGAGGACAATGTATTGAGTTAAAGGCAACAGCTAAAAATAGCTTCAGACTTATTGCTACATTTATATGAAACTCTACCAAGTAAAGATGGTGGAGATAGAAAAGAGGTACAGAAGAACGTAGCTGGTTTTAACAGCCCTGGTAACTGAGTGCAAAATGTATAAGAGGAATTGGAGTATTACAGAATTTTTCTATAGCAAAAAAATTCCTTGGTAGCTACAGGAATGTGTGCATTTGGCAAAAAAATATTTCAAATTACATATTTATTAATTATGATTTTATTCTTAGATAATTTATATCAAAATAAATGTGATTTAAAAATTATTTGGGGTAAAATTGTTAAATTCTTGGTTTTATGAGTGTGTGAATGAATGTATAAGTCTTTATGAAGATATTTTAAAAGGAGAAATGAATCCATTTACATGGGATAGCATTTTAATGTGAAATATTTTCATCTTATTTAAACTTACAAATTCCTTAATAAATTTATTAGTGAAGTAACTCAGAGAATCAAGGAGATTATTTTGACAGATTTTTTAAAAACAGATGCTTGAAAGACCCTTGTTTGAGTTTCAGAGACACTAAAATAACATAACCTTGTTTTGCTGAGTGGAAAATATGAGAAATGTCTGAAAATATGATATTATTTATATTATACTAATATTTATTTGTTGTTATTTAATTTGGTAATTACACTAATTACATTAATTTAGTATAATGAACACTAAGTAAATTGTTTGGACTTTTGCTATATATGCTATCTTATATATATAGAATTATGGCTTTATATAATTAATGTGACTTATATATTTTATTGTTAAATGATTTATACTAACAAATACTCTCCTTAATATAATTGCTACTTATGCAAAATTAATGGTATTAGCTTTATGTTACTGTGTTTTTAATTTGATTTATGGCCATATTTTGTAAATAATTATTAAATGTGTATCACATTTTCTTACTGGGCAAGAAAATAACCAAAAATATAGATAAACAAGTATAAGAAATTTTGTGTAACTTCCTACAAATATTACTCATGTTTATTTAGAACATTCCTATATTGTATTCCTATCAAATGAAGCTTTACATAAAACACAAAGTTCCACTGAGATCACAATCAACAACAAAAATACAACAAAATAACTGCAATCATATATACTTTTAATAGTATTATTAGCCTCAACTTTCCTAATTCATCTTAATGATGTCTACAAGAATCTCAGCTTTAAAGATGGTCACCATCTTAGAAGAAAATGATGGATAAAATGTTCTTCAATCAAATAGGACCAGGAAGAAAACAAGTATTTCTATCCTAATAGCCGACAAATTTCAAACTAAAACTAAGCATAAGTAAAAGACAGTGCATTCAAATCAAGGGAACAACTAACTTAGAAGACATTATTATCCTATACATTTTTTCCAAGAGATAGCTAAAAAAGTTTTTATAAATGAATACTTACCACTTGCCTGGTTTTACAAATTTAAAAAAATTATACTATTAAAATCTCTGTTAGGATTATGATTATGTCTCATTCATCTTGGTATCTGCTATAAATTAAACTGTGTATTTCTCAGAAAAAATATGTAATTTCAAACCCTTTGATTTGGGAAACACAGTCTTTAAGCATGGGATCAAATTAAAATGGGGTTATTGGAAAGACCACACACCATATTTTTGTGAAAGAAAAATTAGTACACAAAGAACTGCACACAGGAGAAGAAACTGTGGGAAGAAGATCAGAGTTCCTTATCCACAGCCAAGCAGTCAGCCACCTAGTCTGTTGTACTTCATAATGAAACCTTAGCAAATTAACACACCATAATTTTAAGAGTTTAGCATCAACAGTGAACATTTGCAGAATAAATAAATGAAATATCTTATAAAAACAATCCCTGTTGTGGTCTGGATACTCTCACATGAATTTACCTAAATATGGACATCATTCCCACAGTTCATAATTAATGGTGACCTAATTAGAATCCTAACAGTTAAGTCATCTTGTTGTTGTTCAGCATCCTCCAGTTTAGCGTCAGGAAGAAGCACCAACAGTTCTTCGCTTTATTCTACTGCATGGCTGGCAGTGCCTGAACCACTTGCAATAAGAAGTCAATGTTCTTGAATCCTAACACCTGGCAGACAGATTTTATCATTGACATTCACACAATATTTAACATTACAGCATTCTTCCACATAATCAGTTTACAGGCACATCCTAAATTTTTTGTAAGATAAAAATTATTGGAGATTTTTCACCCCATTTTAAGAATTTTTTAAGATACATTGCAGAACTTATTTATTATATCATTGAGGATTTTGTTCAATGATTTCAAACCATACTCACTCTCTCCCCCAATCCTTTGAGATTAATCTCAGACTCTCTTCATCCAACTTTGTGTCCTTTGCTTGTTTTCCACCCATCAAGGCCAAGTTTTACTGCCTGTATAATTCATAGACAAGTGGCCTCCCATTTGGAATACTGCAATCTACACAATATTATTAAGATTTCCTCTGTAAGTAGTTGAATATTCCAGAGATACTCTAGTGAGAAAGAAATGCTTTTAAACTACATATAACTAAAGGAATTTGTCCATTTCAGAGGAAGTCAGCATCACTGTTTTGGTACATAGGCTGAAAAATCAAAGAAATAGGTTGAGCATTTGCAGATCTATGAAACTGTCTCCAGGTACCATCTCTCTACCTGAGCAGCTGAGAATTTTATGCTATGTGATTTTATATACACTCTACTCCATGTTATGAAATTGCTGCAGTTCTTTATGGTTTAACAAGTTCGAGAAGTTATATTGCACATTTATACAATAAAGAAATCCATTTCAATAATAAAGTTTATTTGGAAATTTCATGTTTCAGCAATTTACAAGAATTCTGTGTTGTTATGCATATAAAAGTTTGGATTCCTCGTCTCCTTTAATATATTAGTGACACAGAATCGATTTTCTTTAAAATGTAAAGTCATATTTCCTCGAGGTAAGGGCTTTATCATGACAAATCTTTTTCCCAGAAGGATTTTTAGAAATATAATCTACATATAATACAGGGAGAAATGGAAGAATTAACATCTCTGAAGTTACTTGATCTAAGTTTACATGTACAAGTTTATACAGAAACCTGAACATGGAATCAATTTCTCAGATGCCGTCAAGCTACCATGATTTTTATAATTGTTTAAATATTGACCACAGCTTTAGTATCTTTCTTTGAACTTCTTAGAAATCAAAATAATTAATAATCTATGTAAAATTCAACATTTTTTATTATAAAACAAGCTTAAGAATTATATATTGATAACAATCTAGGTCCCTGCATTAATCTTTATCCCTGATTTTGTGCGAATAGAAAATGTCCTCAGACGGAGGATTTCTGCCATCATCTCCAAATTTGACACTTCACTCACCGGCAAAGACTGAGGGAGATGAAATGAAATAATGATATCTCTGACTTTGACTCTCACTGACTGTCACTGTTCACACTGGTTAGGCCAACCTGAAGAGCTGTGCGGGCCTAACACATCAGTTTCCAGTGGATGGTACCCAGGAAGTAAGCACAGAATGTAAGAAATGGGAGTAAAAGATGAGTCAAAATACTTCTCTGACACATTCAGATATATAAGTTGAAATCAGGAACAACCACCAGAGGAGTACAATGGGAGGCTGCACATACAGGAGGCAGAATTTTTTTTTTAATTAGGCCAAAGTGAAAGTTGGTGACCACACAGGAGAGGTGATGTATGTCTGCAAAAGGAGACTACCTAGTCAGAAGTGCTTCTGCTTTATCACAAACTCACAAGAGCAAGAGACAGGAACTGAACTCTAAAACTGTGGCCTTATCTCTTTAATTAAGATGAGAGTATTGCAAGGAGTATTTCCCTGTGTATGGAATGTACCAATATTCCAATATGAATATGGGAGAAATAACAAAGGCCTGCTTGTTGATATCCTGTTCTGCTTCTGTCTGCCCACTTTAGATAAAATCAATTTCATGACGTGAGAGCATCCAAATAGCAACCTGCTGAAATCCAGGTGTATACCCGAGTTTCTGTTTTCACCTGATGCAGATGTACAAATCAGTTAGGGCATGAAGGACTTCAGAGATATTCAAGTACTTGATTTACTATCTACACCAACTTCTACCAAATTCAGAGGGTGATAAAAGACAGGTGCCATGGCCCAGTCTCCAAGGACAACGCTTCCTCCACCCTCCTGTTGGATTCGTAGCTCATGCTCCTCACTAAAGAATTCAGTGTCTGAAATAAGACCCCTCTTCAAATTACTGAAACCTCCAGCGTAACATATGTCAGGCATTCACTTAATTATGGCTTCGTATACATATGTGTGAGTGTGCATAGTTTGTGTGCCTTTTGTTGCCCTGAGCAAGGTGGGAAAATCTCACTGCAAAGATAAAAGAGTTTTGACCTGGCTGCAGGGTCTGCTATCCCTTTAAACCTGATAATTTAATATCCTGTACTTTCTTGTCCTCTGACCCATTTCATGCAGGTTTAGAAATTTACTTAAAAAACAAGCCCCAGTCCTCCATCTAGCATGTCTGTGACCGCATCATATGAAATATCTCTGCTCCCCTCTCTCTACCATCTAGCATGGTACACATGCTAACTAAACCTCCTCATGGCACAAGGCTACCTCCTTCTTCATCCTGAGAGTCCTGGAGATGAAAATACCTTTTCTTGTGGGCCTGAGACTCAACCCTAGATCCTATCAGTCAGTCTATGTTAAACCTTCTCTTTCTTCTATTAAATCCAACAGCTACCAGAATTTTCTGTTGTCACCCTACTGTTAAGGTTAGAATATGTCCCTAAAAGTTTTATGTTGGTAGCTTAATACTCAGATGCTTACATTGATGGTAAGTGGAAGTAAGGGCTTTGCAAAGATTATAATTATAGAAGGACTTGAGAATATGGGTCCCATAGAGTCATTTGTGCCTCTAAAATAAGAAGAGGTGGACTGGACCTTACAAGCCACTCGTGCTGTTTACTTTATCATGTTACAGCAAAATAGCCCTCACTAGAGGTTATCTCCTACATTTTAGACATTCCAAAATTCAGAATTGAGAGAAATATTTTTTATACTTTTATTAATTATCTAGTCTCATGCATTCTGCTGTAGTAACACAGATTAAGAAGCATACATTGAGCTTGGACTTTTGAAAGGAACCCTCAGTTTTCTTTAGGAAAAATAGGTATAATAAAGATCTGACATAGAAATATTAGATAATTCATAAAATGTACCCAACACAGTTAATATTTGGTTATATATATTCTAATTATTTTTAAGTTGATCTTAAGTCTTCTATCCTCACAGAGAAAATTATCAGAGAGTTTACTATGAGACAGTTTGTCTCCTAAGCCTATTCGTCCATGTCCAAGTCCAAGTCCTAGAGCTGGCACATATTTGGAATTAGGGAACTATGTTGAAAGTGGAGAGTGATCTAATGACCAAAGTCACAGAAGACATGGTTAGTCAGGAAGAAAGAATAGACATTCTGAGCCACTGGCATGAACTCAGCGAGAGCTTGACTTGCTCAGGTTCCAAACATGGGAACAAGAAAGAAATACTACACATTTAATTCATCATATTTAAGGTAGTTTCCATGTCATCAATACAAAGTGAAGAGAACCTAACATAGAAATACAACTTAACTTAAAATATAGACAGTCTTATTTTATCAGCTGTATTTTAACCTAGTATAAAATCTCATTCAATTGGATTAGTTGCTTCCAACAGAAGCCAGTCTATTATCTTACTCATAATTATACTATTTTGCACCAAACTAAACAAACCTGAACTGAACAAATTATAATCTTGCATACCCATTTATCTACTCTGATGATATTATTAATAAGTTTGATACTCAAGAGAATATTGCAATTCAGCAAAATGACAAAGGTCATAGCAAGTTCTGCAAAATAGTTACACTAATGTCTAGAATCATGAAATGATAAGAAGTATCTTGTTCTAAGAGTTTTTCAAGTGCTGTCTGCAGCTAATTCCCATTGATCTGTGTGTGTGTGTGTGTGTATTGTGTGTGTGTGATGTTATAGCATTAAGGATTACAACATATGTTACTTTATATAGCACCATAATATTATATTATTATATAGATATATGTATAAATAGATTTTCTGAATAGCTTTCAACTGATTTTTAACATATTTTCACATTGTGTGCTCTCTTTCCCTGAATCTAAAACACAAAACTAATTTTCAAAATAGTAATCTTCAATCTTCTTTATAACATCAGAAGTTAAAACAAGTGTACAATAGTTAATCATTGGAAAAATAATTCATGATTTATCTCATTTAAATTACTTCACTGACTAATGTTTTGTCACGTATGCCTTCCTTTCCTCAAATATCCTTGAGATATTCTTATTATGACCAAAGTATCAGTTTTCAAATAAGTTTCAATTTTCAAATAAAAATATAAGAAATTGTGAGTGATTATCGTAAGTCTTTTACCTTCTTATTTGCCTTTGTTACTATGTGTTTTCATTTTTACTGTGTTTGAGGTTTGTTTGTTCGTTTGTTTGTTTGTGCTGAGACAAGATGCCACTCACTGTGTAGCCCAGGCTTGCTCTGAATTCAGAACCCTCTGGGCTTTGCAATAACATATCTGACTCTCTGACCTTCAAGCACTATTGGTAGAAGTGGAAATTCTTACAAGAATGCATTTGCTTTTCATGTGCTTTAGCTCTTACTGTTGTACTTGCAGCTTCCCCAAATCTATTGCATTCTATATTGTGCAGATGAATATCAGCTCATGAGCTGTTTTGCTTTTTTTTTTTTTATCGTTCATTCCTTTGTTTAAAGCTCTTTACAATATAACTTGTAGTATCTCCTCACACTCTGTCGTATGCTGAATTTGTGCCAACAAATGGGATCGTAGGTTACTTAGTTGGTTTTCCGATGCCCTTGCAGAATACCGTGACAAGGCAACATATAAAGGAAAGTGTTTATTTGGGAGTTCACGGATCCAGAGGGTTAGAGTCCGTGACCATTATGGCAGCCAGCTGGCAGGCATGATGTTGGTACAATAAAGAGAGCTTACAGCTGATTGACATAGGGGAAGCAGGAGCTCACTGAGAATTTTCATGGACTTGTGAAACCTCAAATCCCATGAACAGTGACACACTTTTTCCAACAGGGCCACAGCATCTAATCCTTCCCCAGCAGTTTCATCAGCTAGGAAACAAACACTCAAATAGTACCTATAATGCCCTAAGGTGTGTCTTGAGGGTGGGCATCATTCTGATTAAAATTTCCACAATAAGAAATGTACCCCAGGATGAGTCTAAGGAAAGTATTTGATGAGGGACATGGAATAAAGACAGAAGGGTTCTGGTAGTTTTTACTTCTTACCAAATCAGTTGTCCTAACACCTCAGTTCAGTCAGGAACAGAATAGCAGCTACAAATAGAACTACTATCTAGCTGACATACTCTAAAGCATAACCATGAGGTGCAAGATATTAATTGACACAAGTACATTGTTTATACCATGCTTCACTAGATAAGTAATTCCTGACGTCTAGGCATGTCCTGAAGATTGTTAGTGCCCTGTTTCCCAGTTGCTGGGATTACAGGCATGTACCATAATACTCTGCTGAGAAAATTGTTCCTTTTCACATTTTACTCATTTATGATTGTAGAAATACAGAGATTCCTTGTATCATTTTGAGTTTATTAATACACCTTATGTTCATTATGTGTAAGAGTTTAATTAGAAAGCTGGAAGTTTCTCAGTGGATGAAGCATCCAGCATGCAAGCATGAGAATCAGAGTTTAAATTCCCAGAAGTTATAGGAAAGCTGGACAGTCCTGGTGGCTGCATGGAACTTGGGAACTTTGAAGGCAGGAACAGGGAATCCTTGGGAAAATGTGGCTAGCAAGACTAGCTGCTCAGTAATCTTCTAGTTCACTGTTAGACTCTGCATCAATATATCAAGTGGACAGTGATAGCTAAAGATAACCAGCATCAACTTTGTGCCTCCACATATAATATACATGTGCACCCTCAGACACACATAGCATGTATACTATCATACACATATACATGCAAACATATATACACACATGCATTTTCAGCATACATACTTGGGCAAAATGAAATAGTTTCGGTAAATTAAAATGATTTTGATGCTAAAATATTCACATTTCATATTTTATAAACTTGCTTTGAATTAGCATTTACATGATAAAAGTATTTTATCAATCTTATAAATTAAAGGCTGTCTAAAGGGCTGGAGAGCAAATTAGGTAATAACCATGGCATATGAATGAGTGAAAGATATTTTAAAGCTATTTCTTATGACATGGCTTCCATATACTAATAAGATAATAAAAACTTAGTCATGGTAAAAGCTATGCCTATTTACATTTACTTTGAAATAATCTGATTCTTTTATGATTTTCTAATTCATATCCAATTAGCATAAGTTGATGAATTAGCAATACAAAGAAACTGTAAAATATCTTTTCTGTGTTATGGGATGTGTCATCCTAGGTATTTGATTTTGCTTTCTGAATACTGGTTAATCCTTTGACTAGCATATAAAATGTTATACTTTACAAGTTTCATGTATATTAATTTTCCTTAACTTAATAATCTCTAAGCTGTCAAAAATTCCAAAGAATTATATTGTAAATTTTTGCAGTCTTGTTAGAAATCAAAGACGAGTGAACTTACCATTTTCACCCTGCCTGTCTATCAACTACAACCCGTCTTTATTAAGCATCGTAATTTCCTTATAAGTTTTGTTCTTTCTTTTGGCTTCATTTCTCAATCTGATCTTTGAATGCTAATTAGGATGAGGCAGTTGCCCTGTGTGGGCTGCTCCTTCCTCATTTTTCCCACTCATTGCTTCAGGTTTCATTTGGCCTCACTGCTAAGATGTTGAAAATGTCAAGAGCCGTGGGAAACCGTCATGTAAAATAAGCGTTCTCTCTTCTCACCGTCTCTTCCCTGACAGTATAAAGACATGAGGCCACCAATTAGAAGACAACCAGCTCCTTGACCTTTAGGCCTTAGTTTTATCCCTGAACTTGCTGCTACCCAAACCTTCTATTCTGAATAATAAACATTTGGAGCCTTTTGCAAAAGGCACAAATAATTAAGATTGATGTAATTTTTGTTTATACTTAGTATATAATACCCATGACAGTTCTCAAGGAACTGTTGACTTGAACAAGAAATTCTTTTTATTCACCCCCTGAATTTTAAATCTTGATATAAGGATAATAGTGGTTTTTAGAGGTCAGAAGTGACAAGGTTTTCATAACCATGAGTATGCAGGATTTAACATTGGTATTTTTAGGTAGGCCTCATGGTGCATTGTGCTTTGGAACTTCACACTACTTCTGGTGACTCATAGATAGGTGTTGTAAAGCAAGCTTATCAATTAGCAACAATATTCATTATATTCTCTATGATTGGGTCATGAACGGGGTTTTTAAGCCATGTGAAATATTAAATCCTTAAAATCTTTTTTATCTAGTTTTGCTTATGATAATAACAAACTTGTTTCTATATATAAGAAGCAAAGAGTTTCTTTTCTATGATTTTCTTAAGATTTATTTTTATCATGACACACAAAGATAAATTTTTCTCCAGGTAAATTTTTTTATTACTCAATATTTCCTTGAAAATAGTAAACATATATATTCTCAGAGAAATATTGACTTCCATACCAAAGGCAATTAACAGACACAAGGACAGAAGAAATTACATTAGCATTTCACTTTACAATGAAATGATACCTCAAATATCTAGTTTGTCATATTCTTAATAAAACAAGCAAACCAATAGTTTGACAAGCATTGAATTAAACTTAACATATCCATATCTCTTTTTAAACAAACAATTCACTTCTGAGAAAATCTTTCAATATGGCAAACAAATGCAATAGAATCAAGTACTTAGATATAAATTGTATCCAATATTTTCTTTGTAAAGCGTATACATATTCTATTCCTTTCTATTAAATGAATCACAACAAAAGAAAATACTAATAAACAACAAATAGCTCAGAAGAAACTGCCAAAAATATCTCCCTCCAATTGTATAAATAGAAGTGAATGAAGTATATTACAGTACACATGATACATGCACGCTGGCTAAAATCTTAGTCCCTTGTCTGTATTAATAATATAGTAGACACTTCTCCGTATTATCCATGGCAGAAAAGTTTTATGATTAAGTTATTAAAAATCTATCATTCTTAATTTATGTGAAGTGTCATGGTTGCTTCTTGTTTCATTAGCCTTAGAAAAAGTTTATATGACATGGACCCATTTCACAAGATGTTAGAAAAGAATAAACTTGTTAAACTGTAAATTTAAAAATATTTATAATTATATTACATACAGTTTTGTCATTAAAGTTTTCTTTGTAGTTTAATTGAATATTTAAATATATAAATCTTTTTGCCACTAAGCTAAAGCTCCAAAGAATAACACACAGGACTTACGTTGATGTGGTTATGAAGTCTGTTTGAGATGATAGCAGGAGCTACATTTAGGCTGAGATGCACCACAGGGCCACGCTCACACAGCAGTGCATCCTCTTTATTCACTTGTAAATGAGTGCTTAAGCTTCTGCTCTTTTTTGTTTCCAACATTTTCCCACTACTTTGCAGTTTACTAACAAATGCACTATGGGACATGTACATCACCACCACCACTATTACTGCCACCACCACCACCACCATCATCATCATCATCACTACCATGCCGTATCACCACCACTACCACCACCTCCACAACTATCCTACCACCACACTGCCACCACCACCACCACCACCACCATCATCATACATCACAACCATACCATACTCACCACCACTACCACCACCTCCACAACTACTACCACCCACTCCACCACCACCACCACCACCACCACCATCATCATCATCACTACCATGCCGTATCACCACCACTACCACCACCTCCACAACTACTACAACCCACTGCCACCACCACCACCAGCACCATCATCATCATCACAACCATACCGTATCACCACCACCACCACCACCACCATCATCATCTACTTCTGATGTCCCTAAACCTGACTAGGAGGAAACCCATCACCTATTACTCCCATTTAGTATTCCTACCCCCAATGGAGATTTTCAAGTCTTATCTCCAGAAAGACTTTCTGCAAGAAACCTCATTTGATTTTCTTTAACTGATTGTTTTTCAGGATTGAATCTCCTATCTTAATTCTTGACAAACTGTCTACTTACTCTGCTTTGAATGGATTCTTCTGCTTAAATTAGTGAATAGTAATCAAACTTTCACATTTCTAAAATTATTTTCCAAACTGAAACAACCATTCACTAATTTCTTATTCATCTTTTCAATGGTCTCTATTGAAAAAAAAACCCGTGCTAGAGTTTTTCATAGACAGAAAAAGGACTGTGAATGCCTCCTCAGCAAACACCATGAATTCCTGGCCTCTTACAAAGTGGACATCCTGGTTGCTCTGGATGAGTTTCCTGGTATCCAGGCTGTTACTACCATTCTTCACTAGAAAAACAGACAGCTGGCCTGAATATGATAATGATTAATATGAAGTTATTAAAAGTTTAAATTCCTTCTCTATCTAAGTCACTCCTTATCATAATCTTACTGGGAGATTCTAAGTATGATAACAGTATCCAGTTGGAAGCAACAACACCAAGAAGAGATATGCCTTATTTTGAAAATGGCCTATTTTAAAAGCTGATAGGGCACATTAAAGTAATGCCAAACCTGAGATGAAGATACCTTGAAGAACATTTGCATATACCTCTGGGGACACTGCTAACTTAAGTCTTTTCTTCCTAGAGTGTCAACGTTCCCTCTCAGTCTACTGACACTCTTCTCCCTTCTTCCCTGACCATTTCCTTTCTATAGCTGTAGGCAGGAAATCACACATTTCATTTCAAAAGACACAATTTAATGGTTTTGTGTCTTTTGAAAGCTCATGGGGAAAGAAGCAACTCTACACTGTGGGTCCGTGCTGGAATATAATCAGCCCCTGAAATTTCATTGACTGGTGGCAAGGTTGGATGAGTGCCATGCACTGTACACATCAACTTTACTATTGAGCAACAAGCATGTCACATTCTAGGCTCTGAAATATGTTCTTTTTTAAGGAAAATTGCAGTACAAAGTTTTAAAAAATAAAATGTTTCAGAATTTTTGTCTTTGGCTAGATACCATATGTTAGAGAGTTTCTAAAATGTTTTTGGAGTTCTTCTGCAAGTTGATTAGCCTACAGAAATTTAAAGTAACATTTTAAATAAGACATTTATTGAGATAGAATATAGTTCATAGAAATTGGTTAGGCCTCCTTTACTACATAGTAACATGCACTTAGACATGACATTTGATAAAATACATTCACTCAGTTGGGTTTACAAGAGAGCTAAAACCAGAATAAATCTCTGGCTTCTCAGCCTTCATTTTCAATCTATCTTGGACATATTATCATCAGAGTTTAAAACAATTCAAAGGAATTTAAAGGTCTCCACTCACTGGTCATCTTGGATTTCAGGAAAAGCCAGATGGATCAATAAATGCCCAAACTACCAGCAGACAGCAAAGAGTCTAATACAAGCCAACACTGAAAAATAGCAATTAAAGGCTTATGGTCCTACCTCCTGCTTCTCTAGAAATACCAGAGTGGTAAACTTTGGCTTTACTCTTTCTTAACATTTATATCATCATATAAAAACACCAAAGAATGTAGGCTTTACCAAGGTACATTAAGGTCAAATGAATAGAATCTAGGTTTTATCTGTGTCCTTACCTAGACACCTGATTTTTTTTAATTATCTTTAATCATTTTTTAATAGTCCAGTTGTTATCCACTCGATTTCTGCCCTCCAACCTTTCCTCATCCAATTCCTCCTTCCCCATCTCCAAGAGGATATCCCCACTCCCCTACAACCAGCCCCTGACACCTCACCAGGCATCCCCATTCCCACTAAAAGAACTACAGGGACAAAAATGAAGAAGAGACTGAGGAAATGGAGGTCCAGTGACTGGCTCAAATTGGTACCCATTTCAAGGGGAGGCTCCAAGGCCTGACACTGTTACTGATGCTATGATGTACTTACAGACAGGAGCCTAGCATGGCTGCCCTCTAAGAGACCTGATCTTTTAAACAAACCAAAGCGTTATATAGTGTTGGATCTCCTTTTAAGACATAATTTAGCTGGGACTATGAATCACCTAACCTTGAATCAACTCTAGAACCTGAAGCCACACTGAGAAGGCACAATGAATAATTATCTTTCCAGAACACTCATCTCCTTCTCCAACAGTCCCTTGTAGAAGTCATGTCATGTGGTACTGGGGCCTACTCACTTTTCTCATTTATTCAGAACATCATAACTTTCCCTTTCCTCATTTTTTTATCTTTTTCTTTCATATACTGGCCATCCTGGGAAAGCAACCTGGGCATCCCTACTCTCTCAGTAAATTTCCCTTCCCCACCACCAAGCAGCAACTTGCTCACCTCCATGGCAAAAGTCATGAGTTTCTCTTCTCTTTTCTCGATCTCTCTTTCTAGCAGTCACCAAAATTTACAAATTGCCTTCTCTGTTTGTTAATTTTTGTTGTTGTTTGATTGGTTTTCTTATTGTTATTGTTGTTGTTGTTCCTTTTGAGTTTTATTCTCAAACTGTTAAAAATTTGTCAGTTTCTTTTTTCTGAGTTTATTTAAATTACACATTTAATTGTTATTAGTGAGACTAAGAACCTCAACAGAGAACCAGGAAACTTGCTTCTCTGGTAACAACTTGAGGCATGAGTTCTCTGGGAGAGTGGATTCTCCTCTCAGGCAATAGGGACTTCATTCAAACACCTGTCATGTATATCAAGAAGAAAATAATATGTACTTAAAATAATGTAATTAAAGTTTTACCCTGGTTTAGTAAGCTAGTGATTGTTTTCCTTCAGTGTCATGTTGAGCAGCTCTTAAGTCCAAGTAGGGAAATACTGGTTTCCTTTAGACATTTGTCCTTATACCCACTGATAAGCAGCTCTCACCCTTTACCAAGTAAACTTCTCTTTGCAACAGATAAAGAACACTACAGAAAGCCGCAATCAATAATTACACGGAGTTGTGGAGACCAGTCCCAGCAGACACATTTACAAATGGAGTCCGGGAACATTGTGAATAAGGAGCCAAGAGATTATAAGAGCCAGAGGATAAAGGAGTGTGCAGTGAGATCGTGTCTGCTAGTAACGGGAGATGCTACACCAAAAATTATCGTGGTCATGATTGCTCAAATGGAAGCTGTACAAGAATCACACCAATAAACATGTCATAGTGGACCCAGAAAAATCCAGTTGGCCTTAACCTTACACAGGCACTGTAGGCAACTGAGGAATTCTTAGAGTGAGTGAGGTCATCTTCCCCAGAACATTAGCTTCTTGTCCAGTGCCACGTCATCAGCCCTAAAAACATCGATACAAGTAATATTACACAGACTGAAACTAGGCAGATTACTTTTTAAGAATATTTATGTGTATTCATAAATATTTAGGAATATATATATTACCTATAAATATGTCTTTATAATCACAGATAAACAGTCTTCACACTTTAGTCTTTGCAACGAAGAGACCACTACAGAAAACCATATTTGTATGTGTGTGTGTGTCTGTCTGTCTGTCTGCCTACCTTTCTGTCTCTGTCTCTTTCTGTCTCTGTCTCTGTCTCTGTCTCTTCTCTCTCTCTCTCTCTCTCTCTCTCTCTCTCTCTCTGTCTCTGTCTCTCTCTCTCTGCCTCTCTCTCTCTCTCTCTCTCTCTCTCTCTCTCTCTCTCTCTTTCTATCTCTCTCCCCATATGGGGTGTGTATATGTATGTATATGTGTCTGTGTGTCTGTGTGTCTGTGTAACTGTGTAGTGTTGGTCTAGAATTCCCTGTATAGTCCATCCTCCAGTTATATTTCTCATACCATTTCTGCTTCTCCAAATGTTGTGGTCACAGTTCTACATCTGTGACAAGAGTCTTAGATCTTTAATTTTTGCCCTTTGCTTTTTTTCCCTCAGCATTCACTATAAATGAGAGGACGGACAGGGACACATCTCATGGCAATGAGGGAAAAATCAGGGCACTCATGGAGCTCAAGACATAACATCTCAAATATATCACTGAAAATGACCAGAACATCCCATGCTAAAATAGGATTCTCTGATGTATCAGTTATTTTGAGTTGCTGGTTTCCAAAAGTTGCAGGTATACCAAGCACTAAGAAAAACTGTTCTTTGGTGAAAGGATCCATATCAACAAAGAAACAGAGCCCAGCCAGCATCAGAAAGCAAGGGAGATGAGTCATCAAAGATTTTAGAAGTCAGAGAAGGCATTGGCACAAACTTTCCCTTTGAATAGGGCACATTTCCCAGAAATCTCATCTTAACCAGCCCGTCTAGTATAACTTCCATTCCCTGTCTCATGAAAGGATCGAATTTCAGACTCTCAGGCCTACTTACTGTAGAGACGTACTAATTTCTCTGAGTTTTCTGCCCCACATGAGATCCATAAGTTAATACATTTGCGGTTTTCTCATTAATTTACTATAGGGAGTCAGTCAGTAACTGTGCTAGGCAGAGAGAAAATTATTTTTCCTTTTTCACAACACTGCTGATGACAGTTGAGTCTGTCGAGCAGGCTGCACTGCATGAGATAATGAGATTCCCTTGTGTTGATGTTACTGCCGCTCACACTGTGAGCTGTACACAACCTAACTGATGTTCAGTCAGGCTCCTGAAGGGGAGTTAGAACAGTGATAGAAAACCAAGTGTGGAATTGTCTTAGTGGAGTAGAAACATGTCAGGATCTAAAATTTAAGGCTATAAATTTAATAATGCATACATTTTGGTGAAATATCAGATCGAATCCAGAAATATATACGTACATATATACATATGTGTATGTATATATACATGAATATATACATATATATGTATATATTTCATTCCTATCTAACACTACTGGATGGTTAATTCTCATCCCCATTAAACAAAATTGTTGGTATTGATTTTTAACCCAAAAATTGTACAATATTCAATACCCATATCTCTGAAACCTAGATTTAAAAAAAGATAGCACTATTAGCCCTGAAGAATAGAACATACTGTTCTGGGGATTGTCAACATTAGTCTCTGGATAACCATATTTTAATATAGAAACATATGACGCTACGGGAAGCTGAGAGCAGTGAAGGAGAATTAAAGAAACAATCGTAGAGGGCATCTCTTTTCCTTCATCCCACTCACAAACAGAGAGAAGGTTTTCCTCTGAACTTTCTTTTTAAGGAAATTTGTACATTTAAGTACTTGGAACTGTCTTCCTGTAAATATTAACTCCCAGGAAGGAAGACCATGGTTAACACCATACACAAAGCCCTCAGAATCATGTATGTAGCTAATGCTTTATTCAATTCTTCCTTGAGAATAAAATGAAAAATGAAACACAGTTTAAGTGTTGGCAGATAAATAGGCTAATACCTCTAGGTTAACAGTAATAACAGCAAACTGTAGCTTTAAGGAAAAATATAGTTTTTAATCTGTAAGTATTCTGAGATACATGTTATTCTTTTATGTTTAAAATTTAGTCTCACAGATACAATTTGTATACCATGGGTCCATTTATAATTTTTCATTTGGAGAATATTAATTCTTTTAAATCTTATTTTTAATTATGGTTCTTAAATGCTTTACAGTCCCTTTTAGCCCACCTTCCACCCAAGGTAGTTGAAAAGAAAGGATATGGGGGCAGGGGCAGAGGAAGCAGAGCTGTTTAGAAAGGTTCTTTGGAGCAACTCTCCTCTGTGTTGTCTGGAAATCAGCAACTCAGTTCACAGGTTAGCAGGCAGCTCAATCCACTCACAAACCCTTCACAGATACAATAGTAGTCCAGTTCAGTCGAGTCAGTTAGCAACAGTAATGACACAACCTAACATAGATAGCCAGGCCTCAGCCTCTGCTAGAGTGAGCAGGAGGCACCAACAGGAACACCAGGAGACGTTTTCAGCTGTGCCACTCTCAGGAAAGCCAAGATCAGTGAAGACACAAGACCCACAAGTGTTGCACAGATAGCTGTACCAGCAAGCCAAGCTTGCTTTCTGTCACTCCCTTGAGTCCTATTTATACCCTCCAAACATCATATGACCTCCACATGCCTTGCCTCAGGATGTGCATCTAATCAGCCCGAGTCCTCAGAGCCCCGACAAATGCAGTTCAACTAAGCAATGTAAAGCAGACCAATACATGTGTGTTATTAGCAAAGAATCCTTCATCACATATCCTTTCATGTGTTCATAGCAGAACATCCTCTCTCCTATGTCTCCTTCAGTGAAATGTTCCTTTATGAGTCTGCCTTAGTCTTTCACCTCTGTCCACTTCAGGATAACACTCCTTTGTGTGTTTGCCCCAGCAAAACACCATCCACACACAACTTACTCCAAAGTACTTTCAAATTTCCACTTCCACTTCAATGAAACCCCCCCCTCTCTCTCTCTGTCTCCCTCCCCTCTCCTCTCCTCTCCCTCTCTCTGTATATGTGTGTGAGATTGTGTGTGTTTTTATGTGTATGTGTGTGTGATTGTGTGTGTCTGTATGACTTAACAAGTCAGTGCTATTATGCTTGATTTAAAGACTAAACTATAAATATGCTTTAATCTTCTCTTATGCAACTCTCAGGCACAATATTAACTTCCTATCTAGTATTTTATTGTCCAGGAAGATGGGGTGGGGTTATTAAAGAACCAATGAGTACATTTCATATTCTTCTCTAAAAAATATGCCATTTGCAAACTAATGAAGCTACAGAGTCTGCAGGATAATAAGAAAATAGTAAAGAATTGATGGTATAGTGGGATTCCTAAGAATTAGGATCCTTGAAAGAAATAACCATGCTAAAAATAAAAATTACTCATCTCAAGAGCCCTGCCACCAGGAAAAACACCCATTATCTTTGATGAATCTCTCTACCAGGTCTGGGAACTTGGACCAATCTCTAAATCTACATATGCACATTTCTTAGCCTTAGCTTTTGTTTCATCTTTTTTTTTTTCTGTAAGTTGTAAAACTGTTGTGGACAAGACAGGTTGAGAATTTTTCTTTGCTTTATTTTGGCCAAAACAGTGTATAAATTCTTATTCTCCCCATGTCTCCTCCCTCCACTGAAGTTAGAGCAACTACAGTAGTATTGAGAACAATGAATATTAAAATGAAGACTGAAACGTTCAAACTATTAGAAAGATGCCTGGAGCTAACCCAGAGAAATCATGAGTGCCACTTAGGAAGTGGTGTCTTTAATGAGAAATTTTGAGAGAGGCTCAAGTATTTGAACACTTGGTCTCCATTGGGTCTTGCTGTTTGCGGAGGTCATTGAACCTTCAGAATGTACAGATTCTTCCAGTATACAGAAAGGATGCATTCTTCCAGGAGGAAGTTACAGAAGGTATACATTCTTCCAGGAGGAAGTATACAAAAGGGATGCATTCTTCCAGGAGGAAGTTACAGAAGTTATGTATTCTTCCAGGAGGAAGTTACAGAAGATATGCATTTTTCCAGAAAGAAGTATACTGTAGGACCGTGAAGGGATAATTTGGTCTCCCTGGTAAACCACTGGTTTTGAGATAGCCAGAGACCCAACAGGTGTCCATTGCCTGTGTAGGGACAGCACATATCTCGCCACACCCCCGGATTCCAGACTCCTGACATGCAATCTATGATCCCCATTTAACCTGCACCTCAAAGTCACGTTTGACTATGCAGCTCCTCCCAAAGGGGTGAGAGGGCTTGACTAGAGGCTTCAGCCTCAAGAGATTTCAACATTCATGAGTTACCTAAAGGCCAGAGGGCTAGCTAATTAAGTTATTCCCCCCAGATCCTTCCTTCTCCTCCTCCCTATTTAAGCCAGCTCCCCCCTGGCTTAAACTAAGGGGTGAGCATCTAGACCATCTATCACACACCATGAACAATAAAGCTTTGGAACCTGTGGACTTTCTCAAGTTATGGGGGTCTGCCATCGTGGAAAGCTACCCTGTGTTTCCTCTGGGTGGGGTCCTGCAGTATATCACTGGGGCAGACGTTGAATCATTATAGGTTTTCTTCCCATTTCTGCTCCTACTCTTCCTGTTGTTTGTTTGTTTGTTTGTTTGTTTTGTGTGTGTATATGTGTATGGACAGAAATGTGATCCACCAGCTTCTTGCAGCTGATGCCTGTTTGCCATGCCTCCCCACTATGGTGTATTCTTTTCCTCTGGAGCAATTAGCCACAATAAACCCATATTCATTAAATTGCTTTTGGTCATGATATTTTATCACATAACAGCAAAGGTTATATATATGCCTATGTATTTGTGAGAATAATAGAAAACATAATAAATACACATTTTGGAATTAACATCAACTTCATTTCAAAGAGGAATAGCACTAATAGAAAAAAAAAACATAGATTTGGAGTTGAAAATTCTGTGACATGCCTATAATTTCAACATTCAGAAGGCTGAGGCAGAAGGATTACCATGAATTTGAAGCTATCCTCTACTATACAGTGAAATTCAAGATGTTCTCAGCTACAAAGTGATATCCTATCAAAAAGGAGGAGGAGGAAGAGAAGGAGGAGGGAGAAGGAGAAGGAAGAGAAAGAGATGAGAAGGAGTGGAAGAGAAGGGTAGACAAATTTTTGTAATGTTCACATGAATCAGTTTATGAAGGATGTATGGGTGTCTCATAAAAAGGAATTGGATGCATATTCGCCTCCATTAGATTGATAATGATAACACTGAAGCAACATAGCATCCATTGTAAAGGACTGTAAACCTAACAGTGTTGTTTATGTTCTTCCTAGTTGAATGATAGAAAGATACATTGTTGAATAATGGAACAAGCCTTCTATTCTACCAAAGCACATGTTTCACATATTTAGGAATGAAAAAATTGGAAAATATTAATTTTCACTTTGGGTAATATGTTTCTAGGGGTATGTCAAAATAACATATGATTCAATGAGCAATGTAAATTTCTCATGACCTCACAAGTATTTTTTTTTTTTTTTGTCTCTCAAATACAGAAAAAAAAGCAGTTTGAGAAGAAAGACAGCTCACCATAAAATTTTAGTTTGAATTTGTTCTTAGGAATAAAATGACAACTGTTAATTTACTGTATCCACTCAAGCTTTAGATACTGTTGGTCTCAAATAAATAAGAGCTAATGCTAGTTAGTGTGTCATTCTCAAAGAAAAGTGTACCTTATAGGCCCCTGTATTTGAACACTTGGTTACTCATTGATTGGGCTATGTTGGGAGGTAATGGGACTTTTAAAAGGTGCAGCTTTGCTGGAGGAAGTGTATGTGGTGATGGCCTTGGGTCCACATAGCCTTGCTCTGCCTTCTTTTATCCCCTTTATGTGGTCAAGATGTCATCTGTCAGATTGTTCTCCTCCTACTCTACCCTCCACTTGGTTATAGACATCCAACTCTCTGAAACCATAAGTCAAAATAAAACTTTTCAGTATTTTGTGTCTGGGCATGGTATTTTACTACCGACACAGAAATGTAATTAATATATTTACTGACTCAATCTCCATGAATTTGTTCCGTATACACAAACCCAAATCTTACAAAACAAAACAAAACAAAAAGCAAAGAAAGAAAATGATTATTTTTCAAAGCACATGGAAACAATGATTTAGGTTCAACTTTATTTGAACCATTGAATTAAATCCACAAAAAAATTGTTATCAACACTCATACTTATGTGAGCTTAGTCAGCTTCAAGTAAAAAAAAAAAAATCACAACTTTGATATGAAAATAAAAAGAAAATTGATAAATTTGGGATTTATACTGGTTTGTGATATTCCAACAAAAACACTAAATTGTTCAGAACTTTTTGGATACAGTTATAATATACTAATATGTTAAATCAGTATATCTAGTACTGTATGTGGGCTAAAATCATCCATTGAGGTGATTCCCATTTTTAAATGGCTTACCTGAACACACAGCCTTGTCTCCTTTCTAGGGCTTGTCACTGTCACCTCACACCCTTTGTCTCACCTGTCTAGAAATGTCATCAGGCTGCATGTAAGCACCTCTCCAGTCTTGGTCACTGTTTGGTGGTCTGCTGCCAATCTTTATCTTTCTGATTCTGATAAAACCATTACAGACCGAGAAGTCTGCTCCACAAATGAACAACAAGCACAGAAACTGAAACCCTTGTAGTCTTCAATGCTTGACAGGAAAGGCACAGTTCTCCATGACAGACCCATGTACACATCACACAAACAGTACTCCAACAGTTGAACAAATTACAAAGTTTTGACACATCTACTATACCACCTGACCTCTCAGCAGCAGACTCCCACTGCAAGCAGCCTGACACCTTCCACACCAGCAAGATGAAAAAAAGGAAAAAGCATGGATTTTTATGCTACAGAAATGAATAAGCTTCAAAATATGTATTGGTTGCAATAGTTCCTGTTCTGGTGAATAAAGATGTGTTTGAGTCTAGTTGTAATGATTTAAAATTCATGGTCCAAAACTGTAAAATCATTTTATCCACCAGTAGGAATTGTGAATTTCATTAACAGGAATGATCTACTTAAGTAAAAATGTAACAAGGGAGCACTATCAAAAAATTTTAAAGCAAAGCATAGCTAAACAAAACTAAAAATCTAAATCATTTGTCAGGTGAAATATACATCTCAATGAAAGACAGAAAAGCAGATTTCACTTTTCAACAATAATTTAGATCAAGTGAAATGACAAATGAAAGAACTTTAGGTAAAATATTGTAAGTCAAACCCTTATTATGCCAATATCATTCATATCCATACAGCATAAAAAGACAATGAAATTCATTCTCTATTCTCAGAGTCTCTTAGATAAGCTACCTGGAGTAGTACCTCAATTGCTACAACTAGCAATCACACTCAGCTTGAAGAAACAAGATCCAATGTCACTAAAATTCCCTAGGGACAGTTGGGATTACCTCTTCACAGGGTAGTGATATAAATAGGAGACAAGAACTGGTCAAGTGAGACAGAGACCTCAAAGCAGTAGATCCAAGTAATATCCTTGGTAGAGGTCAGGAATGTCAGAAGATGGCTCTGGTTCCTGGCTCATTGAAATTTTCTGCCATTCCTGTGTCTCTGTCTTTATCTGACTTTATCTCTATGACTCTTTCTGTCTCTTTTTGTCTGTCTCTGTCTCTGTCTCTCGGTCTCTCTCTAATGTTTATCATCTATCTATCTATCTATCTATCTATCTATCTATCTATCTATCTAATCTATCTACATACACACATATATATGTATATATGGAGAGAGAGGGAAAGGAGAAGAGAGTGGAGAGTGAAATGGACAGACAGACGAAGAGACAAAGACAAACTGGTATAAGGGAAAATAATTTTGAGGAGGAGAAAATAGGGAGGGTAGGAGGTGAATAATAACCAATACAGTCTACAGTGTGTGAAATTTTCAAAAATAATGTTACAGATGCGTAAAATGGTTCAGACAGTAAAAGCATTGTTTCACATGTCTAGCCACCTAATTTCAGTTCCCAGAACCCATGGGGAGGAGGGAACCATGTCTTAAGAAATTATTCTCTGAGCATACATGCTGTGGCATACATATGCAAACATTCATGTACATATAAAATACACACGAACATATGTCAACACACACGCACAAACTAACAATGATCAATATAACAATTTAAACCTATGTACCTAAACTTAGATAAAATATACATAATTGTATGCATATACACATAGTTTTAAAATGAAGTTACACTACTTAGTGTAATATGCTCCCACCACCCATTAAAAGCTATACCTAAACAATACTTGAATGATGAATATATATGGATACACATACATATATGCATAATATAAAATATACATATATATAAAGAGAGGATCATCTGAGGGGTTGGAGGAAGGCTATGGATTGATGTGATTATTATTTTAATTAAAATTAATTAATAAAAAACAGGTATAAGTGCTAAAGCTATTAAAAGATATAATCAATATTCTGCATGATTTTAAAAATAGAAAACAAAAGAAATATAAAAGTAAACATAAGAGAATTATGTATCATAAACATAATTCATAAACTGAGAAAAAGAATTCAATAAAACTAATTTTGTATTCTCTTTATAACTCCATGTAAGTGATTTACTACATTTGTTGTCTTGCATGTGTTTAACCATCTCTGTGATAAAGCAAACTTGACTAAGGTGTATAGTCCTTTCGATGTACATCCTTATTCTTTTTGTAAGTACTTGATACTGGTATGTAGAGTTTTTTGGGTTTTGGTTTGTTTGTTTACTTATATTTTATCCTGGTTTTTATATTAAGTAATACCAACTTCATAGAGAGAGTTCAGAAGTGTGCCTTCTGTTCCTTTTTACGTTTTTTTATTCAAGGCTTGTCTCTTGATCTTCTTTGAAATTCTGATAGAATTATGATGTAAATGAATCTGAGTCTGGACTCTCCTTGCAGTTGAGTTGTATCATTAAGTCACTTATTTGTGTCTCTTATAGTTTTATTTATTTTTTTAGAAGATTCTTCTCTCATACAATACATCCCAGACATTTCCCCTCCATTTTCTCTTCTGGCCTCCAAGTCTTACTATATTTTGTTCTGTCCCTTACAATTTTAGATGCAAACACTTAGACCTATACATTTCCCTTGCAGGACTGCTTTTCAATTAGGCAAGAACTTTTGTAGTGCAGTGTTTTTATTTCCATTCAGGTATTGAAATTTTCCATTTCATTGATTTCTTATTTGACCCATTTATCCTACGGTAAAAAGTTGTTTAATCTCCACGAATGCGTGTTTGTACATTATGCACATCTCCATGAGATGTGTTTGATGTCAATTTTAATTTTACTGAATTATTGTCAGATAGGGTACATGGAAGTATTCTGTTTCTGGATTTGTTAAGATTTGTTTTGCCTGCTAGGTTATGATCTGTTATTGAGAAGTGTCTGTGAGCTGCAAAGCTTTTGTTCAGGAGAAATTAAAACAATCACCTACTATTAATAAGTGGGTGTTAAATTTCATCTTTCATTGCAATATACAGGTTTTTTGTTTTTGTTTTTGTTTTTAATGAACTGAGGTATACTACAGTTTTGTGCATGCTGTGAACGTTCATTATGACTCTCCTTGCATGTACCTTGGCACTTTAAGCCCACCTTTTATTTGATATGTTTCCATTAGGTGTTGACTTTTCTGCAGAGTGGTGAGACCTTGAGTCCACTCAAGTGGCCTCTGCATTAATGATGAGCGTCTCTACAGTAAATCGATCTAAATGCATTATTTTGTGTTATGGCTCTGCACTCTCAGCTAATATTCTCTTGGTTCACTTGTTCCACAAGTCTCATTTTCTACATAATAGCTAGAAACATCTTTAAAAACACCAGTCCCTTGCCACTCACCTGGTTTATTCATTCATTTTCCAGTGATATCAGAAAATAGCTGAGTCTGGAAAACATTCATAGAACAAAAGTTCATTTCTTCAAAGTTCTGGGAACCAGAAACATGATACTGGCTTTGGCCTCAATCTGTCAAGGGTCTTTGGTAGACAGCACAGTTGTGGGTGTGCACATAAGGCCACAGAAATCAGGGCCCCTCCCGCTGCTTTGTAACAAAGCATTCTCAGAAGGACCAATTCCAGGAAACCAACCCAAATCCTTTAATGGCTTTATCTATCTACCCTGCTTTAGACCTCACTACTCATATCTCCTACCACCGCTCACCTTATCACATTATCTCTCATCCTACCTCAAAATAATGCTTGGGAAATATCAGCAATATCCAGATACCTACTAACAACCAGGAAATCATCATAAGATAATATATTTCTGTTTTCCTTCCTCCAAGACACTGTATGACCTGATCTGAGCTGCCCTCTCATTCCTTGACTATGCTCATTCCTTTGCCTCTCTTGTTGTCTACCCCTCAGTACACCAGCTCGCCTCAGCCTTGTCATTTCCGACTGCCATCTATATCTGATACTCTGTCCTGATGCCCCTCTGAAGATGCTTCTTCCTGATCACTTAGGTTAGAGTTGGGATTTCAGCTCTCCAATGAGAGCTTCTTGAGTCATAGAAAAGAAATTCCTTCCTCCAATCATGGTCGTATTACAGTCTTGTGGTTCTTTTGTAGCTAGATAATTTTGTTTATTTTGGTTTTATATTTTTCCTTACTTGTTTATAATCCCCTGAGCATGACTGTGCCTGTCTGTCTGTTTTGTTCTCTACACCATAGTTTCTTAGCACATATTTGTTTAAATAATGGGAAAAGCTAATGTTTCTATCCAGATGCATATCTAAACATATGGTGCAGTTATTAGATTAGCAATCATCGGGGGAATAGTTGTGTGTGTGTGTGTGTGTGTGTGTGTGTGTGTGTGTGTGTGTGTGTGTGTGTGTGTTGTGGCAAGCCAGGGGGGAGCCAGCAGCCATTAGTATGTGTTTTCTTTAAGGGCAAGTAGGGAAGTGGTTACCTAAGGTTATAGGACACAAGTTATTTCAGTGTTCATTTGTTCTCAATCCACTCTGCACCTTCTGTTTGGCAATAATTAAAGCCTGTGACCCAAAGTGAAGGAAACATTTGCAAAGCTGAATTACCTAAAGCGAAGATGAGGGTATCTAATTAGTCTTTCTGCTGACAATCTTTTGGGGAAAAACAGTCTTCCTTTTGAAAAGTCTAACCATGCTGCTTCTGTCACCAGCTCTACTGATAATTAGCAGTGTTCTCCAGACACCTACACACATCCCCTCCAAAATATCCAATGTAACTCCACCATGAGGAAAAACAGTTTCAATTTAGACAGGCAAGCATTTCAGTAGCTACCATGTGGTCCTGAAGAATGTTTCTTATTATAAAAGAGATAAAAAACTCATGCCACAGGATATTGTTTTATATAACGTTCCTGGTATATTGCTTAACAAAACACTTCATGGAAACTTCATCAGGACATGGCTTGATTAAGACTCAAAATTAGCATGCACCCACAACTTCTTTTTTTTGAGCCTCAGAGATGTTTTCTTGTACTATTTCTACACTAGTCACAAGCTTATTAACTTGGGAATGAGGTGACAAGGCCTTTGTCTTCGTGTCTTGTAATTATAATTAATAGTAAGTTAAAGAAAAGCAGAAAGCTTATATTCAAAGTTTAAAGTCAAGTGACTATGTGGCACTTGGAACAGGTGCTGGGAAGACATTAGGTGGGAGATTACTCTTCTTAATTAAAACTTTTGGGAAACATCTTGGGGAGGGAAAGTTAGGATGTAGTTGTAGAGAGACATGCATATGTGGCCAGAGTCTGAGGACAGGACTCATGCTGTTTTCATGTGGGAGCCCAGGGCCCAACAACCACCAGTTTCCCCTCACCCTCTGAGCTAGTTCAAAATCTGTCCTCAGCTGAAGAAAGGGAATCTCTTCTGAGTGTTCCCTTAACTGTGAAAGAGAGCACAGAAATCTCATGTTGAATGGGAAGTTGTTATTTACAGTCGATTAATTTTATCAAAAAATTTACCATTACTAGATAGCTGACCATAATCAGGTGGTTCTTCCAATGAATATGTACTCTTACACACAAGTGTGTGCCTGCACATGCACACATACACACACACACACACACACACACACACACACACAGACACGCACATGCACACAAATACAAAAACACATACACATACAAGTTCACATGTATATAAACAATTTTTTTGGTAACACTTCTACTAAACAGTCTTTTTGTTGTTTTGGTTTTTATTTGGACAGAGTCTCACTATGATGTCTTGGCTGACTTAGAAATCACTATATAGACCTAGCTAGCCTCAAATTAGTAGATGTTTAGACATCTATCTGCCTTCATCTGCCTCTCCAGGGGTCATTAAAGGCATACACCACCACACCCATTGTTCAGTCCAGTCTTTAAAAAAAAAAAAAAAAAAAAAAACATTCTTTTTATAAATGACAGACTAAAGCTAGTAAGGCTACATCTCCTTCAAAGTGCAACAGGGTTCCTTGTGACACTTGGTCTGCATAATGATAATGCTCTCTGTGTTTTCACCTGCTCACACTGCTCCAAATCTTCTGTATGCACTAATTTAAGTAACTTCCACAAATCCACTGTATCAGTACTCTGATATTTCTATTCTTTACATAAGAGGCTGAGGCTGATGAGGAAAGGTATTTGAAGATACATAGTTAATGATGATGGAGTGAAAATATAAACTTGCTTCTTACTCCTGAACTCACACTGTTAAACACTAGTGTATTCCATGTCATGAAAATTCTACAGAAACAGAAATTATCAAACTCTAGCCACAGGCCACGTGTAACCCAGCACCTACATTTGTAAATAAAGTTTTATTCCATCACTCTCTAGTTTATATGTTTAGTCTATGTCTTTGCTACCTTCATACTACCATAACCATACTAAATAGTTGCATCCAAAACTCTGGGGCTCATAAATTAAAATGCTTCTGATCTTTCTTTCTCTTTCCAGAAAAAGTGAACTAACCTCTTCTTCAGATCATAAACAGTTCTTTCCCAGTCAGCTTTATTCAACCCATCATTCTATCAATCTGAACATAGCCAGTGTCCAGTTCCCAGAAGAAGAAATCAAAAAATTCTAGCTTCCTATACTAGGAACAGGGTTAGAGATTTTTTTTAATGCATATTTCTTGATTAGAAACTTTAAAAACCATCTTAGTAAACTATCTAACATAACTGAGACACGATCCCTGTTATCTAAAACAAGGAATCAATAATTGGCGATCTGAGTTGAGTTGACTTAGGAATATAGGTTCTGAAGGCAGTCCTCTCCAGTTCATCCTGGCTCTGCCACCTCTTGACTTCATGACCTTGTGTATCATCTAACCTCTATGTGCTCTAGTGCCTCTATCTGCAAAAGTGATCACTGTAGTTAACCCACTTAATGACAGTATTATAATGATTAAGAAAGTTAATGGTTGCAACTTTGGAGCCAGAAACTGATTCTGATAAAGTGTTGGTTACAACTCCTTCAGCTTCTTCAAAAGACTAATTTAAAAGCAGACAGAATTATCAAAGCTGAAGCCTAAGTATGATGGGAAATATTCAGTAAATTAATCACCTAAAGAATTTATGTATATCAAATACTCTTCTGCATGTATTACATAGAGATTTCTGTGGGGAAAATAATTGAATGAAATTTCTATTCCTTCTGACAACTTAATATACAGTACAAGACTCATAATATTAGAACAAGTAAAAAAGTTAAACATGATAAATGCAACATATACTCACGTTACAGAAGCTCCTGTGGATGGTATAGGACAGCTATTGCTCACCTGGTTTCTCTAGCATTTTTAGAATGGGAATTTTAGCTGTAAATGATGGGTCTTCTAGTTTCTTTAACACTATTATAATTTGTAGTACTGTTCATTTCCCAGATGAGTTCTTTAACTTGTATTTTATAATGACTTAAGCATGTTCAGGAACTGATAGCATATGAAGTCCATTTAAAATGAGTTCATATTCATAATGTACTTCCAAATAAAAATTATGAAAAATGTTTATGGATTAGCAGTAACTAAAAAATCATCAGTCATAAAACAAAACCATCCTAGACTCAAAGTCAGCTTCCACTCATCATCACCTGTGAAACTAGGCAACATACACATGGTCTAGTACAGTTTATTTGGGATCAAAAAAGTGACACAAAGAGCATAAGCATCCATCACTCAGTCATATCTCTAACATGCATTTATTAAAAAGGAATTATGTGCCAGAAACTGCTGATGTTGAATTACAATAAACAAAACAATTGTATGAGATTTCGTTACACTTGTAAGAATTAAGCATCTAGTCCAAGGTGTGAAAGTTTAAGAAGAAAAGGAGGAGGAAGAGGAGGAGGAAGGAAGAAGAAGATGAGGAGGAGGAGGAAGAGGAGGAGGGAATGAAGGAAAACAAGCAAGCAAGAAAGAAAGAAAGATATGATGATGATGGTGGTGGTGGTGGTGGTGATGATGATAGTAATGATAGTGCTGGTGTGTTGGGAATGAAACATTACTTCTGTTTGTGAAACATTCCTGGTTCTTGTCCCCAGAGTTATTGAACTTAGATTTTCACCTCTTGACACAGAATATACTCATTCAATGAATTATTAAAACTTGTGTTATTCCTTACTTCCAATTTATGATTCACGGCTCTATTTTTAAAAGATCTATGCATATATCTATTCAAGAATGGAGCACTAGTGCTTGTCTAAAGTGTTTATGTATTGATCATAAAAAGATTATACACATGTGTTTTTCATGTATACTTACATGCAACAGAATATATATGTTCATGCATGTATACGTTTGCACAAATATATTGAAATAGCTCCTTATGTGAGATTTTGCTTACCATGACTTTAGCTATATTAGATCAATTATGATCCAAAAATCATAAGCAGAAAATTTCAGAAACAAAAATTATGACATATAAAATGGATATGATTATATGTGTATAACACAAGATCTTTTGCTAGCCTTATCCTTCTTGGCTGGAATGGAAAACATCTCTTTGAACAGCAAATTCACTCTTTACACTGCCTTCTCACTAGACCCTTTGTGACAGGACTCACCAGAGTCATCATATCAAAGTGCTTATGACTTAAATAAGCATTTGTAATGGCCTCAGGTGCAGAAACGCTGATATTAACAAGTCATATATGTCCCAGAAAACCATGAAGTACCTGCTTTAAGTGAACAGGAGATTACTCTTGGCTTTCTAAGAAAAGACAAAAAAATGCTAATAGATTGATAAGATAGATAGATAGATAGATAGATAGATAGATAAGATAGATAGATAAGAAGAAGTTGCCAAAATCCATGGCATGAAAAAATCTGTTGATAAAATGTGAAGAAAAATATGTATATGCCAGTTTAGTTCCCAGATGTCTGGCTTCAACAGCTTTGGCCACAATGTTTGAAAATGCTAAGCAGAAATAGAGAAGGCAAATCCTTTATGAGTAGAAAGCATGAGGAAAAGTATGTAGTATATGTTTCTATTTCATTAGTTATTCCCATAATCTTTTATTGTACCTATTTCCTAAGTTTAACTTTATCATATATGATATACATGTGTATAAGTATGGGACGCTTGGTGCTATAGAAGACTTTATGTGTCCACTGTGAAGGGTGACTTGGTCTGTATCCTTTGCAGAAAGATAGTGATACTAAGCATGTGTGCACACGCGTGCACGCATACAGACTTGGAATGGTAGACACTGTTGCCTTGTTACACAGAAAGCATCAAAAGTGGAAGGACTGAGAAGTCCAGCGAGGACAGTTCCAAACTGATTTGCTTTAATTGAGTTTCTGTTTATATCCCGTCCTCTGCCTTCTACAAATAGCTCTTCTCACAAAAGTCATTTTGGAAACTTATCTCTCAAAGTTTGTAAAGACATCAATGATTTTAGTTATCTTCACTTAAAGAGGGTAATTTATCATCTAGTCAAGTGTGCCTGAGTCTGCCAGGAAAGCTGTGAGCCAACATATATCATATTCAGGAGCTCCGAGGGTTTGCTGTGCCTTCTAGTGTGTATTTGAATACAGAATTCGTTTCAATCTGACATTTTTACCTCACATCATATTTTTCTGCTAATTAAGTTCCATAAATGCATCCTTTAGCTGTTTGAGCTGTAATAAATTTCTTTCTTGAATTGGCCTTCTGAAAGTCAAAACCAACATTGCAATGAACTAAAATATGAATAATTTTCCTTCCACTCTCTTTATTTAGGGCAAATACTGAAAATACTTAGGGTAAAATGCTGAAAATAGATAAAGCAGTTTCACTAGACCCAGAGCCTTGGTCATGGTGAATGCACATTGTTTAACTGTGACACCACCTCTAGTAATTGTAAGAGAAAGGAATTTCTATTCATAATCTAGAGGCAGTATTGATTGAAAGGATAGTACTAATATATTTTTGTCATGAAAGACCTGGAGTAATTGATCAGACACATAATTTCTTCAGGAATCGATTTCCTAAAGTCCATATCACAGAGCAAAATAACAAGACCAGTCATAGAGGAATGACTGTGCAGTATTATTTCTTAATCATGTTATTTCACTGTACTGTTGAGGTGAGTCAACTTGCTACAGGTTAGAACTAAAATTACCAAGCAGAAATTGAACATTTTGTTGCTCATGTTGAAGTTCTTATTTTAATAACTACTTAACACAAGATTCATCTGCATCCACTGAATCATAAGACATAGATGAGACTCTGTGTAAATAAGATTAAGGCATTGCCACAGATAAAATATCAGGCATTAATATTGTAGACTCAATTTTACAATAATTTAGCTTCTATATTTAATGGTCACAGTGATGGGGTCCAGTTCAGATAATGGTGTTGAATGAGCTAATCATTAATTTTATATTCTTTTTTCTCATTTCCCTTTAGGCCTTTATAAAATGGGAATTGCCTTATACATCTTAAATTCATTACCATAATTTGTGTACTACTTATAGGCAGAAACGAGTTTAAGTAGCATGTTAGCAGAGTGCTTCCTCACTGTGAAGTTAGCGGGCTACCAAGTTAATGTTTCAATAGCATTTATTATAAAACTATAATAATGTGATTAGAATTTCTTACCTTTTTACAAAATAATACCTGAATGAAGACAGATTATTCTGCAAATGATTTTCTTTTTTTCTATAATAAGTATTTCATTGGTCTAAATATCCCAGCGCATGTGCGTGCGTGTGCATGTGCACGTGTGCATGTGCAGGTGAACACACACACACACACACACACACACACACACACACACACACAATGTCACTGGTACAGTTTTTCCTTCCTGAAAAAAGCCAGCTATTATTTTAAACTACTCATGACCACCCAAATCAACATCTTCATTCTGTGAGGAATCTGAGATCCATTGTGTTGCTTAGATTGATGATGATGAGAAAGATATCCGAGTTACAGCTGGGATGTAGAGTCTGGTTTTGAGACTTCTGGGTAAAGACTCTGCTTTGTTAAAATAGGATGATCATTGATTGACCTTTCTTCACTTGCCTTGGAAAACTATTTGTCTGTCCATAATGCCCTTTCTTTTTCCCTGCACAGCATCGTCATGCACCCCTGCAGAGACTATCTTGTCTCCTGCAGTGAGGATCGTCTCTGGAAGATGGTGGGCCTCCCAAAGGGCAATGTACTTCTCACGGGATCTGGCCACACGGACTGGGTGTCTGACTGCTGCTTCCATCCTAGGTCAGTGCACGCCTTCCTTCCCTGGACAGCCCCATTCCTTCAGGGAAAGTGACCGTTTGATCTGTTTCCACACTCCGATAGCTTTGGAAGAATAGCTGTTTATGCACTCTGAGATCATACACCCTCCTCCAAATATAGAATATTGTAGATAAATGTGCCTTTGCCTTTCATATTTCGGTCACTTTCATATTGATAATGTGAGGCCCATCCACATACTGACAAAGTTAACAAGAGTAACCAGCATTCCAGGACAAGTGTTATTAATGATGCTTATGCTATGTGCACCAGCTTTGAGAGGGCACATGGGATCCTAGTCAATAATGCATGCCAGCATTTATTGCTGTTAATCTACAGGTTTTCCTGTTAGAATTAAGTTATCCACCTAAAAGGACCAGGAGGTTGCAATCAATTTCATTTAAAATCCAGTGGCATTCAAGATATTAAAGAGAAGTAGTCCAATCTAAAGACACTTCAGTATTCACTGAAGCTGTGTATCCAAGCACTCAGGCAGTGACAGAAGGTTGCCGTTGAGCTCACAGGCCTCACAGAAGCCTATTCACACTTCCTTAGTATCAGCTTCTGCCAACAAGACTGGCTACTTTCTACTATTCATTATTTCTTAATGATTTTTGAATACTCTAATTTCTGCCTCTTTCTACCTGGCCTAATTACTTTTGAGAACTTAGGTTCTTGAGTTCATTTCTAAACTATTCCATTTGAAATTTCCTTCCTTCAGAAGATTTATTGATTCATTTTCATGTTTTCACCAAGTTCCTTTTGCATTAACCAGTTTTGAAATATATGGAAAAAGTAGTCTTTTTCAGAAATCTGAAAAGGCAATAACAAGACATTCTGTGTAATTTCTGAAAACTTCCCAGTGTTTAATTTATCCTTGGTGCTATACGCTTGAACTTAATTTACAAATATGTCATCCTTTCCTTATCTGATCAACAGAGCCGTGCCACACTCTCACCTCTGAGAAGCACAGAGCCTATCTTGTAAGTAGAGAAAACACAATTAGAAGTGTAGCCTATCACTTCAGTAGCTACTGGGCATACTGATCAGATTTGGATAATACCCTGTTACCATGACAGCCAGTGACTCAGATACTTTCTCATTAGTGCTTGACCAGCAATGGTCCTTTTAATAGATCTTCCTGTTTCCCCAGTCAATTACTGGAATTAAAATGAGGTTAGATACATCATTATTCACTTTTAATAGGAATTTACATTCAGTTCTTTCTTATGGCAGGAGGGTTGTGACTGCTGCTGTACTGTTTCTTTACAGTGCCTGAGATGAATGTGATGATTGTTAAGTGAGCGATATAAATGGCAAATGTTCTTCTGGTATAGGTGAAGAAAGAGAATTATTGAAAACAACCACCAAAAAGCCTTTTTTTGTTTCCCTGGGGTAGAGATAAATTCTAAAGAGGTTTGTAGTTCAGACTTCCAACATCTCATCATATTTAATATACATGTATTACTACCGAGACTGTATGCATGTAAAATGTACATGTAAACAGTTATAGAGGTTTGTGATTTCTGAGATTTAAACTTGTGACATTTGATTTTTCACTTTGCCCGCTTCGTCTATGAAAACAATTTCTTGTTGAGCATACTATTTTCCTGTCTTCATATATATATATAATATATATACATATGTATATATATATATATATATACATATGTATATTATATAATATATGTATGTATAATGAAACTTGTTGGGAATAAGAAAGGTCTTAGTGGGAGACAGCATGTGACAAAAATGACTGAAAGATATATGTGTAAAAATGACCAGAATTTAAAATTTTAACAAACTTGTTTGAACCATGATATTTTAATACAACTTGATCCGATGGAGTCAATCAGGTAAGGAATATAATAATGGTGTTCTCCGTGCTGTGATTGCGTTTTCTTCAGTAGACAAGACGTTAGCTGAAGATAGAACATCTTAGCATTGGCTTCCATCCTGTTCTATCTATATAAAAGTGAACTTGCAAATTTTCTTATCAAAATTTCTTATCAATTCTTTTTAATTGGCTTCTACAACTTTCAGCTGGATACATACTTAGCCAACTCAGAGCTATTTTAAAAAACATATTTATAGGATGGATCATTTTTTCTAAAACTTCTCTTAGATACATCTCTAGTTCCCTTTCCAATTTCAGCTTCCTGTTGTGTTTCTAAATATTAACTCAGAATGCAGTTTGTCCTGCCCTTATAGTCACAAATGTGGGCCAGTCCACTGGAGTATGATTACACTTCCATGAGCAGCACACCGACTGTCACTCTATCCTCAGTTAGTGTTGGAGGTCTGTGATCCCTTTCTACTTCTGTGCTAGAATGTTGACTGGGTTGATTGTGTGCAGGTCTGAGCAGCTATGAATGCATGAACACAGCTGTCCTGTTGCACCAAGAAGACAATATTTCACTCTGGTCCTCCGTGGCCTCTGGTTCTCATAATAATCCCATTGTGTTTTATATGATGGCGCCTGAGCCTTGGCTGTGATGAAGTTGTCCTGTTTGTGACTGAACATTCCACTCACACGTATTATCTGCATTTTGAACAATCATGAGTTTCTGTGTTAACCACCATTGACTGCAAAGGAAACTTATCTAACGAGGTTGGAAGGATATAATGCTTTATGGTATAATGATAGAAATTTGAAAAACACTTTGCTATGCTGTCCATTTAGTAGAATTAGTAGCAGGTTTACCCTTTAGACCTGTGAGTTTCCAACCATATGTTCTTGACCAGATTTACAATCCTGAGCATGGCTATCTTCTTCTGGAGTGAACCTTGAATCCAATCAGAGAACAGTGGGTTATTCCATAACTTAGAACCGCTGTTGCACCTGTGGGTATAGCTTGCCACCTGGGTCACAACTTTCACAGCTGGGTAATACTGTTGAAGATTTTCTCCTAAAACTGGCTTCATAATTGCCAACAAGGAAGATGCTTCCTGGTCAATACCAACATAAGAAACAAGTCCTATTAAATTTGTGTGTCTTCAGAAATAGGATCTTAAAGCTGAGTTCTTGTCACCCCTAAGAGCAGGAAAAAGTAGCAAAGCTACCTTTATTCTGCCACACTGACTTTAACTCAAAAATTTCAGAAACTAGGTTGGAAAGATGGATTGGCAGTTAAGAGTGCTTACTGATTTTCCAGAGGCCCCAAGTTTGGTTCCCAGTATCCATGTCAAGTGGCCCATAACTGCCTCTAACTCTAACTCCACCTTCAGGGATCCAATAGACTCTTCCAGCCTCCACAAGTACCCACATTACATGGCATACAAAGACACAGACACAAGCATAAACATAGACATAAATAGAAAAGTAAATTTAAAAATTGTTAGAAGACTATTCCATTTGGTATGACTGGAGTTCACCTGATTATCCAAAGTTCATCGTTGTTTCCTGTTCCCAATTTGACAGCAAACATCTCAAATACGTAAACAGTATAACAGGTATCACAGTGTTAGCACTAGACAGAGAAGAGCTACAAATAATATAAATAATATCTCTTGAAGTCTCGAATAATATAGTCAAAAATAGAGCATACAGAAGACCTTCAAAGAAGATCACTAACGACTAAATTCATAGTCATTAGATTAAACTACAAAAGCCTTAAAGAGATAGCCTGCAAAATAATCAAAATTATACCAAAATAGAGGAATTAACATATTAAATATATTCAAAGAGTATAGTAGATTGCCTTCTACTTCATTAATTGGCTATACAGAAAGCTTTAGGTCATTCATGATGTTTTATATAAAATTTTTACCTTTTTGAGAACTTCATACATGAGTACCATATTTATATCATATCTATATCTCTTCTACCTCCAACTCCTCCTGTGCCCTCTTACTCCCTCTCAAATGCATGATCTCTTATCCTTTAATTATTATCATTTTATATATGTGTGTTATATTTAAGATTACATGTTTATAATTGATTACTCGACATTGAATAACCTGTCAGGGAGCTCAATACTAACGAAAACACAACCCAGAGCCTACGCTAGGAAATGGAATTCAGTTCTATGTTCATAAAATTACAGTGTACAGTGAGAAGACATATACTTGAAAGACAGAAAGAATGCAGAGAAGCCAATGGAAAAGACCTTCATATGTTACTCTATCATAGATATTGAAACACACTTTAAATGATTACATAGACCCAAGCACTTCAGCCTCCAAAACTACATATGTTTGCACAAATCTCCCAAGCCTTGTGTTGAAATGACAGCAAACGTGGCTTTTGAAATAGTCAGAAGTAATGACCTAAACATCAGGCGATGTGAATCCAAAGTCTGTCGTATGCAGTACAGTATGAATGAGCATGTACAATTCAAATGATTAAATATTAAAAATACTTTCAAGTTAAAACAGAAGCAAGTAGCGCTTGTTCAGCTTTTCAAGGTTTCAAGGTGTAGTAAAACGTAATCATTTCTCCGGTACTATTTATTCATCAATACATGTTGACTGCATGCCTGTTGTTAATGATTATTTACTAAATAATTGCATTTCTTGAATTTTATAACATTATTATAACTGAAAGAAAAGTGAGAAAATTTTAGTTATGAAATTTTCTTCTTTGTGGGCATGTGTGTGTGTGTGTGTGTGTGTGTGTGTGTGTGCGCGCGCGTGCTTGCACTCGCGTGTGTGGGTGCACGTATCTGCGCGCAGGTGCACGCAGACATTTGCATGGGAAGCCAGAGGAAAATGTTGGGTGCTTTCCGTGATTACTCTCTGCTTTACACCTGTTTCTTTAAACTGAGCTTGAAGCTTCCCAGGTTTTGACTGAGAGGCTGGCCCATCGGATCTGCCTGTCATATTTTGCCCTCCCCCACTGTAGACACTATATGTCCTATGTTGCCCGTGGCGCGCGCACGCCACAACACACACACACACACACACACACACACCAGCCAAGCTTTTCCCGCAGCACCTTATCTATTAATTTTATACAGTTATACAGGTTTTATACCAATTGAAGGTACATTAAATTTTTTCATAGAACAGTTCCCTGAGTCGTTATCAAGTCAGGATTTTATTATTCACATAGCTTATCATTGCCATATATTTCTTACACTAAATTGGCTCTGTATGACTGTACTTTCTATAAGTTCCTTAGTGGATTCATGTTGAAGACTTGGGGGAAAAAAACATAGGTAACTCATTTTAGAGAATATCCCGATGTTACCACACAGTTACCACTAGATGGCGATCGTGCATCGATAAGGGAAAAAACCCTTTGCATTTACTCGGAAGACTGATGAATCGGCTGTGGAAAGTAATTCATCAGTTGCTGAAAATGATGAATGAGTGGAAAGATGAGAGGAACGTGCACTGAGCCGTCTTTGCACTATTGAGAGAGCGAAATGGATGATACCGGAAGGTGGGATTGTAACTTCGCTCCAGTGGGAGCTACAGGTTATGCCTCGAAGGCACTCAGAGCCACCATTTCAGGTGCACATGTGAGAATCCTAGACACAGCAGCTGCTCACCTTAGGTTTTCTTGACTATGACATGTTAGTTATGAAGATGTCTCTTTTGTAAGTTAATTTTGGGGGCACGTGCTCTATCAACTACACGAATGTTATCACCTGGCAATTGTATGCTTAATGAGTACTGGTTAGTATCTCTAACTTTGTATTTCTTGATTGGACTCCTGAGAATGTAGCTCAGTAATAACCCTGGATCCTACATCAAAATGCAATGCTAAGAAGGAAAGAATCCATTGTAATGTCTGGGTTACATATCAATCTCTACCGGCAAGCTGGTGTGGAGCCTTAGGAAAATCATGCCTCAGCTTTCCCCCAAATTAATCAGGAGACTAATCACAAGCTGAAAAGCAAAGGAATATAATCATTGATTAAAAATGTATGCTATGCAGCTATTCTTAAGTCTTAAAATGCAAATATTATTTTAAAAAGTATGTCAAATTCATGATTTTTTAAAAATAAATTTTACACACAGAGAGGATTCTGCATCTTCTTTTCTTTAGATTTAGGTTATATTTAGAACCCCTTAAACATTTACAAAATCAGTGTTCGGTGCCTTCCTTGATTGCTCTCTGCTCTCTGCCTTGCTCCCTTAAGATGGAGCGTGAAGCTTCCTGTTGTTCTTGCTGGCGAGGCTTGCCCATAGGTCCATAGGACTGCCTATGTTTTTCCAACCTCACCCCCAACCCCCACGCTGCAGACGATACAGGTGCCCAAGCCTTAGCTCCTGTTTTAGAAAGTTAACAATGTGCAGAGCCTGCCCTACTAATGCCTTCTTTATAGTAGCCCTGGGCGCTGAAATGCAGGATTGCACCAGTCTGCAGGTGTGTATTAGCAGGCTAGTGATGTTCTTAGTTGGCCATGACCTTTAGCAGTACACTGTTGGCTGCCATCCGTGTAGTTCTGAATGTAAACATGGTGTCCAGCTTTGAGATACCTTTTCTGCTGCATGTTTAATGCTCATTGTGAGAAACAGCATGCATCTCCTCACAGCTCAATATAAATAAAAGCAGTGGGATTAGTGGCTTAAACAATTTCACAACACACATTTTCTTCTGTGTCCACTGCCTGAGGCAGAAATAGAGCTTACAGCATCCTGTTAAACATGATATCTGCCCTTATGCACTGATTTCTGAATTGAGAATAAATGTTCTCTGTGTAATATCCCATAGTCACTCGCCCCTGTGTAAATTGCCTACTTGGGTATTTAAATAGTGCTTGAGACCATAGTCTGAAGGCTTCTAGGTAAGTATATCATTTTATTATGTTACAAAATAAAAAAGGGTAACTTTTTTATTTGATAAAAGTATAAAACCAAGAGTTCAACTTTGTAAGCACATGGGTGTGACACCTGCCTGGAGCAGTGGACTCCTGTTCTGTCTTCAATGGCAGATGGATGCTGCCACAATCCAAGGTCCCCAGCAGATTAATGAAAAGATTCTTCTTACATGGATTTATAAAACAATGCTATTTTACTTTATATTATCTGAAAAAAATATATGTTTTACTTCTGTCCTTAGTAAGATTTATCACCTTTATGTAAATAGACTTAGCAATGGGGATAATAATGTACTTTAAATGTCACTGTTGTCAAGTCTTAAAAGTAATGCACAAGAATAAAGCTATGCGAAAAATATTACACATAGTCCAACTGCCCATTAAGAAAGATATTCCTGAAAAGTCAACATTGTAAAAACTAACTCATGCATGTTTTTTAGAAAATAGGTCATCTTGAGTAATTTAATTTTCGGACACAGTACGCTTTATTCATTCATACTATATGTATGTATTAGTTGTTTGTTTAATGTTCAGTCAGTATTGCAGAAGGAACTTCAATTGGAGAGTGGCCTTTAGATCCATCTGTTCTGGAAGAGTGGCTTAAATGTTGGTAGCAGTTAGCACTTGAGGAGAGAGTATCTGATATGTGTCATGAGTTGCAAGTGCGAAGGAGGAAAATTCTGTGTTTACCCAAATGAGCCCTCCTCATTTATACATAGGAAGTTGATTCCACTGTCTCCCCTGTGATTGACTGGAGAGCATATGACTGAGTTCAGATCAGTGAAATCCAAATGGAAGGGTGACTTCCTGCTGTGGCAATTGTAGCACAAAGTGGCCTAACTTTCTGGTGGATCAGGATCCTTCCTTCTGCACTAGACTGTGATATGATGGAGATGAATAAATCTTTGTGTATGTGTCAGGTGGAATGCCATGTCTGTTGTAACTGCTACTGTTAATTATTTAAAAGTAAAATGTTATATGTAGCAGAGAGAAAGCCCTGAGGATTTTCTTCACTGAGTCACTACTAATGGTTGTTTACTGATGCAGCCTTCAAGTCAGACATATTTTTGATGTAAAGATGACAAGAGTCTGGCCTGTCACTTTTCTTCATCTATGAGTGCCTGCGCTAGTGTCTGAGAGTGGGGATAAGTTGCCTCATCAGCTCTCAGGACTGTTGCATGGGGAAATCTATGCACAGCCTTTGGCACAGTCTGGCGCTCAAGGGGAACATTGTTAAGTTCATTATTGCTCTTTGCCTCAAGCACTGTTCTAATATAGGCCCGGTTTTCTAAAAAGCTATATTGTTTTCAGGTCTATTGGACTCCTTTTTTTTTTCTGGCAAGAAAATAGGAAACCCTAGGAATGTCATAAACTCATTAAGTACAAAGTCTGAATCATATATTTCCTTGTGGTCCTGAGATCCAGTAGTGCAACTGAAATGCAGTGAGTGTCATGATTAGAATGAACCGGTGAAGATGGTAGATGAGGAGTGTGGATGCTCTGTCTCTACATTTCAGAAGGTACCATGCAATTTTTGAAGTAAGCAAACACATTCATTAGCACTTGCATCTGCCAGTCCTTGTTTCTGAAGCCACTCTGTCAAAGCAGCCGAATGGCAAACATTAGTCAATTATGCCAGTTGACATGAGGCCAACTTATTCAAAACTTTCTATGAATTCTGCATCGAAAATAAATTTCAATCAAAAACCACTAATAAAAAGAAGCACCTCAACATTTCAGATGAGGACATTTAAAATATGATGCTCCACAGAGGCAGAGGAGCAGGAAAAAGTCTGTCCAAATCAATCTTTGAAAGTCCACACTTTTTTCTGTACATCTTTTTCCATTTTATTGAAAATATATATTTTTCCTCACATAATAGATCCTAACTAGGCTTTTCTCTCCCTCTATTCCTCTTAGATCCTCTCCACCTTACTCTCATCAGAATCCACCTGCTTCTGTCTCTCAGAAAATAATAGACTTTTAAGGGATAATAATGATAAAAAATGAGATAAATAATAAAATAAGACAACAAATAATAATGCACTAAAAAATTAACACATCCAAACTGGAGAAAACAAGCTAACAGAAGGAGATGAGCCCAAGGGAAGGCGCAAGAATCAGAGACCCACTGGTTCACAAAGTTGAAGCCATACTATACATACAGAGAACATGGTGCAGAGCCATGCGGACCTGTGTATAATGCCTCAGTCTCTGTGAGTTTACATGTGCTTTTTTCGTTTGAGTTAGAGTGCCTTGTTTTCTTGTTGTCCTTTATCCTCGCTGGATTTGACATTCTTTCCTCTTCTTCTTCTGTGGGGTTCCTTGAGCTCTGAGGAAAGGGATTTGATGGAGACATTTAGAGATAAGTGTTCCAAGGTATCTCTCTCTCTCTCTCTCTCTCTCTCTCTTCTCTCTCTCTCTCTCTCTCTCTCATTCTCTTCTGTGTATTACATTTGTGGACCTCTGCATTTGCTCCCATCTTCTGCAGAAGGAAGCTTTTCTGGTGAGGGATGAGCAAGGCACTAATCTATGAGAATAGCAGAATATCAATAGGAATGGCTTTATTGTTGTTTTTTTAAGAATAGGAGTACTTGGCTTTATACTAAGTACTTGGGCTATCTAGTCTCATGTTCTTGGTCACCTAAGAACTGTCTGGTATAGCATCCATCTCATTAGGAGGGCTTTAAATAAAATCATATCCTGGTTGGTTACTTCCACAAGTGTTGGGCTACCATTGCACTAGCATATCTTGCAGGCAGGACATCATTGTCCATCAGAGGATTTGTGGTTGGCTTAGTTTTTACATTTCTCTTTTGATATCATGCAGAGTACTTTTGTTTGAAATTTGCTAGATGGTGGGAATGAAGGCTCTATATAGGCAACAGCTTGACTTCTCATATTTCATGAGTTGTGCAAGTGTTGTCTTGTCAATAAGGCTTTGCTGTGAATTTAAGTAGAGGTACCTATAGCCATGGCAACTGCCTAGATTGTTTGGGGATTTCCATGAAACACCCTTTGGCCAACAACTCAATTAGATGTAATCCAATTCCATATTGGAAGCATCGTTTGATGACAAGAAATAGTCAGTTGGGGCTCTGTCTTCCCATTACTTGGTGACTTCATTTAGATTGCCTTTCTATATGTACATATTTTAGAAATTTCTATTGTATTAATTTTCTTTATAACTCTCAAATGGCCCTGAATTTTAGCTAACCCTCTAGCTCATATTTCATACCTTGTTCTCACTCTTCTCTCCCGTCCCCACATGATCCTCCTGTTTAGCACCCTCTGTTCCTCCACTACTTAAATACTATTTTCCTTTTCTAGAATGATCTGTCTTTTCCATTTAGTCCCTTATTCCATTCCTAACCTCTCTGGTTATATGGGTTGTAGCTTTATTATCATTGACTTAACAGCTAATATCTATATATATGCAAATACATACTATGTTTGTCTTTCTGGGTCTAGTATACCTCACTTGGAATGATTTTTTTTTCTAGTTCCATCCATTTATTTGCAGATTTAATTATTTCATTTTTTTTAAGGAAAAAAACCAGCTGAGTAATACGCCATTATGTAAGTGTACTGCATTTTTAAAAATTCATTCTTTTGTTGAAGAACATCTAGATTGTTTCCGATTTCGGGTTATCAATAGAGCAGCAGTAAATATGATTGAACAAGAGTCTCTGTGGTAGGATGAAGTATCCTTTGGTATATGCCCAAGGGTGTTATACTTAGATCTTGAAGTAGATGGATTCCCATGTTCCTAAGGAAGCATCGTACTGACTTTCATACTTTACACACTCCCACCAGCAATGAATGAGTGTCCTCTTACCCCACATCAGCACCAGCAGGAACTGTCACTTGTTTTATTGATCTTAGCCATTCTGACATCAGGTGTAAGATGGAAACTCAAAGTAGCTTTGATTTGCATTTCTCTGGTGGTTAAGGCTACTGTACATTTCTTTAACTATATTTTAGCCAATTGAGTTTCCTCTTTTACAACTCCAGAACTTAACTAGTCCAAGAATCATTCATTCAAGAAACATCTGAGTAGTAACAGGGAGTATTTTCTTGTCATACGTGTTGACTGAACTCTCTTCCCAGTCATAAAATCTGTAAAATAAAATGTCCTACATTACCAGGAAATGTCCTGCCATGTCTCTAGGAAGGCAAAAGACAGAAGGACATGGAGGCTATGCTTATGCCTAGGAAAGCTTCAGGAGGATGGAGTCATTCATCCACAGATAACCTCCAAGCCTGCCTCGAGTAACACACTTCCTCCAAGTAGGCCACACCTTCCAATCCTTGCCAAACAGTTCCATGATCTTGGGACTGAATATTCAAATGTATTCTCATACAGGCGCCATTCTCTTTCATACCATGGCATGGTCCCATTGGATACGGTTATTTGTTTCAACCAGACATAAAGATATAGTTTCCATGTGACAGAATAAATCCCCATGTACATATTTAGAGTACAAATTCATACTCAATGGACTTTAATTGAATATTTTGTTCTCACATTGATGTTTCTGTAAGAAATATAAAGGTGAGTCAGATTGCAAGCACTTTGTTGCAGACATCCTGAGCTCCCTCGACTCTTCACCTTAGCTTCATGTGCTTGTTCTAATCTGCGGCACAATTCTCATTTGGTCAGCCTGAGAACCAGCCAATGGCCTAGCTTGTAGAGTATATCTGGAGAGATGAACTGAAAATGTACTTATCTACTTAGTGGGAAATGTTTGACCAGGTATAATTGATATATTCAGCTCAACAAAATGTATTTTGAGATGTATATAGAAAGTACTAAGTTTGGGGATTCAGCTGGTCTAGCAGTGCCCTAAAATATACAAGGTTTTGAGATTAATCCTCAGTACCTTAAATTTAGGGAAGAGGAAAAAGAAGAGGAGGAGGAGGAAGAAGAGGGGAGAAGGAGGAAGAAGAGGGGGAGGAGGAGAAAGAAGAGGAGGAGGAGAAGAAGAGGAGGAGGATGAGAAGAGGAGGAGGAGGAGGGGAGAAGAAGAGAAGGAGGATGAAGAAGAGGAGGAGAGGGGGGAGGGAGGGGAGGAGGAGGAGGAGGAGGAGGAAATGGACTGATAATTTTCAGTGCCTTTCCTAAGCTCAGTGTGACACTTGATGGTCCCTTCACAAGCTTCATGCTGCTCACGCTGTTCACCTCAGGGCATTTCCAACTTCACACTAATTTCTCTAATTTTGTAGGTACTGGTTTGTTTGATGCTCAGTGATCCTGAGCCTTTGAAATTAGTTCGTTACAGCTTTGTAATATTTTTCCTGTTCTTGGTTAATGAATACATTTCTGAGAGAAGTATTTTTCTTTCTTTAGAACTTTTAGCATCATCCGGGAGGTTTTATGTCCTGGGGAAAAGAAATAAATTACTCATTTGGAAATCATCTCAGTGTTTGGCTTTGCCTTTATTGATTCTCACACATTTCAGAGAGAAGTGTTGTGTTTCATGAACTTTCTGCTTTTGCTGCTTCCTTATCCAAGAGGAGGGCTTACTTCTTTCTGTCTGAGGCTAGGTGACTCTTTTAGTCCATTCATCCAATCCAGAGGGCATCAACACTGAAGAATCATGTGTTACTTCTTCCATAAAAATAGCCTGACTATAATGCTCTTCTCCTTCCAAAAGAAAAAAGTAGTCTCATGAATTGTGTGGTTTCTTGTGTCATTTTCTGGATTCTTTTAAATGCAGCTGCTCTAGAGTTAAAGAAGAAACTTTAAAGCTTTATGCATTTTCAGCCCACTTGCTCTACGGTTCTTTTCAAAGCTGTATCTTGACACTTTGTGTGATTGATGACAGACTTTCCTGTTCCCAGGCATAGGGACTGTTGCTCCGTGTTTTGCATTGTTCCTGGTCATTCTTGTGAATGATGCATAGGGGAAGTAAGAAATCTGGGTCCATGTCATCATTTCTCAGAAACTTGTATTTATTTTTTAATAGATGATTAAAATTAACCTTTAAGGTCATTTTCACTCTGGAGATATTTTGTAAACAAATTTTGCCCAAACACTATTTCTATAGGCATGAAGTTTCTCAGATCAAATAGATGCTGTCAAAATAGTGCCACCAGGAACTGTTTAGTGTCATGAGGAACTAACATTTTGCCTCTAGTTAAAGCAAGAGTCATTCAGCTGTATCTAAGCAGTAAATAAATATTAACTTGTATGACCCAACCTTGCTGATTGATGGCCTGATTAAATTAAAAGGAAATCTTGGTAAATTACTGCTGTTTGTAGGAAATTTTGTTGCAGCATAAAATGTTAATAGAGCTCCCAATTTTCATGCTAGAAAACCATTTCAGTATATCTGAAGATGTTCTAATTCAGGGGACATCACATCTAGAAAGACCTCATGTTCACATTAGGAGTTCCCAGCATCTGTCTCCAGTGTATTTTATTGTGAATATGCTTTAGGACTATACTAATTACTTGTTTTTGTTGTTGTTGTGAAAGCAACTTAAGCAGAAATTGATTTTGACTTCCAGATAAATAGATATTGATATTGACAAAGAACGCATGGTAGTGGCAGCAGAAAACTGAGAGACACATCTCTACCTCATACAGGAAGCAGAGAGAACAAGAATAGGATATGGTACAATGCTATACACCATCAAACCCTGCACATAGTGACACACTTCTCCAGCAAGTCTACAACTTCTAAAAGTTCCATAACCTCATCAAAAAGCTCCAGTCACTGGGGACCAAGTGACTGAATATAGCAGGCTACTGGGAACATTTCTCACTTGAATCACTACAAATCCGATCCATGTCTACTTTAGCAAGCTGACATACAACACTGCTATCCTTTTCTTTTCAACTGTCTTAAAAGACTCCATCAATTCTCAGCATAGCCCAACCTAGACTGCTCAGTAGCCATAATCAAAGTAGTGTTGAAACAGGAAGCACTCCTGGTTGGTATTGTTGTCAATACTGAGAAAAGCCATGGAAGTCATAATTATTCAGTATGCCATATTTTGTTTATATTATCACATTTGTCATGGAGAACTATTCATAGCAATGGCTGACCCACAGGTGAATAGCAATGGCAAATTTAAGTAAATTATAACTCTTGTAGAGGACTGATTAAAAGGAGAGGTTTCAGGGACTACCAAAGATGTATTAGTATACTCCAGGTAAAGATTGAAGAAAACCTATCGACATTTTCTACCTCAATTCTTTTATGTGGAATTTACCTAAAATATGTATTTGAATGACATGCTCTCCATCTTCCAATTCTTGTGGAGGAGGAGGTAAGTTAACAGATTATATTCAATGGCTGGATTATCCACTACAGTGTAATGTTCCGGCTATCATACACTGTGGTGAAGTCAGTTGAAATAGAGGGAAACAATGACTTACAAAGTGAGTATAAAAGATTGGTTGACTATGAAAAGGTCTCAAACTGGAATTGGGGAAGAATGAGAATTCCACACAATTTCTTGTTTTCAATTTTAATGTTCTAGGATAAAGACTATGTATAAAAGAACATATGAGTAGAAATCTCTCAATTTTATTTTGAATTTATTTAGTTTTCAGTGTCTATGGGATGTTACTGGGAGCAGGATTATTTTATATATATAAACAAAGACAGATTTAACTTCGTATATGAAGAATGTACTAATGTAGAGACAGTGCGCAGTAGACCACAGTCTTCAAACTTTAAATTATAGAAAAGGTATGCGGGTAGATTATGTTCTGTATATGAAAAACATATTGGGCTTATCTGTAATGAACTTCCAGTATCACATTGGCTTCTTCCTGTTACTGGTTTGAGGCCAAGTAATGTGGGTGGTTCAGTGTCTTGTAGTATGAGCTAGACTATAGCTACTAGAGGGACTTCAATGTCTTCCATATATCTTATCTTCTATGCTTTTCTCACTCTAAGCTAGTGTGTTCTCACAGTAAAGCTCAGGTTCAGACACTGGCAAGTCCAATTATGCAAGAGAGCAATTAGCAATGTGCTTGAAATTGACATATCTTAGAGATAAAGACTATGAGGACCACAAAGCTGGAATCAAGGACTCAGATAGAGATGAAATTGAGGAATTGTAACAACTGGTAAAATTTGTACTTTTTTGTGAACAATGAAATCATGCATCAGATTTTCACCTAAACATCTCATTCTGTTCTTTTTATTCTTAAAAAGATACCAGTGTATCACACTGTTACTCTAAAAGTGAGTCAATTTGAGTAACTCTATGTGAGCACTCCTTTTGTGGGGAGCATTGAAAGCACAAACTCCTCAAAGAAGTACAAACTCCTCAAAGTGAATGGAAGAGGTAGGTTGAAATTAGACACCATGAAGGAAGAGCCAGGGAGCAAGGAGTATTCCAGTGTAGAATGACTGAAAAGAAACAGACTAGAGCGCTATGTGAATGAAAGCTAATAACAAGGCCAACACCACAAAGGTGTGAAACCCATTATGGAATGAAGATACCTGTTGTACTTGTCAACATGATATGTTTGCTGAATGTAATGAGAGATTTCAGAGGTGTTGCTGCAGTGAATTAAAGAGGTGGCCCCAAAGCTTGCTTCTGTGAGCTTGATTCTTGAAACTTTTAATTATACTATCCTGGGCATTCCATGTAAAACAATCAGGACTAGAGTTCTGATTTCTCATGTTTGATTACTAACTGCTGAGGCCAGGCTAAGAACAAATGTGTTAGACACAAGACCTATAGTTTTAACTTATTCTCTGTTTATAATTTTTGATACCAAATGAAAATAATCAGTTGTATATTTATTGGAAATTATTTTAGTTTGGTTTAGTTTTGCTATAAATTAATTTTTCTTCATGTGTTTGCTGTCTTTGATTGGCATAAATCTCAACAAGACCTACTGTAGTTCTGTTAAATATTAACCAGGACATAATTTTGCACCATTTGGGGAGTTGTGAAATTTTAGCTTGATCCAAAAATCTTTCTCAGGATATTAAACATGACAGCTTCAAAGCTTGCCAAGACATTGTTGACAATTGACCTAACTTTCATGAAGCCAGTAAGAAAATAAGATTTTCTTACTATCATAAGCTTTGAAGATTTGACGTAGTGTAAAAAATTTCATCTACAAGCAGGTGCAGCCATCACGGTAGTAAATAACATTAAATTTTTTGAGTAAAAAACCCTGCAGTTGTAATGTAGATGATAGTTTTTAGTGATTTGCAGCACCAAGGATAACTAACTGCACCACACATGAAAGAACAGAAAGTATGACTAGCTTTGATTTTTACCACAGTAACAACAAAGGAATAAAAGGAGGAGAAAAACAAGCCTATAGTCTCGTATCATCACACTTAGCAAACCTGTTTTGTGTAAGTGGACATCAAATTCCCTTTGGGATTTTTCTATTTCATTTATTTTATCAATAAGATCCTGCTTTGGAGAAAGGAATAAATCACATTTAAATGAAATACAAGAGATTACACCAGTAGCCGAGCTCTTTGCCTTGACTAATCCAATAGCTTTGGCCAAATATCTCAATGTCAAAAGCATTATAAGTATTCTACAAGGTAAGTCTGGCAAGGAGAAATCAATAACAGTCTATTGGATTTGATTAAAATGTTTACTTCCCCCTACGAGCCTCCCCCTTCCCAAGCTAAATGGCCTGTCCTCCTGCTGATCTGATCTGTGTTATAGTAATTGGCTTCCCTGTCTGTGTCATGGTGCCTCAGTCTTAGGACTCAGTCCTGAGTCATACACTTTTCTGTGTCTCCATGATTTCAGTGGTTAGGGATCTTGCTTGGTGGCACAGAACTCAATAACAAACTAAAACAGGTTTTCACAGATCAACTTACACATATTATCCTTGTGTATTTATTTACTTTTATATTTTTTCTATTTCAAAATTATTTACTTGTTCATTATTAAGATATACAAAATATACCTTTTTTAAATTTACAACTTTAGAATGTGTCATGTACTTTTTGCAAGGTGGCAGCATGAATTGCATGTTAGCTCTGTCCAACATTGACAAGCTCAACAGTATTTGCATCTTTCAGTTATTTTCCTCATAGAAGATTCACCAATTTTATAGAACCCCAGAAGACTAATTGGTGTTTAGCTGACCCATCAGGGCCTTTGCTGTTCTCCTTTTTTTGTCTCAAATATTCTGTAAGCAATTCACCTCAGTATTTGTGAACTTAACCTTTAACCTTTCCTCAGGGATTGATTTTAAATTTGCTTTGTAAGGACATTTTTGCTAAAATTTCTAAATTAAGTTATTTATAAGTTTCCCATCCAAGCATGCATTTCATAATATATCTCTGAAGACAGGATTAGGAGTGGATCTGAGAAATGGGATGCTGCCTTAATACCATGTGCACTAAAATGTATTCATCTCTTGACTAATAGTTTATTTGATGTTAAGTTTTTCTGGATACATGGATCATGACACATGAATGTGTTTCAAGTCCATACTATCCATGTTGACTGCTTTTCTTGTCCTTTTGTACTACTTTTATAATTATTAGGTCAAGGACAGTCATTATCCCACCATGTAGTTTTTAAGAAAAGATATTCGAGATATTTTCAAGGAACTTCTGAAAAGGACTCAATGAACTTTCTGATTTTATGACGTCCTCTTCCTTACTACTGAGAGTAACTGACAGTTTGGATGCAGAACAGCACATGTTGTGTTTCCTGTGGGTTAATCTTCCTTCTCCATTCAGTCTCCACCTTCTCACCTGTCCATCAGAATCATTCTCCTTGTGAGGTCCTGATACATTTCAACCATTCAAGTAAAATTTTTACCAAATTGAAAAGGGGTCTTTCTTCATTGATTTCCTCTTCAATTCTCATTAACTATCACCTTTTCAATTGTGGCCATATAAAACTCTGTCATTTACTTTGAAGAGACATTTGGTTTCTACTCCATCTCTGATGCTTCAAAGGTATGGAAAATTGAACAGCAAACAAATACAGTTACTGCATATGAAAAATTAACAGTTTTCCTTAAAAATGAACAGGTAATTGTGGGTCTTAATGTATACTTTTGATTAATAGGGTATCAAGGTGGCACCACACTTGATGGGATTCGGAAAAAAGAAAATATTTGAATGTTGCTTAGAAGAAATACAGATTGAGGAATATCAGATAGCATTTTGTCCCCTTTGCTGATTAAATATAAATTAAAGTAGAAACATATGACAAAATAATTCATCAGCAGTTATTGAAAATCATGTTCTATATAAGTGTTAAAAGTGCCTAAAAAACAAACACACCTCTTGTATAACATTTCTAACTCCAATAAATCCAGTCTTATACATGTTCCCAGGAAGTAAAGTTTCAAAATATTGGGACACTTCAACAATAAGCAACAATTTGTTGTTTAATATGTAAATTAAAGAGAACAGGCAACTGTGGGGCAAGGGAGACTTTACTGCAGAACCTTATCATCTACCACAGTTCTCTTTCTTTGTGGAAGTGACTTCATTTCCAAGAGCCCCACTTGTACCAGTGAAAACAAGATTCTAGAGAAGGTATATGTGGAAGGAAGACTTTCAAAAACAAAAGAAGACTGTTCCTCAGGGTATCTTTCTTGTTTTTTGTCTCTATAAAAATGTCTCATCATCCAGTTAAGCTCCTCTGTAACTAATCACACTGGCATACATTCCCAAACATACCTACCACCTATTCACCAACTATACTCTGCACCTAAACATATATGCACACATATATACATATACCCATATACTAGCTACACACCACACATTATATATACCCCTGAATACTCCAGACACCCCTCAACTCCCCACCTAAACAAATTCTCCCACACCAATGTCCCCTGATACTGTATACACCAACATAGCAGACACATTACATGTACACACAGAATATTCACACCCAGATCCTCCTCATACCAACATATACCCTCACACATATATACCACACACTGTTAGACCTTTCATGTACCTCCCAATCTACACATATATTTAGAACACACACATACACACTAAACACACCTATATACATACATGTCCAAAACACCACACAGACACACGTATTCCCAAATTCCTACACAGTCACACACACCCATACATATGACACATATTCACATATTCACCTTGTACACACACACAAAGAACCCAAACTCACACAGACCTACACACCACAAAACACCCCCAACCAGTTTCCATGTAAATGGAATAGACATGAAGAATACAATATCTTTGGCTACTAAACTCTAATAGAAAGAACAAATCCTAAGTAACTAATTACAAAGGTTGAGGAGAATTTACTCCCAGCATATCAAAGCAAAAGAAAACATACAGAATTTAAAGAGAAAATACAAAATGAATTCTTTTTCAAGGAAGCTTGCAATTATCATTGTAACTACAGAGAAAATAACAAAATTGCCATAAACATTGGGGAGAAGAGACCCAAAGTGAAAGACAAATGCTCCAAAACAAACTACTGTCACAGTCACGGTCACAAAACAAAACAAAAACACATATTCAAATGCATTAAAAGTGTCTTTAAGTGGAAAGTCAATAAACAAACCAAAATCAAGTTTTAGGTATAGTACTATCAAGATGAAGCCTTGCTAATTATGTACTCCAGTGATAAACCCACAAGAGGTGAGAACTTATGTACAAAAAGTCAGAAAACAAAAACAGGCTATTTTCACATATTCCGAAGCAGCCTCGATGCCAGGAAATGATAGAGCTGAATTTACAAAGGTAAAGAAAACTACCGTCCACGTGCAACAACGGACATCTGAACAAGCTCTGTCAATCATGCCTATTCAAAAGTTCAAAAGCCACATACACATACGCCTAGCCTCACTGAAGGAAACTCATAATACAGCAGCAGTACCAAAACCAAGAGAGTATCTACCAAGACAAATGATGATAGAGGTGCAAGGACAAAGGGCTAGAACATTCCATGCAAGATAACATCTTGCCCTATTAACATGGCATCACACAGTTCATAAATGGACTAGAACTCATGGGTACCACTTAGAATAAATAACATCAATAAGTCACCTGGCAAGCCTGCTACCCAAACATAAAAACAGAATAAAAACAAAGACAAGATAGTGGACGTGTGGGTAAAGGACTAGTTACGTCAAGTTGGTTAATATTAAAACAGAGTATGCTATGTGGCAATATACTTTAAATCTTGAGGAGTGTGTATCAATTGGAATCTGCTAAAGAAGAAGAGTTTAGCATCCTAATTCCTGTGTACTTCACAGCTGGTCATTGGCAGGCAGAGTGTGAAAGTAAAGGATTTTCTTTGTTTTGTTTTTTTTTTTAATCCATTTTTAACTTTTTAAGAGGACATTTTATTTGTTCTTTGTGAATTTCATATTATGCACCCCTCAATTCCACTCATACCCGTCTCCCCTTGTACCTGCCATCTACCCAGGCAACCTTCTGGCAAGAGGGAAAAAGTAATTGTTTTGGAAACAGTAGTTTGTCCCTCAGCATCCTACAGTGTAGCATTTTGTCCATACATTTTTGTTTGCAAGTGATCATTACAGTGACCTGTTGGCCTGGTAGCCCCATGGCTTCTGCTACTCTATCAATACCAGAATCTCACTGAGACTCCCCAGATGTTGCCCTTGGTCATGGAGATCCTGTAGCTCTGGATCTGTAGGATTGGCCCCTTCATGCACTCCAGCCGTTCATCAATGGTGTAGATGTTGATGTGGTACAATTCAAAGCCCTGGATCTGACTGAGCCTGAGATGTATCTGAACTGATCAGCTTGTCGGTTCTACCACTCTCACATCCTCTGGGCTTGCTCACTGTCAACCCTGAAAACTAGGGTACTGTGCTGCCCATGTAAGGCTCAAGGCCACCTCTCTCAGGTACTTCAGCTGAAGGCACAGCCAGCTCTCCTGATCTTATGACTTTGGGGCAAGAGGATACAGTGGAAAGGAGAGGACAGGCAGTGGAGTTATGCTGGGCAGGTGTGGGTGCACTGGTCTTACATTTTCTCTTTATTAAACATGGGGACTTCTGATATCACAGAGTTGATGTATCCTCAATGCATTATTTGATACTTCTAGTTAAAAATACTAGCAATTTACATTTTTAAACAATTTTTTTCATAGAGTAAAAAAATAAGTTCAAAATAATAGCAACTATTATAAAAATGTGAATCTAAAGAAATGAGTAGTGTGGTTTCAGTTTTGACAAAATACTACCTAAAAGTTAAGACAATTGAATTTTAATTTCTTCCATTTCTATTCTGACACCTTTGCATTAATCTTTTTTATTTACAATTAGCAAAGAGGCACAGAAACAATTCTAGAAATAAATTTTGATACAGTTATTGCTGGAAGGGTAGAATTTTGATATATCAGTAAATTGCACTTTTTAAATATTTTGTTGTTTTATTCAGTTTATTTATATGGCATATAACACTTCTGTTATTTAAAATGTATTCAGTAATTGTATGGTAGAGAACTCGCTCAGCATGTGCAAGGCCTTGGGTGCAACCTTGTTGTATCTGTACAACAAATAAGCAAAAAGAAACAAATAGGGACAGGGCATCTTTCAATCAGTGTTGGTATGCTTGTTCTAGAAGAAGGGAGAGTTGCTACCATTTGATAGTGAATCCTTGTCGATAAACAAGTTGACACACACAAGGAAGATATTTTTTAATACTTTTCTAATTAAATTACTCTGCTCTGAGAAATAATGCACTTTGAAAGACTCATCACCAAATGATATTTTTATTCTAAAGGTAAATATAAGTGATAGTTTTCTTTTATGCAGTTTTACATCTGATAGATTACTCCAGGCTTACATGTCCCTTAAATGTATTAAATATAATATGCAAGCACGAATTCCCTATTATTAAGAACCAACAGGATACAAACAAATCCTTCTGTAAGCCACTTGAGACAAAACACCAAGCCTCTCATGTAAAGAAATTAATTAGAGCCATCTTCTAACACACTACTGATGGTGATTGGAAAATATTCCCAGACAGTGGTTATTGCAGAAAAGTACAAATGGATGCAATTTTATTAAGTAACTCATCTGTCAAAATGAATGTTAGCAGAAGGAAAGTGTTCTGGAGTCATTTGGAGCCAAAAGTGAACACTTGATGTGTCACAGGTACCTTGGTTCAGTAACAATGACTGGATCCCGTATGATAGTTAACAGAACAAACCAACATCTATATCCTAGCTTTATAATAAAAATAACATTCTCACTGCAAACTGGCTTTTACTTTCAGTTGTTGAGGTTGAGAGGGATAATGTGAGAAGCTGGAGGCTTCTCACAACGATGCTCAGATTGCAGCTGCATTCCTCATGGCACACTATAATTTTCATTTACTTTCCCTCAGTTTCAAAGAATTTGATTAGAAAAGTATTAAACAATGTTTTCCTTGTGAGCATGCTTAGAAGGAATTAGGCAAAGTACACCATTCTCTTTGTCTACCGCAATGGATTCTCTGCCCAGTCTAAACCCAAAGGATACCGCACGGAGAAGATTTCTGTTGTGGACATGTTCTCAGGTCAATAGGTACCACGAATCTTTGTCTGTTAGAGTTCCCATGAGAAAAAATTTGAGTCTTATGACTTTTAAGCAGCCATTAAATTTTATCTAAAAATGTTATATAATGTATTTTGATTATGATTTCCCCACCCAATTCCAGATACTTCCCACCTCTTTACTCACTCAACTCTCTCTGTCTTTCTATGTTTCTCCCTCTCTGTCTCTCTGTCTCTCTCTTTTTCTCTCTCTCTCCCTCCCTCCTTTCCTCTCTCTCTCTCTTTCCATCTCTCTCTCTTCCCTCCTCTCCCTCCATCCCTTCTTCCCTCTCAAAACCCCTGCACATATGTTGTAAATGTCCAGCTTGGTTTTCATGTAGGTCTCAAACATCTGGAGTGGGGGCTATCCCAAAACATGCAGCCTGTATATGGAGTACGGTCTTCTAAAAAAAAAAAAAAAAAAGTTGTTCAGTTATTCATGGAATATTATTTTTTTATATCTCTTGTATTCAGTTTGCAACTACTTCATTGAGAATTTTTGTATGTATATTCATGAGGGATACTGGACTATAATTTATATATTTTTGTTGGGTTTACACTTGATTTCACTATTTCAATATTATTTGCTTTGTGAAGGAGCTTATTGTGGTTCTGAATTTTTTTAAACATAACTCAAAAAGTGTTGCTTGTTTGAAGGCTCTATAGAATTCTTGTATAAGTATATCTGACCCTTGGTATTTTGCTTGTTTGTTTATTTTCATTTTATTCTGTTTGAATGCTTTTTAAATTTTTTTGATTTGCTGAAAATAAAAATTTAAAAAAATAAATAAATAAATAAATAAATAAATGAAAATGTAAACAGGCAAAAAACTAATAAGAAAAACAGTGTACCAAACAAGACATAATGAAACAAAGATCCCATAGAAAATTGTGAAGTTGGTTTTGTGTTAAAAGACATGGAGTTTGTTTAGTGTTGACCAACTTCCTGGGCATGGTGCCTGCCCTGAGCCATGGTCAGTATATCCAGTGGCATTTTAGGGGAGAAAATTGATTTTCTCTTTGCGAGCAGGTATAAATTACAGACACTTCTTTAGTTAGGGATGGAAGCTCATGTTTCATTTCCCATCTTATTCTGGGACCCATCTGGTTTGAATCTGTGCAGGTCTTATGGATGCTGCCATAGTCACCGAGTTTACATGTATATTCATCCTGTTGCATCTTGGATGGCATTGTTCCCTTGGAATCATCTACTACCACTGGATCCTACAAACATTCTTTCTTCTTTCACGTATCCCTGAGCCTTGAGGGAAGGGGTTTCAGTTCATAAACTCTTACATTAGGTCAATTCAGGATAATACAGGCTTTCTTTATTTCACCACAAAAAATTATTTAATAGTTTTTTGGGATCAAATTTCCCATTGACAATATACTCTTTCAAACAAATTTGCCATGTATTCAGATGTCTTTACTATAGTCAATAAATATAAATGCTGTTAAACACCTTTTAACTGTGATGTATGTCTTAGTAGTTCTCATTATAAGTGTATTGTTGCTTTGTCCCTCCAAGTTTGATCTTTTGGCTCCTTAAGTCTGTCATCACCTTGACCATATCTATATGCGTTGCACCTGAGTTACATAAAGGATCACCATAGTCAATAAGTTATATATAAACAAGTTCTGAAAATGATAACTGGTAATACATGAGAGGTAGCATGCTCTCTTGTCAGATATTTAATATACACTTTATATATCAATAATATCAGAGAGTGTTTTACTATCTCTCTGTAGTACACATGTACCCACACATGAATCTAAATTACATATGGATTCATATATGTATAAATATATATCTGTATGTGTGTATAAAGGCATGTGTGTGATTGTCAATGGGGTTTACTTCTATGCGTGAAGATAAGCTTTGAATTATAATATGTATTTATAAGGCTTTTTTCAAATGGATTCCTTAAGAAGTTCAACTGTTGTATAAACTACATGATCTAAAAATGAAACAAATTATATTTAAAGAAGATTAACTCTTAATATGTTAAGAGTTAAACTCACTCTATTTAGAAAGCTTGTTACAGTATTTTTAAGATTTAGCATTCAACATCATGGCTAGAAGGCATGTTAAGACATGAATTTAAGTTCCAAGTCTTAGTGTATCTGAGTCAGATGGCTTACCGCAGGTCAGAGAGACTGGATTTGTCCACGTTTCTTAAAGCTGTTTATTCTGACTATTGGGTTCTGTGAGTACACATGGACATTGACAGGGCTCCATCATTGATTGCAGTTGTTGCTACCGTGGTCCTGTTGGGCAGCAAACAATCGCTTTCCTAAGACAGGGCTTGAAGAATCCTGCAGCTGTGTCTCCTGACAGTCAGAATCCCACTTCTTCTTTTTATATTGAGAACACACTCCCATTGTATCCCTGGGAAGCTGAGGTCCAAGAGCCCAGGGTCAAAACATTCATTCCCAGTGATGCCAGTGAAGAATAAGTACAGCTATAGAGAAAATATTCCTTCCCTCACTCCTCCATTTGGAGCGTGTGACTTTATTCGGAGCGAATGAATGAAATCCCATCCACTATATAGATTGAAATACCATTTACATGAGTGATTTGGAATGATATACTATATTTCTGTTTTGGTGTTTGTTTGTTTGTTTTTCAAGTAAGTTTAGAGCCCTGTAAAATATAAAGAGAGAAAGAACTATCAGTCATTATCATAAAGGCAACAGCTTAAGTACTGCTACTTCATAAGCTGTCATTTCTCATTCTTCAACAAATTTGTAGCTTGCTTGGAATTTCGGAAAGATTTGTTTTGCAAAGAGAAGAACATTTATATTTAAATATTAATTAAAAATAAAAATAGACAAAATTCTTCAAGTTCATGTATCCTTAAAATAACAAAAGTACACCTCTATAATATAATATTTGAGAATTGAAGGAGATATTTAAATACTTAGGTATTTATTATGGGTAAAATCCTTTAGAAGATGCCTGAATTCCTATGTAAACAATATTCTTAATACATTGCACTACAGTATAAAATAAAACTTCATGAAATCTACTGGGTATGTAATTATTATATTGTACCACCAAGAAACCCTTAGGCTTATATTTCTAATATTCCTGTGAACAGCAAAATAGTTATTTTCCTAAGAATATTTCAAGATGTGGGAGGTAGTAACTCTGAGAACTAAAATTTGTCCCAGTAAGATCTCTCTCCTCGCCTTCCTCCTTCCCTCTTTCAATACTGAAATGTCTACCTATACCAAGTAACCTACCAACACTGCATAGTTGGATTTCACCTTATCATGGTCATAAACCCCAATTTTTCTGTAAGAACGATAGATTTCCTAGAACATGGGAGTTGGAATGATTGTCCCTGATCACATTAACAAACAACAGAAAAGAAGATTTTCTATTCAGTCTTAGTTATCTTCAAAGTCTCCAAAGCACTGTGTCTGTTGTAAGCAACAAGTCAAAAGAGAATCTACAGAATTTACTCTTTAGTATTTTCTTTTTGGGAGATAGTCTTAGTTCGATCTGCTCCTGTAGCATCACAAAGGAGCAGTGTGATTTCTCTTTTACAGATAGCAGTACTGAAAAACCACATGTTTTAAAAGCAGCAAGGCCTTTACAGGATGAAGATATGACTAGAGCTGATGAGTTCTAATTGTTGCTAATCTCTAACTTATCTTATTTCCAGGAGTGAAGAGCTACTGAGTATTAAACTTAATTCACTTTAAACTCATGGTGAAGAATTCAGAGTTGATACTAAACTACCTGCCTATCCTGTTAGGAAAAATTCCATCTATAGTGAATGCTGTGACCTTGGTGATGTGTATCTAAGTACATGTTAAATCTTGTAATATTGTGGGGGGAAACATTATAGGATACCTGCCTAGTCACAGCTCCAATTTCTCTTTTCATTGCTGGGATCTATGCTATTCAGAGCAGACAAAAGAAGTATTTAATGATGGGGAGATCCTTGGATTTGATTATTCACATGTTGTTCCTATTGCTTCTTTCTCTCATCTACATCTGCAGTAATGGAAGGACAAGAGTAAATTAGCTACATTTAAACATGGCTTAGATTAATGGTACTTACGTTGAATAAATGGTGTTTAGACATCTGAAAAATGGCTTTATAAACTTAATTGCTCAGTGAAGTTTCAGGGTAGGAATACAATATAACTAACTAGAGTTAGCCATTTTTTTCTTAAAAGAAACCTATCTCATCAAGAAGAATAATGCTCACACGAGGCTAAAGAAAATGATTTGAAAGTGAAACACGAGAAGCAAACAGTAAGGGTATTTAATGCCTGCAAATGAAAGTTAAATGAAGCAAATATCATATTTTAGTATGTGGACATAAGTATAGTCTTGTTTTTAGTGCCAGAATATGAGGCAATGAGGAAAAGTTTGAAGTAAAAAAATGGAAATTATATGCTGTTTAATAAAGATAAACCAGTTATGAGTTGGGATAGAGTAGGTATAGTTCTATTATTAAAATGCAAGCATGAAGACTTGCTTTTGATGTGCAGAACCCACGGATAAAGGCAAGCATGATGGCACACACTGGGAACCATGGAAGTGGGGTCAGAAGTAGGCAAGATCCAGGTCCTACTCAGAGACCCTGCCTCAAAGAAACAATGTGTAAGATGTGTGACAATGACACTGGAGCCAGTCCTCTGGCCTTCACATGCATTTGCATGTGCATTTGCACACACACACAAAATATGCATGCACATACATACATGAATACAAATAACATACACACATGCAAACACACAAATACACATGCACATACATACATGAATACAAATATACATTCACACATGAAAACACATGAATACACATGCACATACATTCCTGAATACAAACATGCATGTACACATACACAACCACACACACAGAGAGAGAAGAGAGAGAGAGAGAGAGAGAGAGAGGACCCCAAGAACTAGTATGTAGTGTGCACAGCATATGGCAGACAGTTGTCGTACAAAGATAAAGAATAAAACTAGGCTGTTGTTCCACTCAGGTACAGGATGCTAAGAAGAATGTCATTCATCAAAGAGAAAAATGTCTGATAAAGAACATGATGGTCGCTGTTTGTGAACCTATAAGATATCTGGAATACAGTGTAGTCATGGAAGCTAGAAGTCAAGACAAGCAAGTATATGCAAGGAGGGATGGACTGTGAACAGGCAGTCAAAGGCCGAACAGGGAAGAAAGCTGTGACAGCCTGAGAGCAGGAGGAATTGTGTTGACATCTGTCATACACTAGAGTCTTTGTGAGGCAACTTCATAGGGGAGAATCCCTGAGACTTATGCATTTCTCCAGATAGATCTGTTTGGGGACTCAGAGGAAGGCTGGGATACCGGTGGGAACATTCTGGGTAGAGTTGCCTGAGAAGGGTCAAGACGCTACAGGAAACATCCACTCTGAGGAAAGAAATGAGAAGATACTTAGAGAGTAAGTGGTAAAATATACTTTGTAAACAGAATTAGGTTTAGGGATATGTGATTCATATCAAACCCAGGGTGTTGAGATTATAAGGTTCTAAAATACTGTTATTATGATATCATCAATTATGAAAAGCACCAACTTTTATACTAATAACAAAAACAATGTTCCTGGTACCATGGTAGGATTTTGCCCTTCCTTGTCAGAGCTCTCAATACTGTGGGTGGCTTAAGGGTGGACTCGGGGTCTTTTGGAGCTCTGCATCAATTGCTCCTTCTTAAGTATTCAATGGCAAAGAATTTTATTTCTATTTACGTCTTCAGAGTAGTGGTAGATAATAATCATTGGCAATTATTGTCTCTACAGGCAGATACACAGTTCTGGCTGGGCAGCTAGCTAACCTAATTAGAAAGGCTCCAGACTCTGAGAAAGATCCTGTCACCTGAGAGTGACCACTATGCCGCGTGCGCGCGCGCGCACACACACCACACACACACACACACACAGGAACATCATGAATACACACATATACACATAGAAAGAAAATACTTTGTCTAATTCCATTTAGAACTTTCCCCAAGTTTGTACAAAGCATGGCTTCATTGTTCTTACCTGAAGAACTTTGTGAAGCAGGTCGGAGTAGCAGTGTTGAAAAACGATTGTATTCTGTTCCACATTTATTTTGAGTTGCAGGTGTCGGACACTATATCCTGTCTCCACCGACCTCGAACATATTGTCAAATCAATCCTCCTAAGACTTGAACTTGATGCCACACTCACGATTTTTTGGTTACCGTGTCCTCCTAGAAGTCAGAACAGGGTATATTGAAAATTTCTGCGACTCAGGATTTTTACTTACTCAACTCAGAGGTCAAAAGCAGGCGTAGAAGAAGCAACTTCCCAGGGGCGCTTTTCAGTGCAGGAGGAGCACATCGGCTGGGTTGCAAGTTAGAGTCGGAAAAATGCTTTGGCTAAACTGGAAAGACACCTGTGAGACTGAGACCTGTTCTTGAGAGGCATTTTCCTCATCCAGGAATGACTGTTGATATGCAAAGCACAAATATCAAAGTAATTAGATTCAATATTAAATGCAAGTCTACATTAAAAATGTTTATAATTCCTCTGCACAATTCCTGTCTTGCTCCTGCAGCAAGCCTGCCCTTCCTGACCCCCAAATTAACATCTGATTATACCTTACTAAGGCCTGACAACCTGCACAGAGCCTCAATTCCACAGGACTACAGGGAAGGCCCTTGGTGGCATTGGCTCTGTCTGCTTATGTGTGACTCTTATTGACTAAAAAAAAAAAAAAAAAAATTATTTTGAAAGCAGAGAATATACCAGAATATATCATAATTTGCTACACAATAAACCCTTCTTCTGATCCTCTATTTTTATGTTGCAAACATGTGTTTATATGCATAGATTTTTTTCAAGTGTGTTTACCTTTAAAGACTTCCAGGCTCATCTCTATCCCTTTCTCTGTGCCTTCGTTTTCATCCTCTATGTTCATCTTTTAAAACCTTAGGAAATATTGGAGTTAATTGGTTATGTACTTCTGAAATTTATTAATACATGAAGTTATTGAAGAAAGAATATATCTTTGTATCCTTAAAAAACAGTATGTTTTATAAATTTTAAACTATATTTAAGTCCAAAAGAATATAGAAATCTTTTAAACATAAAGTCATTTTAGAGATAATTAATGTGAAGGATATTAAGATGGGTAAAATAAACGAAGCAGGAAGTTGAAGTGACATACACAATGCACATGAACTAACTTCAGACTTGCCTATCAGTGAAAAGCTACTGAGAATTCGCAAATGATTCCCATTGGCAACAAATGAAATTTCCTGAAGCTGTTCAGTGGTTCAACTGAAATTCCCCAAAGCTTTTCATCCCTGAATCCACACTGTGGTGTACGGTGCTATTAGGTAACAGTTTATCAATCAATGGCTTCAACGGTAGCATTTCACTGACACAGGTAGGATGTGTCACCTTTTGTCTCTACCCTGTAGTACAGAGACTCCTGAGATAGTGTTAAATGCTACAGAGGATAAGACTATAGTGATGGAACACAAGAAACAGAGACCCACTCATTTACACACTCTGTTAGCTTTTAATAATATATATATATATAATATTATTATATTAATTATATTATATTAATATTGTTAGATGATGTTTAAAAACGAAAACATCTCCACATGTACAATTTAATTAAACATTTATGGAGATTTAGTATGAAAAAGGCACAGGCAAACAACTGGTCATTTCAAACACAAGCAAAGTTTCATTCTCGGGGCAAAAGCCAAAAAAGTAATAAATGGTTATGGTTGCGGGGGGAAGATGAAGGAGGAGGAGAAGAAGAAGGGAAGGAAGGAAACAAATAAACAAATAAATGCCAGGGGAACAAAGGGTTGAAGTTATTGTTTTAAAGACGTTCACAAAGACTCCTCTCTGTGACAAGGTAAAGTCAGAGGAAAGACTAAAGCTATGGAAGTGCTAGGTCATAGATAGCTTCCTAGTGCAGGACAGGATCCATAGTATACAGTGTTTCATATTTTAATACACATATTTTGAAAGATGAAAAATTTTAAAACAATATTTGAAGAGCTGTATTACTTTTCACTTAGAAGTGTAAATCTATGAGCTATAATGTTTAAAACCAAATATTATTTATTTTTATTATTAAATACAGTTTGTGACACTTATTAAGAAATGGCAATACAACATTCCAGCAGTGTTTTAAATTAAGAGAGAAGTATATTAAAGTTATCTTCAGATAGAGTTCTTCAGGTACAAGCAAAAAAGACAGCAGTGATTCCTATCCGAGATGAAGATTATGGTCCATGAGAGCCTCTTTGCTCATCAGAAATCAGTTATAGAGAAGGAAGAAAGGAAGGAAGGAAGGAAGGAAGGGAGGGAGGGAGAGAGGGAGGAGGGAAGGGAGGGATGGAGGAAAGAATTGTTTTATATTTGCTTAAATATTTTGGCTAAATATAATTTTATTGTTTGGTATTCAATATTAAAAACTAAAAGTATAAGTGGCAAGTACATGAATAAACAAACAATTGCTGCAAAACAAAAACTATCTTATTTTTTTCTAACTGGCAAACACTGGCTGTCAAATGATAATTCTTCAGCTATGCTAATTTGACTTTAATAAGAATGTCTTCAGTCTACATAATCACCATGTCTGCAACACTTTCAAAATCTCCCTGCCAGTGCTGGCCATTTCTCCTGTACCACTGAGAATTTCATGTCCTACTTAGAATAAAAGATGTTCGTTATTAACAATCAAATACTTCTCCTCACCTTGCCATTTTTTATAATTGAGTAAATAATTAAATCATTTATTGTGTCCTTTTCCTCCCTTCCCACGTCCTGTGTCTAAATCCCCTTTCTATATCCATACCTTCCCGAGCTTTAACCATTATTGTTAAATACAAATACAAAGGAATAAACATACACATAGAACCCGCTGGTTCCATTCAGTGCTGCCTGCATGTACGTGTTTCTAGGGCTGATCACTTGGTATGGGCAGGGGGCTCGTCCCTGATAAAGATTCTCAGCAATTGTTAATCACCTGTAGCTCTTTATCTAGGTGTGACACTGTTGATATGTTCCCCATCTACAGTGGCATGTCAACTCTTATTGGAATTGTTCAGGTAGCCATGTTGCTGAGCTATCATGGATATACCTTCTTGTTACTTACAGAGGACACTCACTGGTTCACAGCAGATTTTCTGGTCCTCTGGCTCCTACAACCTTTCTGCCTCTCTTCAGTAATGTACCCTGAGTCTTATGTACAGGAGTGGTGTTGTAGATATTTCAGCTCAGGCTTGTATCCAGCTGCAAGCCAACTACAGTTCAGGTTCTCTTAGTAGCTGTCACCCTCTGAATCGTAATGACTTCCTCCTCAGACTAAGTATGAGAAACATCTGTGGAGAAGCATCTTTTCTCTGGGTTTCTAGCTTCATGCTCACATAGTTGGGATGCTCAGAAATCACCTTAGAATAAATAAGTAAAACTGCATGAATGTGTAAATAAAGTCATGCTATGAGTAGAGAAGGAAAGTATGTCCACTGCTACCTTCTTGGACCGCATGGTTCCTAACTGCATTCTAAATACCAATCCATAGTCCCACTGGTAAGCGGGAGAGCTCACTTGTTCTGTTTTTGACTAGTTGTGACTTTCTGTAATGATCTCCTGCTGTTGCAAAATAAAGCTTCCTTGATAAAGGGTGAGGTCCACATTGGTTCAGTGGGTGAAAGTTACTAAGGAACCTAAAGACTTTTCAAGGGCGACTCACACAGAGATAGTCGAAGTGAGGTTGGCTTGCAGCTGACATTCTGTTCCCACACCCCAAGAAAAGCTAGCTGCTTCTGATCATTGACAACCACTGTTTCCTTAAACTGGATTAAGTGTACACTCTTTGAAAGCTACACCTTTGATAACATCTGCTAATAACTTCAATAGAATATCAAATGATTTCTCCTCAATTACTCAGTAACTTCAAAATCTCATTTTAATGAAATAGCACAAAAATCATCTACTTCCTTGTCTTCTTCTTAAGGAATTTAATCAGCATGAGACAGGTCAATGACAACAGCTTTCTTCCTATTATATTTTCAAAGGGTCTTAACACATCTAGACTTCATTTTTGAAGTCTCCTTTTTTTCTTATAGTGTAACACATAACCTTGAACTCAACTCAGGTAAAAGAGAAAGTGTTATTTTGGCACATTAATCATGAGCATTCTAGAAGATCTAATTTTAAAAGTTCACAGTAGTGGTTTATCTCAAAGCATGAATTCCTAATCAATCAAAGTAAATAATTGTATAGACTCAAATATTATCATGAAATGTTGCCATTTAAATGTGTAACTAAAGCAAACCTCAATTAAATATACTTATCACTCAAAGTAGAAATATACATACTAAATATAAATATATGTATTATTTATACACATACATAGTTCACAAAAAAATATAAATTAGTTTGTTTTAATTTAATTTGTCTTGTTTTCCTGCAAACAGTGGCAGCAAGTTGGCTACTTCAAGTGGTGACAGCACAGTTAAACTATGGGACCTCTCAAAAGCTGAATGCATCTTGACATTTGAAGGACACAACCAGCCATATGGTCCTGCTCATGGCACTCTTGTGGTGATTTTGTGGCTTCTGCCTCACTGGATATGACGAGTAAAATCTGGGATGTCAATAGGTAAGAAGTATTTTAAACATCGTCCATTTAAACTTCTAGACATTTGTAGGAATAGAGTCTGTTCTCAATGTTGCCACTGGGAAACATTACAAGAAACTGTTTGTTGCTAAGATTACAGAGAGTGACGTAAATAATCTTTATGAAATCCATTTCTAACTCTATTGATCTTTGTTGATACAATAATTCCTTTCTGAGTGTCAAGAAAAAGACCAAGCCTGCTAAGAGATTAGAGTTTCGTCAACTGAAAGCTGTTTATTAAGAGCTGATGGAAACAAATGTTTATTTTAAGCAGATTTTTGCTCTACTTTGCACAAGGTTGCTGTATCTTTTAGTTTGTTGTCATGAATGTGATGGAATTGGCTTATGTTCAATTTTTATTGATACCTCAGAATGTTTTCCCAAACCAATCATTTTTAGTAATTCTCAAGCTGTAAGAAATTATAGACATGGAAGTTTTATATTTATCTTAATTCAAAGTAGACATGTTTCATTTACAATATCAGTAATCATAATCTGATTTGATAGACAAGAAAGATGCAGAAATTGTAAATTAGGCAATCATCAAATATCTTAATTGTTTCAGGTTAAAGATTATATGTCAGAATTTGAGCCTCATTTAATGTTGAAACAATACCTTGGTCTCAAATTTTGGATGATGCTTCCTAGAATGTTATGCATACTATTGTCTCATGCCCAGTATAACTTATTTTAGAAGAGAATAATACAGCAAAAGCTAGGACTGTGACTTAGAGTGTCATATACATTAGTTCTCTTAAACAACTGTCCTCTCTCCTTCCTGAATTATAAGTGGCATTTTAAGAGCAGAGAGGCATTTAGGTGCTTGTGACTATTCAGTCAAAGGTTATTTTAAGTTTCACATGTAAATGATTTCCCTATGCAACAGTTCTAAGCTCCTCTGTCTTCCCATGCATGATACTTTGTTTCCTTGAGGCCGCATCTGGGCTAGGTAAACCTCACTGTGGCTTTGGGGTCTAACTCCTGTAGCTCTGCCAATAGTTGGTGCATGCAGCAGATTGCAAGTCTGGGTATGGGAGGGGCCTTCCTTCTTGCTATGTCTTTCCCATGAGCATCTTGTAGACTTGCCATTGTCCCACTAACTTTATCTCAACAACAATACTGTTCTCAGCAGCAGAATCCAGTGACCGCTTTCTTTCTACAGAAGCACCACCCTGGAGTATCATTTATGGAGAGAAAATTCAGCTTGCAAGGACCTCTTCTGCTTGGTCTGTTCCCCGTCTCTTTCAGACTACAGCCTGTAGGCAGAGAAACCCCATCACCAGCACAGAATTGCTGTCTTTCTGAAGTCTGATTTTAGCCATTCCAACTGTGGAAACCTTAAATTCTGTAGTTTCAGGTTTTTTTTTTTTTTTTTATGTGTGTGTGTGTGTGTGTGTGTGTGTTGGGTTTTGAAGATCAAAGATTTTGTGAATGCGAGGCAGTTGAGCATTCGTAATATCTACCTTATTTCCTTTGTTATTTTAGTGTTGGAATTTGTAGGTCTGTCCTGATGGAGCTTTGTCTGTTGCTTACTACTCTTTTCTTATTAGTTAGGAAACAACCTACACAGTTGACAGTCCTGTCTGCTAAGCTTTGATCACTAAAGTAACAGGAACAGCTTCTGGCCATTACTAGACAGAGTCAAACATAAGCAGATGAATAACATAATCCATCTGGGTTGTAGATGAACAACTGACTGAACTTTGCATATCCTGTGTGAGAAAAATGGCTGTGAGTGATACATTTTTACCTAATTCTACCTAAAACAGGACAATATTTTGATTCTTAGCTGGCATCATTTTACTTATGATAATCAGTTGTGGTAAAAAATTCTGATTCTATTATATTTCAATATTCAAATGGTCAGATTTCATAAATATTTTTAATACTGAGTCACTGGAATTTCAGCACAATTATCTAATTTTAATTTCAAATTTATTACTCATTTAGAACGTGTCAACCTAACCACTATCAGGTTAGATGCTGATTCCCAATAAAACTCACCCCCTCCCCTTTAGAATGATTTTAAACACTGTGACTTGGCAATTTTCCTCATTTTAAACACTGTGACTTGGCAACTTTCCTCTTGACTCTATCGTGTTGTCATCTCATTGATGCTCAGTAGATACTGACATAGCAGAGGAAAGTTACTCTTGATTAATGTCAAATTGTTGTAAATTTAAATTTTCCATCAATATCCAGACCTCAATCAAATTCATTCAGCAATGACAGAAACTGATACTGATTTTAAAGCTGCAGTGCCACACACAGGAACAAAAAGGGAGATATGATTACTTCTGAGTGACTATTGATATATCTTTCAGAGTTAAAATCAAAACATGAAATTCTAATTTGTAGTTCCCCAAGAATATGTCTAAACCACAGGAGTTTTGCTTTAAAACCTCACAGGTTACTTGAAATGGCTCAGTGACTTAATGGGAGAGGGTGCTTACCTTGGTCATTTGGGGAATGATAGAAGTTGTGTCATGTTGTATGGCTTCCTCTTCTCTGGATGCCACATAGTTCTTAAGAACAGAGTACTTTGAACTGACACATGTCTCATCATCATCATCGTCGTCATCATCATCATCATCATCGTCATCCATTTGTCTGTTCAACAAAATGTTAGATCACTGTGAAGCATAACCTAGACAAAATTCTGGATAAGGCTTCATGTTTGCTGACCAACAATGAGACTTCCTGAACACTATATAAGGCACTACTCAGTCTGTGTGAGGCCTCACACTTTGGAGGTTCTCTAGCATATTTTGATGGTCTTCTCAAGGACCATACTCATGAATTGACAGATGTACGTGTTTTTGTTAGAAATCATTATTTCTTACTTCAGTTTTAAAATAGGCCCTTTAAGGTCAGTCACTAAGCATTTTGCACATTGGAAACACATGCACACATATACATGTACACATGCATACATGCATGTGCACACATATCCTCACACAAACACACACACACATACACACACACACACTCATGCACATACCTCATATGCACACACACACATACACACATGTACATATATGCCTATGTGTGCACACACACACATACACAATACATTTTGAACACAGTCCTTGATTGTTTACTTGTGTGAATGAACAAAGAGTTGATCTGCAAGTGCCTATGAAGAGTATTTAGTAGGATTTTTACCTTCCTATTCTATTCAAGCTGTGTGACAAGTTGCTGTCTTATCCTATATGAATCTACAAAATGATTAAAATTAGTTAGGACTATTAAAAATGATCTCAGTCAGCTGTAAAAAAATAATTTATGTTTCTTTTTCTAGGCATTCACACACAACACCAGTGAGTGAGTGTTCATTAGATGAGTTCACAGTGTAGGGCCATTTAACAGACATAAGGAGAATTTCAGAATCAATCACTGCCCTCAATGAGATTATAAATAATTTAAAGATGTAGCAGTTTTGAAGCAATCATAGAATTTTCATTGCATCTGTTCTCTATAATATCGCATCAGGTATTCTGGGGGACTCCTGGCCATTTGTCTTCCAAGATAACTGTACTTGGCTAAGCAGCTTCATCACATTGGCACTTTGGTATTTGGAAGGCAGACCACGTGCCTGCACCACTTGTAACTGGAAGGAAAGGGGTTGGAAACAGCCAACATGTTGCTGCTTCAGCTGCTTCAGCTGCTTCAGCTGCTTCAGCTGCTTCAATGAGACAGCATAACAGCAAGAATTTAGCAGTAGGTATCAAGGACTGAAAGAAACATCAGGACTTGTAAAATTCAACAGCTTCTCCCACACAAATGATGGAAAAAAATTGCGATGTCCTTAATTCTCTGTGTGTTGTTTCAGAAGCCCTTGAAATTATGTAGAGAAGTTCCAGTGTCACCTCATCACAAAGAAGAGGTGTAGTAGAGAACCCACTTCAGGTATAGCCGTGAAGTCAAGAATAGTTGACAAAGAAGAACCTGCTATAAAACAAAGTCAGAAGCCAGTTAGAAAATCTCAAGCCAAAGCAAACCCCGAAACCACAAAATAAAGCAAGCAAAGCAGTGGGAGAAGCTCTCCCTCTTGTGAAGTGTGCCATGTTCACTCACGCAACTTTCATCCATGCCTTGGAGAAGTGCCTTGATTTGATTAGATGCTAAGGCAATTCACAAAATGGACAGTTTTGGTTTCCCACTTTCTTTTTCTCTGTTGCCGTCTGTATAGCTGTTATTCTTTCCTTGTCCCATCATCGTACCTGATGCTTGTAGAAGTAGGCAGCAGAAAGCTTTGCTTTACCTAGCAAGTTGGTCAGCATACCAACCACTCTGACCCCACTGCAACAGCTTGAGCACTGTCCAGAGAACACAGAATATGGATGGGAGCAGTGGCTGACCGGGATTGGGGTCGTTTCTCTTTATAGATTGGGAAAATATCAACAAACACTTTATCGGTGGAGGAAGATGTGTCTCAGTTCTTTGGTGGGCAGAAAGCTGTATGTGAGGCATCAGTTTCCTTTAGTTTTATGCATATGTGCCTAATTAATGCCTATATTCTACCAGATACAAGCCTGTGCTTAGATGCTGTCAGATCTTCTAGAACTGCAATCACTGGCAATTTTGAGCCTTCTGATAAAGACAATGAGAACCGAAACTCTGGTTCTTTACAGAGCAGCAAGTACTCTTAAGTACTGAGCCATCTCCTCATCTTTCCAGGATTATTATTTGTTTATATATCCAAAAAAATCATGCAATAAAGCACTCTTACCTAATCTATTATTCTAATCACTACAATAGTGTAGTCGTTTAGTAAATGGACTCTCCAGACTCATATATTTGAATGCTTGGTCAACAAGAAGATAGCTGTTTGAGAAGGATTGAAGTGTGGCCTTGTTGGAGAAGAGTGCCACTAGGAGTGAACTCAGGTTTTAAAAGCCAGTGCCAGCCTCTGTCCTGGTGCCTGTGGTTCAGAACGTAAAGCTCTCAGATACTTCCTCAGTGCTATGCCTGCCTACTGCCATGCTCCCTGCCATGATGATAATGGACTAACTCCCTGAAGCTGTAAGCAAGGACACAATTAAATGTTTCTTTTGTAAGTTGCTTCAATCATGTTGTCTCTTCATAGAGAGAACAGTGACTAAGACAATAGCTTTTTTAAAAAAATAGATGAATTTAGATGCATTGTATTGGGAAGAAAACATACAAATGAGCAATAATATGTTAGTTACAAATGACAAATTTGGAAAAAAAAAAAAAAAAAAAAAACGAAAGAAAAAATCATGGGAAATGATCAGAAATGACGTCCATAAAAAGGAATTATGATTCAAATGAGGTAGTCTTTACTATAAAGAGTATTAATATTTGAAAAGTCTCAATAAACCAACTAGCCAAGCAAGTACCCAAGATACTCAGGCTCTTCTGAATTTTTCTACATTGATGTCAAAACTCATGTGCATTGTCAATGGCCAGTGTAACTGGGGCAAATTTAGCAGACAGTGGTTAAGGTCCTTGTATGTATGTACATATTACAATACATCTCAATACCCTTCAGCTCCATTTTCAATTAAGTGGCAGATGCTGGTAGCTTTAAGCACAAGGTCTGATCTTTTTGATATATTAATATATGACTGTTGCGAGATTAGACTAGAGAGAGGAGTGTCAAAAACAGATAAAATTGGAAAGGCCAGCTAAGAAGGCCCTGCACAATCCAGGCAGAAGCTGGAAGAGCCTGAGCCAAGCTGGGGCCAGTGACAGCAGTAAGAACTTTTTTATTATTATTATAGAAGAATTTTTTATTCGATATTTTATTTACATTTCAGATGCCATCCGCCTTCTTCGTTCCCACCCCCATTAATCCTCTATCCCATCCCTCCTCCTCCTTTTTTACCTTAAATTATATGCAAGTATTAAGATCAGTTCTAGGTTGAGGAACTAGCAATACAATAGATGCAAATAGTCAAGGAACAAGTAAGACAATTAAACACAAATAGTCAAAGAACACGCAGGACAATAAGCAGAGTCCCTGATCACTCCTGTGATCGCTATTTCTAAGGGCTTATCAGTAAGAACTTTTTGTAGAAAAAGCCAACATGAGTTTCTGACTTATGATGATCTTTGAGAGACAGAGAAAACAAATTATCTGTTACCTATTTAGATGGCTAAGAAGAAAAAGGCTCATTCTTTTTATGCTGGCACATTTCAACAATAAGAATAAAGGGAGGCGTGCCCTCTGCCTGCCCCCTAACGTTTCTAGGGAAGAGAATTGAATGCTCCTTCCATCCATTGGCCTTGCTTCTTACTGAATTTAATAATTCATCAGTCAATCAAAATCTTGGGCCAGATGAGAGGGGAGAAACAGAAGGAGTCAGTTAAAAGTGGGAAAGGAAATGTGAAATATGAAGATTCTGGTTCAGAGGGTTATTTTCTGTTAGTGAAATGTAGTATTCATTTCTTTTGGACAAATAATGTGCTAAGTTGAACTTCAGAATGAGAGAAAATTCTTTATTTCAGAACATTTCTTTATTAAAAAGTAATAAAATGGGCTTGATATTTATAATATAAAATATTCCATTAGTATATTTCATGTTCAATGGGACTCACACAAGTTACCTATTCTGGCAAAGGAGGACATATTGTACAATATTAATGATTTTAAGACATATAATGTAGGAAGAAGTATTAAGACTCAAGGGCATGAATTTTTCTACATTAATACTTGTCTCGTGTTGTGAAGGTCTCCAGTTTGCCTTGTTATACTTGAAAAGGCACCCAAGACATATATTAGCAGACTGCTAAAGTGATGCTTAAAATATGATTATGCTATATTAAAAGAAATGGTAAGATACCTCCTGTGAATAATTTGTCCTGCTCTACCCAACAATGAATCAACTATTCTGTCTGCAAATGAGCAATGCCTCCTTGAAATACAGGTCTGAAGAGATATCTAAATATGGCACATAAAGAAAACATGAAAATTATGTTTTATTTTAATATGTCTCTCCAAAAAAAGCACACATTACATAGTTGAAGAAGTACCTGTTTTATAATAAAAAATATTAAAGCTAGCATTCATAGTTTATTCAGAAAGTTTGAGCTTGGTTTAAAAATTTAACAGTTCTCTCATAACTAATATGGCTTTGTCTGAATTCGTGAGGAACGCCTCCAGCAAGTGCCCATTGCAATAAACTTGATGCAAAAGTTCCTTTAGATCAATATGCACCAGTCAACAAATAGGAGGATATATGTCATAAGTTCTTTGAAATTTAATCCTAGTCCTTCATACAGTAATTCTAGGTCATATAAATGACTTGCAGAGTTGATATATAACTTATATTAAATGAGACATACTTTCTCCTTTATATCTTATATGCTGAATAAACTAGACATTTAAAAGAGCTTGGATGAACAGATGAGATTAAAGATACTCTATGTGAATAAATATATTTTATAATATATTTTTACTTTATTACTGCCAGTCAAAGCAAATCGAATATACCATTCCTATTAAAAGTTGATTTAATGGATGAATCTTTTTTTCCTCATTTCTGTGGACTAAAATTATTTAAGATATTTCTTCAATAGTACCTTTTAACATAAAAGTATAGGTAGTCATAGATAACATGAGACAAAAACAAAAAACACACTTTTAATGTTTAAGGTTGATATAAGAATTTGAATATTTGAATATGCACAAGATTATCTTATATACTCATTAGTATGAATAAAGTAAATTTAAATACTCAAATTAATTTAAGGTGGCATATAAATATTTGATTATTTTAAAAAAATCTAATGAAAATTATTTTTTACTTATTTATGATTTGTCTGGGCTCCAAAACACAAATTATCTTAAAACCATTTACCTGGAAAAACAAACACTATGTGTTATGATATTCCAAAAACATTGCTTAGGAATTTTAAAGTAGTTCTCACTGAAAGTAAACTCTCTTGATTCAGTTGCTAGTGAAGTGGTGGTTTTCCCTGAACATCAAATAAAAATGAAAAAATAAATTTATGTTCAAATAAAAAGACTTAACAAGTGTCCTTGTTTTTAGGACAATACTCTCTATGTTGGCAATTAATATAAATTACTTAAAGCACTAGGTAACAGAATGTAAGAAAAGACTTAAATTATGGTACCTCACAATACCAGACATCAGTTGTGCAAAATTTCAAAGTTTACAAAATGTGGAACTTGGTAACATTTTCTTGGTGAAAAGTGGAATTCAGGAAGGTGGAAAGACAATTCTGTGCTCTGAGCTTTGATCATCTACCCACCTCGAGTGTGCCCCCTGGAAACAATACTTTTAGTGGAGTCTTCCCTTTAAGAAAAGTCATCTCTGCAGATTTCCCCTGCACTTTCTTGTGTTGTTTACTAGATTTCATTAAAAAGCACTAAAGCCTATTTTCTTAGATGCTTATTATTCATTAAATAATTCAATATGTGTTGGCTGTGTTTCTATTCCCAGACACTCTTTTGTCCACATCACTGGAGCCGAGAATACAGCCCAGAACCCAAGTTCAGTCTCATATGATTCTTACTGCACAGCCCAATGCAGTTGCTGATACCCACACCATATATGTTATTGGGAAACCCCCCCCCCAGCTCTCTCAGTGATTAGAAACTTAATTTGTTGTCTCTATGTATCAGAAGAGAATACCAACAGAATACAGGCTTCCAGCAAGACTAGTGAGCCTAGTTCTCTAACTATGGCAAAATCTATGGACCCTCTAGAGCACACATCAGTGAGCGGACAGTGGAGGTGCTGAGCCTTCGTTCTTTCTGTCCATTGCTTTTCTCCTTGAGATTTGCTTTGTCCAGATACCAGACTCTTGTCACATACACATCCAAATAAAAATTTTGACTCAAAGGGTGCACTTTCCCGTGATCCCACTGTGGTTTGGCGTAATTACTTGAACTGTTTTTTAAATTTTGAGTGAGGAAGAAAAAAAATGTACTTTGTAATAGCATGTTATCAAGGATCAATCTACAACACATCAGAAATAACTGTAGCAATATGAGCTGTGACGTAACTACTTTTGATCAAAATATTTTCCTCTTTGCAACAAAGTGAGTATCCAAATTTTATAGTTTCTTAAAGATGCAGGAGAGCCCAGGGAGATATAAAAACTTATTTTTTTTATTTATTAGAAATAATACTGACACTTAAAAGTTATGTGGAAGGAGCAGGACTTAGTTAAACATGGGTGGTTGTGTTACTGTCTTAACATATCTAAGTAATATTTCTTTCCCAAAACTGAAAACTTAAACTTATGATTGGCAATTAGTTCCTATCTAAATATACATTTATTTGCATTTGTGCTTCCATGTGTGTACTTGCATGTACAGGTACATGTGCATGTGGGTGCATACATGTGCAGAGGTCAGAAGTCAGTGCCAGGAGTCTGCATCAATCATTCTAAACCGTAATTTTTGAGATCACATCTCTCACTGAATCTCAAACCTCTAATTCAACTGAATTGGGTACCCTGGATCTCCTCCAGCCCTCCCTCCCTCCTGTGCTGGGTTTATGGGTGGTGTATCTCTGTACCAGGCGTCTATGTGTATTGGGGATCTGAACTCAGACTTCAAGCTTGAACAGCAAGAACTTCACCAACTGAATTGTCTTACATCTACTAAGCATGTAGTTTTAAATAAAAACCATTTTAATACAGAACCCTTATATTAAAGCCATTAATACTATAAGAAAAAAGTGAATATTTAAAATTATTTTCTCATTTACTTTTCCAAGATAGCTGACAAGTTTATAACACCTAATTAGTTCAGTCTTAAAGGTGACCTATAATATATTTAATTATCTACTTTCTAGTTATATGACAAACTAAATATACATTTTAGAAGACTCTTATTGTCAATGTTTCCAAAGTAAATAGAAGTTTACCATTTTACATATATGAATTAATGTATAAAGGGCATATGAAAACAGTAATAATAAATTATATGTGTAGCCAAAACATACTGCCTATGTGACTAAATATAAATCTCTCAAACTCGTTTTTTATTTAATTTAACAAATTTGGGCTATTTATATGTGCATCCACACTTAATTCTTGCTTTCATTTCCTAGTAAGTCACTTCTAGACTTAGAATATAGGGGTTCAGTGACATCTGATATCCTTAACAATAATTTACCTCTTCATTATCTGCATTGCCATGGTTTTCATTATCTTTGTTCATTTATTTTCCATCACAGACTAAGCTCCTGGTTCCCAGATGGAAAGAGAGTATTCTCTCTCCCCTATAAGGATGCTGGGATCAATCCCATCAAGCTAATAGCTCTGTTTATCTGGGTCACCATAAAAATGCCAGCCACTGCTTTCTAGATATTATCCATATATTCACCAACGGGCTTCACTTCTCACTCACCTCTGATCGCCTTTTCACTGTAGGCCTTGGAATTCAATGCCTCTCATCAGCAAAATGTTCTCTGTCTCCAACCTCTTCAATGTACTATTTATCTTCTTGTTTAAACTGATGCTCCCTGGAGGATATCGATTCCTTTTTCTAACAGAGCCTGTAACTCCCTCCCTTTAATCTGTTAAGAGATTTACAGCTTATAATGAGTAATAAGCATGTTAATTGAGATACATATTATTTTGTAATGTTCATACATATACCGTGGTGTATATGCCTGTGCGCATGTGTGCTTTTGTGTGTGTGTGTGTGTGTGTGCTACGTTTGTTCTTGGGATACTAACACAGATTCTATTTCCCTGTACAGGAGGTTTGCTGGCGAATTGTTGCCACTAGCCTGTACAGGGCTTCAACTATAGCTGGGAAATAAATAAATGTTCATTTGGATTAATATATAAAGCAATGATTTATATTTCCTTCTAGCTCTTCATTATTGCTTCTAGACTATATTTCCTTCAACTTTGTTCCTCCAAACTATTCTTTAATGTAAGCACATTCTTCAAGATGGGACCATTAGCTACTTCTATAATTTTGTCATATACTGCTAACCTGCTCAGCTTATCACATTTTGGCTAATTTAATGCTGATTTACTGTCTTTATTAGTTTCAACATCAGTTTCTCAAAACAAGAAGGAACCTAATACTCTGCACTCTAGATTCCTAACTTATTCATTGCCGAATGTTCATCACCACATCCCTGGTTTTTGTTCCTTTCTCCTCACATAGTACTGCTTACAACTGCTCTTGAATTCCATTGTGTCAGAAACAGTTTCCAAAATGCTCCATCCCTAAATAACAGTCTTCTAATTGCATGGCTGGTACCAATGAGAATTCGTCCCATAGGCTCATATAGTTGAATACTGAAGCTCCAGTTGGTGCAACTGTTTTGGCAGAATCAAGAGATATGACTTGTTGGAGGAGGCATGCCACTTGAGCCTTTAAGGTTTCAAAAGACCAAGTGACTCCTAAGTTAGATCTCCCTGACTAGTGCTGGGCCCAGCATCTGCCTGCCTGCCTGCCTGCCTGCCTGCTGCCATCCTTCCCACCCTGATGGATGCAGACGTACTCTCTAAAATGATCTTTCTCCTATAAGTTGCTTTGTCATGTGTCGTACTGCAGCAACAGAAAAGTAACAGGGACACAGTGAGTAGATTGTAAGCTCCATCACAAACACTTCCTTCTCTCACCTTGTGCATCCCCTTGCCCACCTCTTCCTCCATGTCAATTCCCTGCGATGCTCTGCTGACACTGTTCCTGAACATGGTTAGCTGAGCATGACTGAGGAAAAGAAAAATCACACTCTTGCTTATTAGTTTCACTTGATATGTATGTATAACAACCTCAATTCATAACTGAATTCTAATGCATTTCTTCTGGCAGCTTAGTCTACCAGATGAGTAGTTTACAACTTTCTCTTCTACTTTCCTATCTTTAGCACTCTCCCCAGTCTTTCCCCTCAGAACTGAGGGTCTTGATTTTTATTTTATTGAGAAAATAGATCATAACAGAAAACTTTTCTTATTTGACACCAAACCCATGAATAATTACATTTTTTTCTCCCTTTTTTGGCTGTGTAATATTTACATCTGTTCCAGATTAGCTGGTATTCTCTTAGTTCATCTGAAATAACTGTATTCAAATGTCTGAAATTTCAGCTGGGCCACCCATGTGACATCATAATCAGAGGTGCCTCAGCAGCATGGGAGAGTAGAAGTCTCATCATCCAAGGTTTTAGTGGGTCAGTAACATGGTCAAGATTAGATTTTGGAGTGAATATCTAAACCCTGGCACATAGGAAAGTAAATTTGACAACTGATCTGGACTAAATGTTTGTGTCCCAGCCAAAATCCTCTTGAAACTCAAGAACTTAGCATGGTGGCATTTGGAGATGGGGATGTTTGGAGATAATTAAGTCATAGGATGGAGCTGTCATTGAGGGGATTAGTGCCTTTAGAAGAAGACACAAGAATGCTGTCTCTACACTGTCCTTGTTGTCCACCATGTAAGGAGGCAATAAAAAGACAGACATCAACAAACCACAAGCAGGCTAGACATTTTGTTCTCAGATTTATTAGCCTCCTGAACCATAAGAAGGAGATTTTTGTCTTAGCTCCAAATCACCCACTCTGCAAGAACCCACACTTGCTAAGGTAACAACCATTTGCAAAGAAATTGCAGTTTGTGCATCACTGTTCACGTTACAATTATCTTGTAAATGTAGGTGTATTTCCACCTCTTATCCATAGCCATCAGATAGAATTTATGCACTTCAGTTCTAAGATTGAAATACAACTCTATCATTTGGAGACTATAATGAGGGCTGACTCAGGAAGGATTTTGGAAAAGGACTTAAAATTTATCAGTGGAGTAATTTTAGGCTGTGTGTACAAGGCTCATCTGTAAATTTTAGATGATCCTTATTGATTTTTATTATATTTTATTTTGAACTTATTTAGTACAACATATTAACATGGACACATTTGGTCCATGATAATTACACAATTTTGCCTATCATCAAAACTAGGAAATTGATATCAGTAAAATATTATTACCTCATCTATTGAAATTAGCTGAATCTCATCAGGAATTTTTGTTTGTTTGCTTTGATCTGTGTGTGTGTGTGTGTGTGTGTGTGTGTGTGTGTGTGCTCATGTATAGATTGAAACCTTTATCAGCTGGGTAGGTACAGCTAGCCAACATAAGCAGCATCATAATCAATTATACACAGGTGCATCACTGTTAAATTCTCCATATTTCTCCTCAATCAGCATGTCCTTCCCTCAGCCTAGCCCCTAGAAATCACTAAAACTGTTGTCCCTATTTAGAATTGCCAACCCAGTACTATACAGCTAGAGTCATAGACGATGTTACCATGACGAACAGCTTTTCATGTTTCAAAAATTTGGCACCAAAACGCAGAAATTCCTTCAACTGTTACACAGTTACAGTTAATAGTTCATTCTTGTTTCTTGCTGAATAATAATTATTGTATGCACAGTCCACAATTTACTTGTTCATTCAGCCCATGAAGGACATCTGGTTAGATTCTAGTTTGGGGATTTTACAAATAAAGCTACAGTGAACATTTATGGAATGGATTTTGTGTAAATCTAAATCATCATTTCTCTGGGATATACACCCAAAACAGTAATTTCCAGGTCATGTGGTAAGTATATATTTAATGTTACAAAAAGAAAGAAAGAAAAAGAAACAAAGAAAGAAAGAAAGAAAGAAAGAAAGAAAGAAAGAAAGAAAAGAAAGAAGAAAGAAGAAAGAAAGAAAGAAAAGAAAGAAAAGAAGAAAAAGAAAAAAGAACCTGCCAGATTTTTTCCAGTGTAACTATCTATTTATGTTCTCATTGTCAGTACATGAGAAGTAGGGTCTCAACATCCTTTCCAATTTTCGTTACTATTAATATGTATTTACTGCAGCCACTTTAAAGGCTATACCTTGATATTTTGTCATGACAGCAAACAGAATTTCTCTGGTGGCTGATAATGTTAACATGCTCTTATGTATTTTGTTTCACTTCTCTGTGAAATGTCCACACTAATGTTGGTCCTCTTACAGATTGAATTGAATTGTCTTCTTCCAATTATAAGTTTTAAAATCATACCATAAAAATCTAACTTCCATGTTTTCCTTATTTATTTTTTGCTAATTCTAGCTCCAGTTCCATTATCTTGGCATCTCTCCTTTCTTTCCTGGTCTGACAATCGTTTGCTCAGTTTTGCTGGTAACTAGCAAACAGTATCTTCCTATCCTCTCTAATCTTGCCATGTAGCCTTCTGCTTCCCACTAGTGGCTCTTCATCCCCTCTACTCATTCCTGATAACATTCTTCACCAGAAATTTACTTCTGCTTTCTTCCAAAAGTTTGAGTCAGACTCAACTATCCTGGCTACCTTTTTTTATTTTTTATTTTTAAGATTTATATTTATTTAATATTTGTAGCTGTATACAGACACACCAGAAGATGGTATCAGATCCCATAACAGATGCCTGTGATCCACCCTGTGGTTGCTGGGAATTGAACTTAGGACTTCTAGGAAGAGCAGTCATTCCTCTTAACCACTGAGCCATCTCTCCAGCTCCCTCCTGGCTACTCCAAATTTCTGACAGCTACACTTTTTCTTTCTGGCTAATTATTCATATTACAGTAATATTGTGAGTTTTTATGACCTTAAGCATACACAAAAATGCACTCATCCCACATGTAATCAAAATTTTTTAAATGAAAATAAACAATAACAAAAGCATATAAAATTTTCATGTATTTCCATGAAGGCAATGTTGCTGTGACTACATTCATTACCTTATGAATATTCAATTATCTTTAAAGTCCCCACTTTCTCTTTAAATCTTTCTCCTTTTATCTTCCTCTGCCTTTCACCCCTTTGGTAATTTGATGCAGCTGCTTCACTGGTGCCTAAGGCACATGCATCTTTTTTTCTGTTGTGTTTTTGTGAATAATTTGTTCTATGTCATAAAGCATTCATGTTTCTGCTCTAGTTGTCATTCTCTTTATTGTCTCTCTGCCACATTTCAATCACTTGTTTTCTCTCCCTTTAAACTACCTGGAGTCAGTCCCTAAGTAGTTAATTCTGAGCTACATTAGTCCATTCTCTCTCTCATTTTTTCCCTGTGCATTTATTCTTAAATGCTTTACCAGGTACCAAAAAAGTGTTATTCTACACAGTTTTCACATGGATTTCTTTGCATATAGTTAAAATGCCCCTATATATAATATTACATATGTCATGGTGCTTCAACTCAGAGGAATGATTTCATACAATTATTTTATCCATTATCTTCTGTGGTATAGTCTCTGTAAACTCATCTTTGAATAGCTGTAAGAATGTGAACTAAAGAAATCTGAATACTTTTTGAAAACTTTTCAAACAATTTACTAACGTACTATTTATAACACAGAGCAACAAGAATGTTCACAGTGGATCAAAATAGTATCTGCAATTGCGTATGTCTAGGGGGCAAGGGTGCCACTCAGCCATAAGAGTTCTCTCCGATGTGTAATTTCCCCTCATCCAATGCTACGAATCTCTAATGAATTTAAAAAACATCTTGTCAAAATAATCACAACTTTTCACTTTCAAATATCTATTTATTTGCACTATGAGAACTTCTGCTCTCACCTTGCTCATCAAAGCAAATAAGCTGCAACAAAGAACTGAGAAACTGTGCTTGCTGCATGCTTGACTTTAAATACTACTACTGCCAGCCTCACGTGTGCCCTCGATTTTGATTACATAATAAAGCATATGAAAGCAGGTTTTATTCTGACAAAATTAAATCACAGAACCATGTGCAGAGAAGATGCCTGTGATCCTGCAAGGAGGTGAGGTATGTGAAGCACTGGATTCTGAGGTTTTCCTAAAACCAACATTAATTAAAATGACTTCTTTCTTCCCACGTAGCAAATCTTTGTTGTATAAGTATGCTTAAACCAAGTACAAGCACCTGTGTGCAAATGTAGCCGTCATTCGGAGTACACAAGAATATAGACTGTCAGATCAGAAATGCCAAAGCTTCTTCCATTGCACACATCTGTGCTTAGGTGATACAGACTGACATAGATTTCTTATTCATGAGTTCTACGCATGGGGAAGCATTGCCTGAATCTTAAACTGTTATGGGATGTGAATTTATTTTCACTTAGAATTAGGTAAAAATGGTCATAGCATATCAGAGAGAAGTCAACAGAGGAGCCATTGCCTGCATAGCAAGCTTTTCATGTGGATTCTGGCTCTCACGACTGTTCCAATATTTATAAGCACATGTTTATTTTCCTATTTCTTTAGAGATTTGAGGTAAATACTAAAATTCCAATGCTCTCCACTCCTCTTAAGGTATACATGGACCTTCCATTCTTGGGTATCTTTGTCTGGACTGGCACTCACACATTAGAGAATCTTTGCTGCCTTCACTTTCAGTTTGCCTTCACAGTAGTGAGTGGGAACACAGTTCACACAGGCCTCAGCAATGGCTTGCTCATGCCTTACAAGTGTCTTTTGATCATTTGGATAGTTAATATCTGTAGCTTATCGGGCCTGGTGCTTGCGACAGAATATTATGAGTGGTACTTTAAAAAAAAAAGAATAGTTGTTTCTTATTTTATCATTGACATAATTTTCTTTACAAAACATTCTGCATCGTTTTACTAATAATCTTGAAACATTGTATGTTGACAATGAAGACTTTTTAAGTATTACTCCAATTTCTTAAATGCCCAAGGACTGTCAAAGTATCCAACTGAAAATTCGGAAGTTTGCAACCTGAAGATCACTCATAGATTCTAAGTAGGTAAGAAAATTGAGGGAAATTTTAGACATTATAAAATTGTCTTCTGTTATGTTTTAAAACTGTGGTATGTAACGTTTTGCTAGTGTGTTGACCCAAAATAGGTATTAAATAGTAGCACAAATTATAATGAAGTGAATTTAAAAGTTCATCCAAGTGTACCAGAAATAAGAGACGAGAGCTGAACTCAATATCACTATAGTAACATGTCTCTTTAAAGTGGAGTAATGCTTCTGATTTCGATGGCAGCAGAGAATGTGACATTATGTTTCCAGTTCTTAATATAAATTGCTATTCTAAAGGCACAGGCATGCAAACCACAGACATCATTAATAACAGGGAACCAAATGCCTGAGCTAGGCTTTCTATTCTTAATTTGATTTATATCTGCACTCATCTTTACCAGAAAGGAATTAAAGCAGTTTACAAGGATAAATAAAATATGACAAAATACAAGTTAAAATTGTAGGAGAAAACAAAAGATAAATACTGTAGAAACAAAATAGAGTCTGAAATATATCAAATGTTGTTCGGTAATAAAGCATCTTTATTGTTGATCCAGACATTGAAATTTAAGCTTTCAAATACTCAAGCAAAGAAATTAGTCGTTTTATTTGTGTAACAAAAGATGTTTGAGATACACCCAGACTAGGGTAAAAAAATAAATATAGTGGATTACGAGAAAAATTTTACCTGAAATTTTTATTAGAGAACAAATGTTCTCAATAGGAGCCTCATAAAGAACCTGGGATGCAGAGGCAGGAGGGTCACTGAAAGTGCAGGTGCAGAATGGTCAGCATAGAAAAGGCCCAGGAAATCCTGGACTTCAGTACCAAGATCACATCCTTATATCTTATAATGGATCCAGAAGGTTAAATATGAGAGAATACAAAACACATACAAAGTAACTGACAGTGTGATACCACTAGAAAAATTAAGTAGCAATATGTTTAGCATATTAAAAGACATTATACAATGCAGGAAAATGTAAAGACAATAAAATGTTTCAAAGAAGAATAATTTTTTAAAAAAAGCCTATTGATAAGGAAAAATGACTGTCACCCAGGCCTGGTATGCATAGCTGTACTCCCAGCATTTGAGAGGCAGAGGCAGGAGGACTGTGGGTACAAGGCCAGCTTATGATATATGTGCAACAAGGTACTGTATCAAGATGAAGCAGACCAACAAATTCTGAGGCAGACAGAAATCTGTCCTCACCAAAATTTTACCTTAAAAAATAGATGGGCATCAGAAAAATCACATCTATAGGGTGAAATCTAATAGCCATGCCATTGCTTCCTGCAGGTGGGATGACAGTTACCTACGGAAAATGTAGAAAAGTCCCTACTCTGCCCACACTTTCACTCACTGAAAGTCAGAAGGGCCTGAACTAAATCATCAGCAGGTTTTGAGACCTTTCCCATGGATCAGCTTTCAGAGTGATTTTGATGACCACTGGTTGATACCGCTTGGAACTCATTCCAACCATGCACAGTCAGCTAGGACATGGAAGACTCACTACTCATTGGAATGGCAACGGCAATAGAAATAGCAGCTGGTTGAAAGAGATAAAGATCCAAAACCCCGGCAGAGTGAGGAGGTGTTCTGTCAAGAGGCTGCATGGCTGTGCTCTATTTTATTTGTATGCCATAAATAAGCTTTTAAAATCTCAAGTTTCAGTCATTAGATGTCCCAAATATCCTTTATTAGATTAAAACCAAAATATCCTAAAGAGGTAGGCACATAATTTTGAAGAGAAATTATGCTGGACACCAAAAATAATAGAAAATGCTCAGTTGTTTCCTGTTCCTAAGTAAACAATGCTCCAAGAAAAACTGCAAATAAGAAGAGAGCCAGTTGACTATGAAGAATTAAAAATTCAAGTCTACTCCTACAAACAGTAAATATGTATTTACTGTGTTCAATATGGATAATTTTAAATACAAGTTATTTGCATACAAAATGATATTCCTAATATTTAAATTAAGGGAAGAGGAGACAAAATACTGAAAACTGAAAGCAAACAAAAATCTTGTGATAGCAAAGATAACTATTATAAATGTGATTAGGGATATGTAGACAGGTAGAAAGTGTCATGGTAAAAAATTTATATAAGAAATAGTATACAAAAAGAAATTCCCAGAGTTAAAGAACATTTTATTTCAAGTTATTTTAATTATTTTTAGTTAAAGAACTTTGAACATTAATGCCTGAATGATTACCAAATGAAAATTTTAAAACCTAGTACATAGACGAACACTTATTATAGGCTTATTCTAGTAAAATTTATAATTTAAAGTACAGGAAAGATCCATAACAAATATAAAGTTTTTTTTAAAAAAGGCCCATAAAGAGATATCTCAATAGTTGTACAATGTGACATGTTAACAGGAGGTTAGCTTCAAGTAAAAGGTTTTAGACAAAAGTTATAATAATCTAAAAGTTTTACCTAGAGAAATTTATAATCTTGACTTATATTTTAGGTTTCATGAATGTGAATTTTTGATTGACAGGTTAGTTTTTTTTCTTTCAGTACACTGACTTTTTCATGCATGGCCTTTCAGTGTATCAGATCCAAAGAGTCAGCTGTTAATATTCTGAGATTCATTAAATTATCAATGTGATGTGCCTGTTATGTCCAAGGCTATTGATGAATCTTTGCTGTTCCCTCGGAGTTCTTTGAGCTTTGAGCTTCGGTGAATTAGTCACATTGAGATGCAAACTAGGTAATGTCCCCCTACTGGCCCATCATGCTGATAGACCAAGTGTTTGATGTCTTTATTGATAATTCAGTACAGTCAGTTTCCCCTGCATTTGCAGCTTTTGAAGTTGCTCTGTTGAGGATAAAATCATGGCCCTAGGTGTGAATATCCAACCATGCCTAAGTAACAAGGGGTTCTTCTAGCTTCAATTTTATAGTATATCTCTCTAACGTTTTTTTTCTCTCATAGCCTGTTTTCCCTAGTATCATACCAGCTATTCATATCCACTAAATGGTACCTGAACTACTCTATTACTGTAGAGAGTATCTCAGGTCATAAATTGCTCCACTATTTTATCAATGTTAACACCCCAGTCTCTTTGTCAACACCAATATTTGTAGAATCTCTGGGCTTGATTCATCCCACGTGTTACTTTTGGGTTTTTTTTTGTTTTGTTTTATTTTTAATTTTATCATCCTTCTCTGTGTATCTCCTTGTTTTGTGTTTTGTTCTGTTATTTTTTTTGGGGGGGGGGAGCCATAAGCCTTCTCCTAATTGTTTGCTCTCTCCATCCCCTCTCATACTATTTTCTACAGCATTTGAATCATCTCCATGACCTGATTTATATAAAATCAGACCTGTTAGATAGAGCCATAGACCTTCCTGGCCGTATGGGTTGTAATGGTCATTGAGTAGAATGGATTGGTACTGTCTAGACAACAGCTGCTTCTTTGTACAGGGTTGCATACCTGTTTGATGAATACAGTGCATAATAATGGTGGCTGGCACTCATCTCCTCTTCTGGTGTATCAATTTAAGGGAAACCTAGACCAATATTTTCTGGGGTCCCAGAATTTTAATATTGAACTTGGTATATGACATCTACCCAATGTTAAGGCTTTAACCTACCTAAACTACAAGAAACTGGAGCTCTGGGCTGAGCTATGTGAGGGCATTGAACCTCATCTTAGTAACGCTTGTATAGAGTTTCTACCACACTTATCCTGAGGGTTTTAGAATCAAATTTTAACACAAACAGTGTAGCCTCTCACTTTCCTTAATTAAATTCAATTATCATCTTAAGTGACATGTTCTGAATTTGTGTTACTTCCTTGCCCCAACTTCCAGAGACTTTAAATAGTTTAGTTTAGGCTTAAATAATTCTCTCACTTGTGACTGGCTTGTTTGGAAGAAGATTCAAATTTGTTTTTACAAACTATTACACAAAAATAACTTAAACATACCCAACATGTTTTTACATACTTGAAACATACATGTATTCCCACCTATATGAGCATACGGGCATGCTGATATGCTGAGTCAAGTTACTGACATCATTTATAAATGTCAGAGTAGCAAGAGAAATAAGTGTAGATAAAAGTAAATTTTCAATAAATTGCTTATTTTATTCATCAGTATCTTTTAAAAGATTTGGAAAAATATTACTGATTTGGAGAAAATATATTCAAATTGTGTATCTAACGGGGGTTTATTTTTAAAATGTATGAGTAATTTCTATGAGGATATACTACAGTCATAACCAACAAATACAATAGGAAACAATCTCTTCAAATGTGTGAAAAAGTTGGGATAGATATATCTTCATAGAAGATATACAAATAGCAAACAAATACATCAAATTGCATTGATCAATAGAGAATTACAGTCCAATCTATATTGAGCTATCATTTTGTACCCATTTGGATGACCAATACCTGAAAACAATGTTTCCAAGGATGTTGAGAAATTAGAGACCCTTTCTACTTTTAATAAGAAAATAAGATATTGCACACTGAGTGTTGAAAAACAATTGGCAGTTCTTATAAAAAAAAATAAAGTTGTTATATGATCTAGCAATTCCACTTCTGGGTATATACCTAATTTATATATTTATATAAATTTATATATAATTTAAACTATGGTTTCAGAGAGTTACCTTTGCATCCATAATCAAGTCAACATTATTCACATAACTCAATGTATACCTGAATACAGGATTTGGCAAACCTATAGTGTACTTTCATTCAATGGAATATTATTCAGCTTCATAGGGGAAAGAATTATGACACATGCTACCACACTGATGTTATTTGATGACTGTTTGCTACGTGAAAAGATCAAGTAAGATTTTCAGGAAAACAAGATACATGAAAATGGCATAGTGACACATTTCACAAAAAGTATTCAGTACGATAAGCAAATAAATGTATTTGGACCTACAATAAGTAAAATACATGTTCAAGCATCTAGCAAGCATTTAGATGGTAAAATGAATATTAGTATTTAAATACTAACTTCACATAGAAGACTAAATGTCACTAATTAAAGAGCCACACTTGTGCATACATGTCATAAAACATAAATGATGATCCTGATATGAGACTAGATAGAAAAGCTGATGCAAGCTTTATATATACCATAAGCCCTTTTTAAAATACTAATATAAGCAGAGCCTAGAGGAAAAATTGGAAAGGAAGGAGTAATTTTCATAAATCTGCCAAATGTTAAACATAATTATTTCTGAGCCCTTTGATTAACAGGGAGACTCACTTTCTTTTATGCATCTTTGCATATTTTCTAAATCTTGTATAGTACACACTTAAATCTTTAATAATCAATTCAAACATTTTGTGAAAACAGCAATGCATGTTTTAGACCTCTCAAGTGCCTTAGTGAATTTCACTAATGAGTTGGTTGTTTGGTCATTCTTTTTCTTTCTTCTGAGTGTGGACCCTGCCTAGGCATTTCATCCTATTGCTGTGACCTCTACTCTGTTCATTAAAGGAAGCTTGTGTGGAAGATGAGACTCAAGCCCAAACACGAATTTCTTCCCCTTCTTTCTGTCTCCAAGATGCTTACCTCTTGCAGGTCACAGACGCTCTGAGAGCCTCCAACAGTTCAGCTCTAGAGGCCAGGGTTTAACTGAACTCAGTCAGAGGTTCAAAGGGCTATCTCAGCTTTTGAAAACTCCACTCCACTTGCCTCCCTTTTGCCTGTAATTTCAACTTAACTATTTTGCTTCCATTTTTTTTAAACTTTTACAGTATGCTCAACATATTTAACAATAGATATGTTCAACATATCTAACATGAGTTTTATTTTTATTTTTTATTGATATTTTATTTATTTACATTTCAGATATTATCCCCTTTTCCCATTCCCCCCATAAACTCCCTATCCCATCCCTCCTCCTTTTTGCTTTTATACCATTTTAATTTCATACAAGTATTAAAGTCAGTTCTAGGTTGAGGAACTAGGAATACAATAGATGCAAATAGTCAAGGAACATATTTTGGTCATCCTGATAAGCCCTTAGAACTAGTGATCATGGGGATGATCACCACGGGACTCTGTTTACTGCCTTGCTTGTTCTTTGACTAACATAACTTTTTAAATTAGTCTCCTGAAAGCCCATAGGAAGTATACTAGATCGTACTATTTCAACACAAAATGTATCTGAAAAAAACACCCTTCAGAATCTTCTGATAGTTTAGACTTTTTATTGCAGAATTAATGAGCTCCTTCTGAGATGCCCATACATGTACACTGGGTATGTTTTTGAACATCTGCACTGCCCCCAATCCTCCCTGCCATTACATTTCTTATCTCCATGTGCAATCCAGCTGATCCTCTTTGCATTCTCAGTCCTGGGTTTTTGTTTTTGTTTGTTTGTTTGATTTTATATTTTTGTTGCTGTTGTTCCAGTCTGCATTCCATGTGTGAAAGAGAGATGTAATATTTACCTGAAAATTTGGCTTATTTCTTAATAATTTTCACATAGTAATGGATACAGAGTAGCAGTAATGTCCAAGAGCAGCAACAGCTTTCTTCCTGAGGAACACCTATGAAACAACAGGGAGGACATCTGCCCTTTCTGCTTAGACGTCTGCAGGAGGTCTGTGGTGGGTGGGTGGACATCTGTGGGGAGGAGGACGGTGTGACAGTCAGGTGACGGGAGGAATCATCTGGTGTGAACAAAATATAAATATTATAAAAGGAAAAAAAAAATATTTTACTCGGTAATCCCAGGTTTTAAATGTAAATACAGGAATCGACTAGAGTAAGAGAGAAACGTCTTAAACCTCACAGAAATAATTGATAAAGCTATAAAGTGTTCCTATACAAATGCAGCCACTTGAAGGGAGAGGAAGAAAAGAACTTCTTAGCGTAGTTTTAAAATCAATGTTAAATAGCATCTATTTTTAGGTTTGATTTGTCTGGAGCATCATAGCAGCTTACTGCTTCTCTACACATATTTTAGTATGTTGCGACTGTCCACATAACCACCATGTGTGCTGAATCTTGGTCATAACAAAGGCTTATAGTATTATAATGATAAGAGTGGTATAGTGGGACTGTGCTTTCTTCATAACATCTCAGTAGTTACCTTCCTACTTTCATGTATTTTTTATCTAGATTTCACATTAAAAAAGAAAATATGCAATAAAATTTGAATTGTTTCACTTGGCACCAGTGATGGCTAGCAACAGAACCTCCTTTCTCTAATTGAACTTACATAGGTGCCATCAGTAGTGTCTCTCTGATTAGATTTGCATTAGAGAACTAGTTTCCTGTCACATTGAATTTTACCCATAAGAGCCAAGAGATATTATTTTTCTTTAATGAACTTGATTTGTCTTAAAATGACAAGGACAAAAGTATACAAATTAAGGTGATATCATGTGATATTTCAATACATCCATCAGTTGTATCAGGTTTAAATCAAATTAACTATAAAACTATCTCCTCAAAACTTTATCACTTCTGTATGGGTGAAATATTTAAACTCAGACATTTACAATATCATTTTCTTCATTTATACTAGAACCGTGCTCCAGTCTAAACTATAACCTAGCATCTGTTGATTAATTTCTCTTCATCTCCCATCATCACATTCTCTCAAACCTTTGAGAGCTATTCTTTCTTCAACCTCACATGATATTTATAAACCCACATGAGTGAAATCATGGGACACTCATGTTTCTCTGCCTGGTTCATTTCAGTGAGCACAGTGCTCTTCATGTCCTCTTCAAATGACAGATGTAATTATTTTCTATCGTACTCACTTCTGCAGCACATACACATGCTATTTGGAATATGTGCATAGTATATTTGCACATTACATTTTCTTTATCCATTTACCACATTTTTGTTTCTATTTCTTGGCTACTGTGAATAGTGCTAAAGTAAGCAAGGAGGTTGCAAGTGTCTCTAGAATTTACATTGTTTCTTCTGATTGTGCAATTGTCAGTGGGATTGTTAGATGACTTGATAGTTCCAATTTCAGTGGTCTAAGGGAGCTTAGTGGTGTTTCTCATGATGGTTGCCACAATATACATTCCTGCAAGCATTTCCCAATGATTTCTTCTCCTGTTTTTCATTCTTGTCCTCACATGTTAACTACAGTCCTTTTGATAATAGCCTTGATGGATTAAATCACAAGGGCCCATTCCCTTTCAGTGTGCATACATTAAAGCATTTATAAAAGGGACTTCTTAAGCAAGAGGCCTGTTTCTCTTCATATCCTCTGGGGCCTGTGAAGATAGAGGCCTTGGAAGCTGGGGCTGAGTCCCCTGCACACACTGAACCTGCTGACACCTCAGTCAGTCACCTCTTTCCTGCTTCTATCATGTCTCACTGAGGTTTTAGTTACATTTTCCTGATGATTAGTGATCCTGATGTTTTTATTTGCTTGTTTCTTTCTTTGTTTGTTCGACACAGGGTTTCTCTGTGTAGCACTGAATGTCTTGGTACTCACTCTGTAGACCAGGCTATCCTTAAACTCAGAGATTCACCTGCCTCCCGCCTCCCCTCGTCCGCCGCACCTGGCATATAAAGTCATTTTCCACATTGCCCAGTTATTCTAAATATTAAAAAAAAAAGTAGTAGAGATTTGTTTGTTTTTGAAGTAAATATTAATTTTAATTAACATTAAAGTAAAATGTTAATGTATTTCAATGATAAAGATACCATTATAATGTTCAATATAGCATATAGAGTTGCCCATATGTTTGTCTTAAGTCTGTAGTAACAGAATTCTTCTGACAACTTACGTTTCACCTGACTCAATGGCAAGAATTGAATTCTTGTGCAATGTTACTTATATTTTCCCTCTCAGTTCTCTTATCTAAGTGATAAAGAAATAGAAGTTGAAAACAGAAGTCTACACGTAAATCTTACCATCGCCAAGTGTCACTAGATGTTGAACTTTGGGCACATTGCTACAGTTCTAAGAGAAGCCTCTAGTAATACTAGAAATAAAATTCCCTGCTCAGAATACCCAGTTCAGGTAATGTGTTTCAGCTGAAAGACTAAGGCCTGAGTTCAATCATCATAGCAGAACTGAACTGATTGTAGACAAAATGTAGAAGCAGCTTACTTTAACATTTCTTATTTTAAATATTTAACAATAAAAGTCAGTGCAGCCTTTGTTGCAATCTGTTTGAACTGCTTTAACAAAACACCATGAAGTACTGTACCCAAATAGGCTCTTTATTGTCTCAAATGCTATAACAAGATTTTGAGTAATGAGCGTTCACTCTCTGCTTGTAAGATGAAAGCTGGTTCACATTGTGGAGTGGGTGAAAGTCTCCATCAGAACTTTTGTATAAGGAAGCCAGTAGAGTTTGAAAGAGTTTGTATTCATGAATTGACTATATCACAACTGCTCCATTGCTAGATAGTATTGTAGATAGTCTCAAAATATGACCAAATAGTCAGACAATACCTGGAGTGTAATATGGCCAGGCCACTACTGCTAAACTTTACATGGTATACTCCAGCTGGGTGAGCTAGCCTTTGTTGCAATCTGTTTGAACTGCTTTAACAAAACACCATGAAGTACTGTACCCAAATAGGCTCTTTATTGTCTCAAATGCTATAACAAGATTTTGAGTAATGAGCGTTCACTCTCTGCTTTTAAGATGAAAGTTCACATTGTGGAGTGGGTGAAAGTCTCCATCAGAACTTTTGTATAAGGAAGCCAGTAGAGTTTGAAAGAGTTTGTATTCATGAATTGACTATATAAACAACTGCTCCATTGCTAGATAGTATTGTAGATAGTCTCAAAATATGACCAAATAGTCAGACAATACCTGGAGTGTAATATGGCCAGGCCACTACTGCTAAACTTTACATGGTATACTCCAGCTGGGTGAGCTAGCCTTTGTTGCAATCTGTTTAAAACTGCTTTAACAAAACACCATGAAGTACTGTACCCAAATAGGCTCTTTATTGTCTCAAATGCTATAACAAGATTTTGAGTAATGAGCGTTCACTCTCTGCTTTTAAGATGAAAGTTCACATTGTGGAGTGGGTGAAAGTCTCCATCAGAACTTTTGTATAAGGAAGCCAGTAGAGTTTGAAAAGAGTTTGTATTCATGAATTGACTATATCACAACTGCTCCATTGCTAGATAGTATTGTAGATAGTCTCAAAATATGACCAAATAGTCAGACAATACCTGGAGTGTAATATGGCCAGGCCACTACTGCTAAACTTTACATGGTATACTCCAGCTGGGTGAGCTAGCTAGACTAAGTATATATAGGCATATAGTGCAGGAAGTTAAAACCTCACTTCAGTGGATATATTGTAGAATGAAGAGGAACATAGACTTTCCACATATCATAAGAATAATGTTCAAAGATATGTGTACTGAATTAATATATGTAGAAAGTACACTTACCCATTTAGCATGCATAATTATCCCCTTTCTCATGACACTGACAAAACTGACCTAATTTCCATTAAGCATGACTACCGTTTTCCTAAACTAATCATATTAATGTCACACTTGTTTTGATATCAAAGAAAGTAATTAGGTTGTTTTTGATGATAGTGAATGTAGTGTGTATATATAAAAAACTCAGCATATGTTTCAGTTTTCATCTAAATTTTAATGTAATCAGTTGATAGTGACCAGGTCAGCTACCTAATGATGAACATAAGTACTACTTCTTAAAGCTAATATATCTTATTATCCTTAGGCATCATTTCAGAAATTTTAAAAGATATGTTTGAAATTTTAATCAAAATTAAGTTGTAGATATTCTAAGGGTCACTTAAGAGCACGTTCAGTCAGGGTGTTAACAGTGCACTACTGTATTTTGCTAATTCTTTTTGTTATATTCACATGAATAACTGATTTATATGAAACAATTTTAAAAGTGCTAATTGTTATAAAATATGAATGTATTTGAAAATGAAGTCCACAAGTTCTCAGAAATTCTATATATATACATATATATGTATATATATTATTATATATATATAATCCAGTTCTGATTATGTAAATGCTACTATCCTACTTGGGTATAGGAATAATGCATTTTATTTTCATCAGAGGAATATGTACGAGGCATGAATTTGTCAATTTAACCATTTTCATTGTTTGTTTTTTCTATGTCATTAATTGCATTCACTTCATCAAACTCATTCAAAATCTTTCATAACCATGAATTCTTTGCATTTAAGAATTATAAGCATACCTTCCATGTAATTCAGCAATTTCAATTCTGTAGATACATGTAAAACATTTGAAGGCAGGAATTTAAACAGTATGTCTACTGGTATTCATACATGTGTTTTAAGTTTTGAGAACTTGGACAGGTGTTTTTCATGGTGGTTACGTTATTTTACATCCCTACATTGTTTCAACACTCCAATATGAATGCCCCCATAGCTCTTGTGTTTTGCTAACACTCACCTCAGAGGGTGTAAAGTGATATCTCACATTTTAAATTGCATTTTCCTAATGGCTAACAATGTTAAGCATCTGTTAGTGTTTTTATTGCATACTTGCATGTTTTTGTAAAAAAATAATATGCATTAGTTAATTCATATTAGTTATAAAACAGACCAGTCGCCCTGCAGTGGTGGCACACACATTTAATTCCAGCACTATTTAATTCCAGCACTTAGGAGGTAAAGGCAGGTGTATCTCTGGTTTGAGACCAACTGGTCTACAGAGAAAGTCCCAGGACACCCAAGGCTACATGAGAAACCCTGTCTTAAACCAAACCAACAAAACAAAGTAATACCAAATATAATAAACAACAAAATTAAATAAAAACAGAAAACTGGGAATAGCTCTACCTCAAGACCCAGCTATACCACTCCTGGTATATTTATATTCTCAAAAGATGCACTACCATATCACAATACACTTGTTGAACAATGTTCATAGCAACTTATTGTAATAGCTAGAAATTGGAAACAACCTAGATATCCCTCAACTGAAGAATGGATAAAAAAAACTGTGATACATCTACACAATGCAATACTACTCTAGTTGTTTTTTAGATATAAGATTGACATCTTTATTTTTGATAATTATTTTACTTATTTGCATTTCAAATGTCCCTCTTCCTAGTCTCCCCTCACAAGCACCCCACCCCTTCCCCTCCCCCTTTGCTTCTAAGAGAGTGCTCCCCCACTCACCCACCCATTCCCTCCTCACCTCTCTATCATCCCCCTTCACTGGGGCAACAAGCCTCCACCGGACCAAGTGCATCCCTTCTCATTGATGCTAGATAAGACAGTCCTCTGCTACATATTAGAGGGAGTCATGAACCAACTGATTCATATACACTCTTTTGGTTGGTGGTTTAGTCCCTAGGAGCTCTGAGGAATTTGGTTAGGTGATATTATTGTTCTTCCTATGGGGTTGCAATCCTGTCAGCTCCTTCAATTCTTCCTCTAACTCTTCTATTGGAGTTCCTGGGCTCAGTCCAATGATTGCTGTGAGTATATGCTCTGTCTTACTTAGGTACTGGCAGAACCTCTCAGAGGATAACCATACCTGGCTCCTGTCTGCAAGTACTTCTTGGCATCAGCAATAGCCTGGGGTTTGGTGTCTGCAAATGAGATGGATCCTGAGGTGGGGCGGTCTCTGGATGGCCTTTCCTTCAGCCCCTGCTCCACTTTTTGTCCCTGTATTTCCTTTAAACAGGAACAATTCTGGATTAAAGATTTTAAGATTGGTGGATGGCTCCATCCCTCAACTGGGAGCCATGTTTGTCTTTCCACTTTGTTATTTCAGCTAATGTCATCCCTATTGGGTTCTGAGAGCCTCTAGCATCCCTGGTATCTGGAAATTTCTAGTGGTTTCCCCTGTTCCCCACCCCCAACTGCTACATATTTCTATTCATTCTCTTAACCCTCTGGATTTCTTTCTTGTTTCTTCCCATACCTGATCATGCCCCTTTTCTCTTCCCCTCCCTTCTCCCACCTAGGTCCTTCCCTTCCTCTGCCTCCCATGATTATTTTGATTATTTTGATCCCACTTCTAAGTGGGATTGACACATCCTCAGTTTGGCCTTCCTTCTTATTAAGCTTCATATGATCTGTGAGTTGTATCATGGGTAGTCTAAGCTTTTGGGTTAATAGCCACTTACCCATGAGTATATACCATATGTGTCCTTTTATGTCTGGGTTACCTCACTCAGATGGTATTTTCTAGTTCCATCAATTTGTCTGCAAAATTCATGAAGTGATTGTTTTTAGTATTCTATTGTTAAATGTGCCACATTTTCTGTATCCATTGATCCTTTGAGGGACATCTGGGTTGTTTCCAGCTTATGAATAAGGCTGCTATGAAGTAGTAGAGCACGTGTCCTTGTTATATGTTGGAGTGTCTTTTGAGTCTTCAGTTAGAACTATTTCTAATTTTCAGAGGTACCATCAGATTGATTTCCAAAGTGGTTGCACCAGCTTGCAATCCTACTAGCAATGGAGGAGTGTTCCTCTTTCTCCACATGGTCATCCAGCATCTGCTGTAGCCAGAGTTTTTTATCTTAGGCATTCTGATTGGTGTAGGTGACTGTCTACTAAATTATAACTTGGTCAGGGAAGAAATAAAGAAAGAAAGGAAAGAGTTCCTGGAATTCAATGGAAATTATGACACAACATAACCCAAACTTATGGGACACAATGAAAGCAGTGCTAACAGGAAAATTCCTAACACTAAGTGCCCTGGTAAAGAAATTGAGAGATCCTACACTAGAAACTTAATAGCAAGCTTGAGAGCTCTAGAACAAAAAGAAGCAAACACACCCAAGAGAAGTAGATGGCAAAAAATAGTCAAACTCAGGACCAAAATCAACCAAAGAGAAACAAGGAGAATGATACAAAGAATCAACAATACCACTAAGTTGCTGTTTTGTTCTATTGACAGTATCCTTTGCCTTACAGAAGCGTTCAGTTTCATGAGGCCCATTTATCAATTGTTGATTTTAGAGCCTCAGTCATTGGTGTTCTGTTCAGGAAATTTCAATCTTCTTGTATCTGATGAGGCTTGTTATGTGTATGATTATATGGTCAATTTTTCAGAAGATACCATGTGGTACTGAGAAGAAGGTATATTCTTTTGTTTTAGGAGGAAATGTTCTGTAGATGTCTGTTAAATCCATTTGGTTCATAATTTCTGTTAGTTTCACTGTGTCTCTGTTTAGTTTCTGTTTTCTTAATCTGTCCATTGGTGAAAATGTAGGGTTGAAGTCTCCCACTATGTGTGAGGTTCAATGTTTGCTTTGAGCTTTAGCAACATTTCTTTTACAAATATGGGTGCCCTTGCATTTGGGGCATAGATGTTCAGAATCGAGACTTCATTTTGGTGGATTTTTCCTTTGATGAATATAAAGTGCCCTTCGCATCTTGTTTGATAACATTGATTAAAAGTCTGTTTTGTTGGATATTAGATGGCTACTCCAGCTTGTTTCTTGGGACCATTTGCTTGGAAATTTTTTTCCCAGCCTTTTAGTCGAGGTAGTGTCTGTCTTTGTCACTGAGGTTTGTTTCCTGTATGTAGCAAATGCTGGGTCCTGTTTACGTATCCAGTCTGTTAGTCTGTGTCTTTTTACTAGGGAATTGATTCATTGATGTTGAGAGATATTAAAGACCAATGATTCTTGGTTCCTATTATTTATGTTAGAGGTGTTTATTATATTTATGTGGTTCTCTCTTTCAGGTTTGTTGTGAGAAGATTAATTTCTTGCTTTTTCTTGGGTATAGTTTCTCTCCTTGTATGGGAGTTTTCCTTCTCTTATCCTCTGTAGGGCTGGATTATTGGAAAGATACTGTTTAAATCTGTGTTTTTTTTTTTCATGAAATATGTTGGTTTCTCCATCTATGTTGATTGAGAGTTTTGCTGGGTATGGTAGCCTCGGCTGACACTTTGTGTTCTCTTAGGGACAGATCCAAGATCATTGGTGTTTAGAGTAACTGTTGAGAAGTCTGGTGTAATTCTTATAGGTGTGCCTTTATATGTTACTTAGGTTTTCCCCCTACTAGTTTTAGTATTTTCTTTGTTCTGTGTATTTAGTGTTTTGGTTATTAATTGACAGGAGGAATTTCTTTTCTGGTCCAATCTATTTGTTCGTCTGTAGGCTTCTTTTATATTTATGGTGATCTCTCTTTCTTTAGGTTAGGGAAGTTTTCTTCTATGATTTATTCAAGATGTTTTCAGGCCCTTTGATTTGGGAATCTTTACTCTCTTCATTGCTATTATCTTTAGGTTTAGTCTTTTCATTATGTCCTGAATTTCCTGGATGGTTTGGGTTAGGACTTTTTGCACTTTGTATTTTCTTTGACTGGTGTTATGTCAATATCTTCTATGGTATCTCTACACCATGATTCTGTCTTCTATCTCTTGTATTCTGTTGATGTTGCTTTTATCTGTAACTCCTGATCTCTTTCCTATGTTTTCCATCTCCAGGGTTCCCTCCCTTATGATTTCTTTTTTTTTCTATTTTCCATTTTTAGATCCTGGATGATTTTGTTCAATTCCTTCACCTGTTTGATTGTTTTTCTGTATTTCTTTAAGGGATTTATGTGTTTCCTCTTTAAGGACTTCTACCTTTTACCTGAATTCTCCTGTATTTCTTTAAGGAGTTATTTATGTCCTCCTTAAGTCCCTCTGTCATCTTTATGAGGTGAGATTTTAGTTCAGAATCTTGCTTTTCAGGTGTATTAGGGTATCCAGGGCTTGCTTTGTTGGGAGAACTGGGTTCTGATGGTGCCAAGTGTCATTGCTTTCTTTACTTGTGTTTTGTGCTTGCCTCTCACTGTCTGGTTATTCTGGTGTTAATTAGCCTTGCTGTCTCTGACTAAATCCTGTCCCTTCTCTGTACCTGGTTATCATAGACCTCCTTAGTCAGGCAGTCTCTGGGTGTAGGAGGCAGTCTGAGAACTGATCTGTGAGCCTGGTTATGAGGGACCTCCTGAGAGTCAGTGTCTGGGTGTCAGGAGTGGAGAGCTGGAGGACCCGATCTGCCTACAGGTACAGTTGTGGACAAGAAGCAAGATGTGTGTCTGGTAGGGTGATTAGGTTCTGTGTCTGTTGGTCTCCATGGGGGTCCCAGTGTTGGGGCAGGAGGCAGGGGTCTCACATTTGAGCTAGGTTGTGAAGGTACTCCTGGGAGTCTAGACATCTCTGGGTTGGGAGCACTACTCAGTTATTAAAAACAAAAATGTCATGTGATTTGTAAGTGAATGGGTAGAACTAGAAAATTATACCTGAGTGATGTAATATAGACCCAAAAAGATACCATGGTATGGTCTCACTTATAAGTGGATATTAGCCATAATGTACTGGATAACCATGCTACAATGTACCCAAAGAAGCTAAGTAATAAGGAGGGCCCAAGGGAGGATGCTTGAATATCATTTAGAAGAGAAAATAAAATAGACATAAAAAGTGGATGTAGGGAGTAAAATGGCGGGAGAGGCGATGAGGAGGGGAATATGGGGTATCAGGTGGGAGGAGAGGGAAGAGAGGGTTGGGAGAGAGAAGGGAAATCAGGGGGCTATATCTCTGATGTACCTAAAGAACTGGGATCCGGGAAGACTCCTGGGAGTCTATGGAGGTGACTCCCAGCAGTAGGGTTTAGGGGGAGTTGTAGAGGCTAATGTGGTACCACCTGTAGCTATAGGGAACTTCCAGTGGAGGAAGAGGGACACAAAGCCACCTACAAAACATTCTTCAACCCCAAATTGTCCTGCCTATAAAATGTGCAGGGATAAAAATGTAGCAGAGATTGAGGGGATGGCTAACGAATGACTGACCCAACCTGAGACCCATCCCATGGAAGAGAGTCAACCCCTAACACTATTAATAATACTCTGCTATGCTTGCAGGCAGGAGTCTAGCATAACTTCCTCTGAGAGATTTCATCCAGCAGCAGATGGAAACAATTGCAAGATCCACAACCAAGCATTAAGCAGAACTCAAGGAGTCTTGTGGAAGAGTGAGAGGAATGAGGGAGCCAGAGGGGTCAAGGACACCACAAGAAGTCCTTCAAAGTCAAATTACTTGGGCCCTTGGAGGCTCAGAGAGACTGACCCATCAGCCAAAGTACATGAGCTGGCACTAGCCTCCTACACATATGTAGTAGATGTTCAACATGGTCTTGATGTGACTCTGTTGACTCTGTTGGACCCCCATTGCATTCTTTTCTCCTGGCTGGGTTGTCCTGTCTGTCTTCAGTGGGAGAGAGTTCACCTAGTCCTGCTGCAACTTTATGTGCCAGGGTAGGTTGTTACCCATGGGCACGGGAGCTTATCTTTTGAGAGATGATAGGAGGAGGAGGGAGGGGGCTTAGATCAGGATGAAAAGTGAATAAATAAATTAAAAACAAACAACAACAAAAGAAGATCAGTATAGAATATGTAGCTATTATATAAAAACATTTATTCTAATGAATTGATTCACATATCTATGGAGGCCGAGTTTTTCCATGATCTAACAATTGCAAAATTCAAGCCAAGAAAGACCAAACCCAAGATCTGGAAAGCCTAGAACACTGGTATCTGCCTGTAGTGGACAGCACATTCATCCTAGTTTCCTTTTGTTATGCCAGGATCCTCAACAGAATGGACAATACCCATCTGAACAATGAGTCTAAGCCTACTGATTCAGATGACCACTGCTCTCAGAAACACCCTTAACTGATACGTTACCATCATCTAAGCACTCTAAACCACAGTTGAACTGGCACAGAAAATTAGCTGTCACAGTCCATTCCCTGAATTTGAGTTGTCTTTTCATTGTTGAGCAGTCAAAATTCCTTGTGTGTTCTGGACTTATACACTGGCTATAATCATATCAATTCTTATCAGATATACACTTACCAGTATTTTCTACCACCCTGAAGTTTGTGTCTTCACTCTATTACTGATGTGTGTATTGAATAATACCTGATGACTCTCTGTCCCAAGTGTTATCCACGTTAGATGAGACACTGCATGGTGTCAGTCTTTGAGCAACCCCAAAAGAGTTTAAAACAAACAAACACAAAGATTTTTTGATTAGCCCAGCTCTTCTCTGTACAGAACCAAATAGTTTAATTCCTCTTTGAGATAGAAGGTTACAGTCTTCAGGATGCAGGGTGGATAAGACCTAAGAAGAATGCAACAGCTTTTTTTCTTATTGATTGCATTTTACCTCTTCCTTAATTCAAGGTTCCCTGGGTAGCTATGAGTTATTGACTGTTTTCTAAAGTTCTGAAAAAGTTGATTCTAATAGCAGCTGCTTGTTCTCTTTTTATGACAAGAATGGTTTGGGGTACTGTCAACTCTGATATTTAACTGATACCATGCCCCTGTAGTGAGATCTTTAGTCTCTAACCTGAGCTAACAGAATTAGTAAACAATTGACAAACAGTAAGACAGGCTTTGTATTATGTAAGACAAAAGATACATATGTGGAAGATCAGCCCTCAGGCTTTAGGAAGTGATGCACTAGCATGTAAATATCTATTATAGAAGGCAATTTTATGACTGCAATGAACCAGGGGAACCAAGAGAGAATTAATAAGCATAGCTTGTGATGTGGCCTTTGGGGGTTAAGTAGAATTTTAACAGTAGATGTTAGCTGGAGTAAAAGACTCACCTGGAAGTGTGAGCATGGTTATGGCATGTAGAGTCAGAAACAAACCTGTATCCTGTGCCATGATTTTACCTGATATTTTTGGAATGATGGTGGAGGTTAGAAGAGCCAGTGGTAGTTTTCTATTTTTAATTAGATGGCAATAAAAATAAAAGCTTTAAAGTACATGCTAGCTTTGAAGCTATTGCATCAGAAGGTTGGTTTGATGGTGATGTGCAGTATAAATCAAGATCACAGATATGAATGGGGAGCAGTTGACCACATTTCTTTTACAAGGTATATTCCTCTATTTGGTATAAGTAGTCAAGAGCTTGTTCATATTTTGTAGTTAAAAATAGATTTAAATAGTATAATTGAAAAACATAAAACAAACACCATCACATAATGTTTCATCATTGGAAAATTTTGCATTTACAGTATGATTGTATTTGGCAGTGATGATTAATGATTATTCCTGTCAAGAACAGACATTTTCTTCCTTCTTCAATATATTTCATTTATAAATGTCACTAAACTAACTTTAAAGGTCAAAAAGGAAGTACTGTGGAAATCTCAGTGCCTTCTAATTATAGCATTTGTTTCCCTATTTAGAAATGCTAGCAATACTTTCTCTTGATGCCCATGAATTCTATGTCTGTGGGTTTAATCAAGATGTATAAAAATATTCAGAAAATGTTACATCTGTATTGAACATGTACAAATTTCTTTCTTGCCTTCATTTCCTAAACAATGCTATTAAACAACCATGTCCATAATATTTACATTGTATCAGGTATTACTAGTAACCCCGAGGCCATTTCAAATTTGCATGAGGATGTGAGATATGCATGTGGGGATATGGGACTCTCTTCACAAGCGACTTGAGCATCTACAGATCTTTGCTTCTGCAGGGGTTCTGGAACATTGCAATTCCCATGGATAATGAAGACTATTTTCTATTTAAATATACTTAGAAGCACTAATTAGTGTCATTATATAGTTTTGTTCCAGTTAATAACATGTATTATTTATGGAATAAATGATAATTTGTTATTTTGATCTAATTAATTGTTTTGATATTTCACATGTGCTTGATATTTAATAAGTGCTTTTTTTCTGACAATCAAATCAAGAAACTTTACTCCTAAATTTCTCATAGTTTGTACTAGAGATGATTTATTGTGTTTTGATCTTTACATATCTTTTGGTTCTATTGCCCTCCAAACTATCTCTGCCACAATCCTTTGTAGGGCTTGGTAACATGACGTAATAGAATATGACAATAAAAATTTTCAGGGTACTTTTGTGTAAGAAGGAGATTGGGCCTCAATTTATGACTGCCTCTCATCTCCAGCAATTGGTGGAGACACAGTTGGATTTACCTGACCCTAAATTGATTGTAAACATAACTCCTGAACAGTAGAGGACAAACAAGGCTCTTCAACCTGGACAGATTGTCTCCAATAGCTTTGAAGCTGAATTGCCTTTTGGAGAAGGATGTCCTGAGTAGAGATGACGGACATCAGTGCATCACACCAGCACATCAGGACTTCACCAGGAAGCAAGCTGGAAGTCATTTGTGAGCTACTCCCAGTCAATCACAAAAGATTGACCTGGCCCATGAATCGTCCTCGTTAAAATAGCAAAGAAAGAGGAAAATGAAAAACAAACAAAATAACTAACTAAAAACCAAAACCAACCAATCAAACAACAAAAATATTACTACTCCAAATTAGAAAATTATGTCATACAAAGTCTTATTTGTAAAATGCATTCAAAGTGTAGATCTTCTTTTTAAAAATGTATCCTAACTTATTTTTTTAGAATCTTATGCATGCATACAATACAATGTGTTTTGAACATACATATTCCCTACTATCACCCTCTAACTTCTTCCAGACACACTAAATCCAGTTAACACTGATTTTATGAGCACAGCTAGAGAGACATCCACTAAAACACATCAACCTACCTGTGGGCACAACTCCAAAGAAAACTGATTCCTCCTCCCAATAACTCTTCCAAACTAAGAATGGAAAAAAATCCTAAGTACAACATTTAAAAACAGATATTAGAGAGAGAGAGAGAGAGAGAGAGAGAGAGAGAGAGAGAGAGAGAGAGAGAGAAAGAAAGAGAATTAATATTATAACAATAACATTTCAGAATCAGGAATTTCTGAGGAGGAGCTCTCAGAGACTGAGCCACCAACGAAGAAGCATACACATGCTGGACCAAGGCCCCTGGCACATATGTAGCAGACATGCAGCTCAGTCTTCATATGGGTCCTCTAACGACTGGAACAGGGAACTGTCTCTAAAGCTGTTGTCTGACTGTGGAATCCATTCCCCAACAGGGCTGCCTTGTCTGAACTCAGAAGGAGAGGATGTTCCTAACCCTGTAAAGACTTGATGCTCCAGGGTGAGGGTATATGGGAGAGGACTCTCTTGGAGAAAAGGGATGGAGAATTGGGATGGGGGAGTGACTCTGTGGGGGGACCAGGAAGGAGGCAGTATTTGGGATGTAAATTAATTAATTAAAAAACAGAAGATTATTATACTAAGATTGTATTTAATATGGACATCTTAATATGGATATTTCCAGAAAATACTCTGATTGAAAAATCAATATAATGTTAATCAAGTGTCAAAGATTACTCCTATGAAACCTGTAATCACTTGAAAGTTTAGGAGGAGATAAAGGTAAAAATATAATATAATTATTTATCCTATAGTGATAAATTGTTTTTATTTTTAATCACAAGATAAGCAAAAGTATTGTTTGTAATTTTTAGTTGCTATACAAAGAATGTTTTTAAAGAAAGGCAAGTTTTAGTTATATAAAAATGATAAACAGTGTCTTCTGTACAAGATAGGAAGTAGCACGTGAACTCTTTAACAGCTCTGATTGTACAAGACTTCACAAGACCTTCACAAGACTGTCACATGAGTCAACATTTTAGCATGAATGAATGAAGGGTTCATAAGACTCCACCTTAGCTAAGGAGCTATTGGCAGTTGAGACTGCTATAAGAGAAAGAGTCACTTCCCTTTGTAGAGTGACTACTGTAGGCTTCCCATCTCCCAGTGGATAACCCCACATATAGAGATTACTAAATAGACTTAGTGAGAAATGTGTTGTGGGAGGAGAGGCTACTATGACCAAGAAACAATGTACACATGTAACTTTCAAAGAATACAATAATTAGCATAATATATCATGAACTATTAGATAATTAAAAGAAAATAAACACATAAAATGACAACAGAATCAGAATAAATATGTCTAGATTAAGCCTTCTTAAAATCCATTATGTCCTAGCTTAAAATTTAGATTCATGTCTGAAAATACTTCTTTGTTCTAGCCTAATATTTAGATTCCTACCTGAAACTACTTCTTTGTTCTAGCCTAAGATTTAGATTTCTGCCAGAAATTACTTCTTTTTTCTAGTCTAATGTCAGATTCCTGCCTAAAGCCTACTTCCTTGTCCTTGGCCAATATCATATTCCTGCAAAGCAGCCTATTTCCTTGTCCTTGGCCCATGTCAGTTTCTTGCCAAGAAGCCCGAAAGTTCTCTGCCTCTCCCCCACAAGGAAGTAGGCTTCAGACATGAAAATGACTTTGGGCTAGAACAGGGAAGTTGGCTCAGATATTTTGGTCATCCAGATAAGCCCTTAGAAACAATGATCATGAAAGTGTTCATGGATTTTTATTTATTGCCTTGTTTGTTCTTTAACTATTTGTGTTTATTGTCTTGTTTGTTCCTTGTATTTGCATCTACTGTATTGCTAGTCCTCGACCTAGAACTGACCTTAATACTTGCTTGTAATTAAAATGGTATAAAAGCAAAAAGGAGGAGGGGGGATGGGATAGAGGGGTTCTAGGGAGGGGAAATGGGGAAAGGGGATGACATCTGAAATGTAAATAAATAACATATCCAATAAAAAAAGGAAAAAATCCATTATGTCAATAAATAGTGAGTTTTGCTAATTAAAAAATCTCTCCAAACATCACAACATGTAAAGTCACAGAATACTAGGCAAATTCAATTAAAATATAAATTATGTAAAATATCAACATTAAAAATATATAAGAGCAAAATAAAGGTTCTGGCATATGTACCATCTTTAAATATCAACATAGATGATTGTACTATGCACCATGCTTATTGAATTCCAAGAAGTTTGAAGGGCTAGCTATTGTCTGCTTCCTGAAAGCACGGTGTTCCAAGTGTGTCACAAGTGGCAGCTTTTGAAACTTACAGAGTAACCTAAAGTTAGACACCATTCATCATGACATACATTTTCTGAATGAGGATCCCAAGAAACTTACCCAGTAGCCTAAAGTTAGGAACCATTCATCATCACATGCATTTTATAAACGAGTATCCTGAGACACTTACCTACCCAGTAACCTAAAGTTAGACATCATTCATCATGACATACGTTTTATGAATGAGAATCCTGAGAAACTTACCCAGTAGCCTAAAGTTAGGTACCATTCATCATCACATACATTTTATGAATGAGGATCCCGAGAAACTTACATAGGACCAACATAAGGAACCAATCATCATCATGTACATTTCAAAAATGAAAATCCTGGGGTCTAGATAAATTAAGGACCTTGTTTTGTGATATACTCAACAAACGGTAGAGCTGGATTTTGAAACTATTTGCTCTAACTCTATAGAAATTGACTGCATCTGATATATGACACTGCTGTTCCTTTAAGAAACAACAAACATTAAATAACAAATCAAAGGAAATTTCAACATCTATACAAAGAAGTGATGCTACTATCATAGTAAGGACTAGCATGGGTTAGTTTTTAAATTCTCAGTAGGTTAAAGAGATAAGTATAGATCATTAAATATAAATACAAACAACATAGTAACGTATTTGTCTGTCTGTATATATTTAAACATATGAATATATAATCCCAACTTCTAAAAACAACTCATATCTTTTAAAATACTGGTAGAAGATTACAAAGTAATAAATTGATCATATCCTACAACAAAAGTTAATATTGCAATTTTTCAAATATTTGACACTTGTAGACTGTATTATCAGTTTACCCTGACATAAAACTGGAAATAAAGAGCAGAATCTAAACCAAAATATCAATTGAATAACACTTGCTAAAATAAATCCAAAAACGATTATCATAATTATATACTTTGGATTAATTTAGGAAATTGGCAGTGTGTATTTCAAACAACAAATAATGATAATAAAGTAATTAAGGCTAGATAGATAGCTCAGCTTATGATAGTGTTTACCTTGGAAACATAAGGATTCCAACTTGCAAAAAGTAAAAATAAAGACAAACAAGAACCCCAATGCTGTTATAATTTTGTGCACATTTAATCTTAGTGTTGAGGAAGATCCCTGGGGACTACTGGCCAGAAACAACAGCCTAACCAATGACTTTCAGGTACCAAAAGACGTTGTATAAGATAAGAAAAACGGCCACTGAAGAAGGATTCCCAGGGTTGAGTTTTATCATCAATACACACACACACACACACACACACACACACACACACACACACACACACACAATATGTTAAACTCTTTTATAACTATATGAAATGCATTACAGAATTTCATATTCAATACAAGTAAAAACATGGAATTAGCCTATAGTTAAAAACAAACAAACAAAGCCACACCAAGTCCAAGAATGGCTGTTTGTCAAAGAAAAGAAAAATGTTGCCAAAACAGGTTATAAAAGCAGTCTGAGCCATGCTATTTTATTAAAACAAAGAACCAAATGATAACATTTAAACCATATTGCCAAACCTTGGCCCTAACAGAGCCTAAGCCATTGTATCAAACTATACTGCTTAAATAATAGTGCTTAAACCAAAGTGACTAAACCTTAGAGCAAAATTATAGTACCTAAAGCATAGCACTCAAACCGTAGTACCAACCAGAGTTCCCAAACATTGGGGCCTGAACCATGACACTGTAGCTATATCATCTAACTTAGATAAAATTCATAACACCCAAACTACAGCAATGAACGTTGAGGTCTTTGATCCATTTGGATTTCAGTTTTGTGCAGGGTGATAAATATGAATCTGTTTGCATCTTCTGCATGCAGACATGCAGTTAGACCAGCACCATTTGTTGACGATGCTCTCCTTGTTTCATTATATGGTTTTGGCTTCTTTGTCAAAACTCAAATGTCTGTAGGTGTGTGGGTTTCTTTCTGGGTCTTTGATTCAATTTCATTGATCCATCTGTCTGTTTCTATACCAGTACTGTGCAGTTTTTATTACTATTTCTCCATAGTACAACTCTAGGTCAGGGTGGTGATACTTCTAGAAGTTCTTTTATTATTCAGGATCGTTTTAGCCATCCTGGGTGTTTTATTTTTCAATTTAGAGTTGAGAATTGTTCTTTCAAGGTCTGTGAAGAATTGTGTTGGAATTTCGATTGGGATTTCATTGACTCTGTGGATTTCTTTTGGTAAGATGGCCATTTTCACTATGATAATCCTACCGATCCATTAGCAAGGGAGATTTTTTTCCATCTTCAGTTATCTTCCTCACTTTCTTTCTTCAGGTACTTGAAGATCTTATCACACAGGTCTTTCATTTGCTTGGTTAGAGTTATACTAGGGTATGTTTTCATACAATATATTCTGATTATGTTTTCCCTTCTGCAATAGAACAAAACAAAATAGAATAGAATAAAACAAAAGAAAAAGAGCCAAAGAAAATATACACACACACACATCCGAGTGTTTACCTGCATGGATATATTCATACCATATACATTCCCAGTGCCTGCAGAGTACAGAAGAGGACATAGATCCCTGGGAACTAGAGTTACAGAAGTTTGTGGCTACCATGCTGGTTTGGGGAACCAAACATAGGTCCTCTGCAAGAGCAGCATAGCTCTTCACTGTTGAGCTAGCTCTCCAGCCCCAGCTTCTTAATTTTAATCTGGTCTTATACCTTGCAACACCATGGGTCTTGAAAATCAGAAAGGTCCAACTTCCTCTGGTTTTGGAGTCTTGTCTTTGCTTTGCAGACCTCCTCCCACACATGTCTTAGCAGCAGGAAGAGAAACAAGGGAGAACAGTGCAATTGGTGTTCTGGTGGGACCCCTCCTCGTGTTGAGTACCCAGACCAGCAGATACAGTTTCTACCTCCCACATCACCAGGAGTGCCAGTGCCTTTCATGGTTTTATGACTGACAGCAAGGACTGTCTAATTTTCCAAAGATCCTCCTATGTGGATTCACAGAGTATATTTAGTATGTTCAAAGCTTTCATTAAAACTTGAAAGACAATACCATTTACTTATTTTGTATATGCATATGTAGGGTGTGGAACACGTATGCTACAGTATGTTTGGAGGTCAAAGTCCAGCTTGAGGGACTTGGATCTCTCCTACTCCCATGCATATTCCAGGAATAAACTTAAGTTTACCAGGTTCCCTTACCCTCCATGCTTTCTTACTGGTCCTTAGTACAACCTGTAAAAGTGAAAACCCATTTAGCTACTTCGTACTGCATGATACTAAAGTGAGTCTCTATATTAGGTGTTTACTTGGGCCAGGCTACATTGACTGTGAAATATCTGTACCTTTTATCTGTTTCTGCATTAAAACCCATATTGACAATGACTTTGAGCATCAGACATGTACTATCGCTTAGATTTTGAGTTCCATGAGTCTGTGAGTGACTTAGCTCAGTGTTACTGGCAACGAATCTCTTTGGCAGTTAAAGGCCAACTACTTCCTGGTGCTGTGACTTTCTGAAAATAGAACTGGGACAGGACAGTTTTAGTTGCCAAGCTGCCAAGTCACATGGCTGTTGGAAAATGTTTGCTATGTGGTCTTTCCGTGGTGTTATTCACTAGAGTGCTTGGCTCTCCCGAGGATTAAAGGAAAAAGGGAGAACAGTACAGGAGAAAGAGAGGCAGAGAGATGGGGAGATAAGGAAATAACAGGGAAGAGAAAGCACTGTATGTTTTGTAAGCAGTCTCAGAAACAGCATATTACTTCTGGCATGTAACATGGGTCATATGTACCAAATCTTGTCAAACGGGGTGACACACAAAGTGTATAAGGTATGTTGTAAATCAGGAGGGTCAGAGGGCCTCTTGGAGGACTGATGCAGGACATGTTTGGTCCCCAGTGAGTCATATCCCTCTTCTTGTTTTGCTAAAAAATATTTTTTATTTGGTTAGAGATTATATTTTATAATATAAAAAATTTTTTCTCTGGCAAGTTAAGATTTTTATCCAATAGAATACTATTTAAACACTTGGGACTTAACCCACCAAAACCTTTTTCCTGACCTCATATATTTTATGCTAAACAAAATTGGATGACTAGGGAGTTCTGAGACATGAGGCAGGGTTCTCCAGCATAAATGGTGTTGCTATCCTGCCACACTTTTGAAATTGTCATGCCTTACTTTTCCAGGTCTGCATTGTCCTCTGGCCTTCAACTTACTTCTGTCCTACCTTGCTTGGGATATGTGATCCAGACTGATAACTTTTCCTCTACTTTTCAGGTTATTGTTTCTATTTGCAATAAATATTCAGGTCATAAAACCAGCCTTGTTAGAATCCCATGAAATAGAGAGTAAATAAATTCTGACATCTCTGGTTTTGCCTGTGGAAGTTGTCATGACAGAGTATCACAGAATGGATATTAAAAAGCAGGCATTTCTTTTCCCTGGTTATGGAGGCTGTAAAGTCTAGGATCAAGGTGCCAGTTGGTCCAAGTTCCTAGGGAGACATTTCCTGGGATACAGAATACTGACTGCCTATGGTACTGATACAAAGAAGCACACAGACTCTCTGGGGTGCTTTTTAAAGCCACTCACCCTATCTGCTTGGCACCCCACCTTTGTGAACTCATTTAGCTCAAATCAGTTCCTTCTTTGAAGTGGTCGTGACAAGCATTTAGAGTCTCATGTGTTAGATCTGGAGGTGGAGGCTACCCGTTCAGTTCACAGGACTTACGATAATGGGAACCGGTACTTGGGTTTGGCGGTTGTTCCAGGCCTCTATTGGTTTTTTTTCCCCAAAGTTGTTTGGTGTATTTGCATTATCTTTCTCAGTATTAAGCCAGACAATAAACTTTGCCAAGATGTAAGTGGTTTGCAAAGAGTTCCATCACTCTTTATTTATAAATACATATTTCTTGACTTTTAGACTACTAAAATTTTCTTAATATTGCATGTGGCATTTTAAAATACACTTCCTTTAAGGGAAAATATACAAAATTCACCTCTCCAAGAGTAATCATATGAAATTGCATGAAAATAGTGATTTATTAAGTGAACTTGAATTTGTTTTCTATCACTTAGCCTCTTATTAGGAGGCTGGATTGATTTTATATTAATACAGTAGGCACAACAAATCCATGCCATATAATTGGTTCACAGCGGTGGACAGTAGGCATGGTTATCATTCTCCTAGACACACATGCTCATGTAACACAAATGGGTAGCATGCTCAGCACGAAGTTTTGAGAAAACTGGTTTAATGCTTGAAAATGCCCATTTGTTTGGATTTTCATATTTGGGTTTCTGAGTTCCTACATTTCAAAAATTTTGCACTTTTTGCATTATTTGCCTTCAATTTCCTAAGCAAAATGTGAATCGTACAACTCAGAGTTAGAATGTATTTCACAAAGGCTAACCGAAGTTTAAGACTTGCCTTTTAAAGAATTGCAATTGCACAATTGCTTTTATTTGTGTGTGTATGTGTATGTGTGTGTGTTGAGGTATGGTGTGATATGTATGTGGTATGTATGGTTTGTGTAGTATGTGTTGTGTGTATCGTGGTAGAGGTGTGTGTGGTGTGTAGATAGTGTGGGTACGGGTATATGAATATTGTAGTGTATGTGTGGAATATGTGTGTATGTGTCTGTGTTATGTATGAGTATGAGTATGATGTGTGAGTGGTGAGGGAGATTGATTCTGTGGTATGTCTGTTTGTGGTGTGTGTGTGGTGTGTACAGTATGTATGTATGGTTTGTGTATGCTGTATATATGGTATGTATCATGTGTGGTGTGTGATTTGTGTAAGTATGTGTATGGTGTTGTGTGTACACATAGTATGTATGTAGTTTGTTGGAGAAGTATTTGTACATATAGTATGTAAATGTGTGGTAGTTGTGTGTGTGTGAATTTGTGTGTGAGTATCTATGTGTGTGTGGTGTGTTTGTGTGTGTTGTGTGTGTGTGTGTGTGTGTTTGATATATATGGGGTCGTGTGAGCAGGTGCTGGTGGATGCCAGACATTTTGTATGAAAATTAAATAGTAGTGTTCTGATGATATTTTAACAGTTTATTTTCACTGAGCATTTAAATTAACTGTCTGAGAATTAATTCTCACTATTCAAAGTAAGATATGCCGAACAAAATGTCTTTCTTGAACATTTACTTTAAATCATAGAGTTTATTCTTTAAACATAAACTGTTGTGAACAATGGTGTAGACCATGAAATAAATATTAGCTACTATTATTAATTTTGTGAACATAAAATAATATTTTCCTAAGGAAGGCTTACACTTACAAGTTTTTTGCATATTATCTAAAAGATGTAACATTTTGCAAATACAAGATCATTAAAAATAGTTGGAAATGCTAAATATATCAGTCAAGTAAAGGCCATTGGAAAGCTGATATTTTTCTTTAAAGTAAGAAGTTTAGAATTAGCTCCCTCTAGCTTCATTAAGAAAAAAAAACCTGAAATAGCATGTTTTCCAAAAATAACAACAGTGGAAGTAATGCATGCCAATCTTGGGTGACACTTTATCCCCAACCTTCTCTCTGTCATCCTTTTCAGTTAGCCATCTATTACCAACCCTTGATTTCTCTAAAGAGAAGAACCACTTAACATTTTCAAACACTTTTAAATTGTATTTTATAAAACAAACTGAGCAAAATTTAACATAGTTATGAAAATTCTTTCATAGATATATCTACCAAAGAAGAATCTGTGGGTACAGACCATTCCTCAGTCTTTGAGTAGCATGAGGTTTCATTCAATCTTTATATATTTTCTCCAAATAAAACTTATTTCTCTTGTATGTTATTTAGCTTATTTGTCACAAGGAAACAATATGCATTGAGTGCCATTACAGTGCAGGCATTGAGGAAGCCCACTCCCTACTGTTTTGGTCCTCAAGAACTTAGAGCATGGCATAGATAGAAAAAATGGTAAAGATGGTGCCTTAGATTGGTAAGAAGAAAGCATTGGCATAATAAGGTCATGCCAATGACACCAAAACAAGCATTTAAGATATTGTGAAGTCTTACTCACATCATGTGCATACAAACAAGAGATAATGGTTATATATACAGAGTGTGATTTGCATGAGGAGCATCTGTGTCTCATATAGCAGTCTCTGCATTCTAGCTGCAAGTCCCAGTGGAGAATTGTAATGATGCATATGCCATTATACACATGGTTGACTATGATTCAAACAATTAATATCTTATTCTATCAAATTCAATTACATGAATATTATCAACTGACTGAAAATCTAATTGCTGATTTAGAGAACTTACTGTAGTTTTCTTTTATGTGTTTGAAACTGAAATCACCTTCAGGAATACATCTCATTCATGGTTTATGGGGAAAATGTTATACAGGTTACACATACATACACACATACAAGCCATAGGACAAAGGTATGTATGCATGTACAAGAAGATCATTGTATGAAAATGCTCAGTCCTGTAAATGCTTCTTTGTGCTCTTAGATTGGAAAGCTGGATAGCAACCATCTATTTCCACCCATTCTTTACAAAGGTCCTTCTTTCTTCTGTAAAATTCTGAATGTCTACAACCCAGTATACTGAAGGGATAATAGCAGATGGTCCCTTTCAAGTATCTCTGCTTGCCAGTATTTACCATTGTACAACTAGATTTTATGGGGTTGGAGATATTTTGAGGATGTGCCATATATACAGCTTTACTGAAATAACTGAAGGTCTAGGGGGAAAAAAGCACTATCATCGACATGGTTCTGGAAATCACCCCTCCTCAATAATGTACAGAGGCCCACAGACAAACATTTGGCTGAGCTTGGAGAATCCTGTGAAAGAGAGTGTCTTAGTTAGAGTTTCCATTGCTATAAAAAGACACCATGACCAAGGCAACTCTTATAAAGGACAACACTTAACTGGGACTCGCTTACTGGTTCTGCAGTTCAGTCCATTATCATCATGGTAGGAAACATGGCAGCATGGGAGGCAATGCGCTGGAGAAGCTGAGAGCTCTTCTACATCTTGTTCTGAAGGCAAACAGGAGACTGCTTTGCAACTAGCTGGAGGAGGGTCTGAAAGCCCACCCCCACAGTGACACACTTCCTGCAACAGGCTCACACTTCCCAAAAGTGTCACTAAGGGCCACTATATTCAAACTACCACAGAGCAGCAGGAAGGATTGAGGGAGCCAGAGTGGTCAAGAACACCACAAGAGAACCTACAGAGTCAACTAAACCTGGGCCTATGAAGGTTCATGGAGACTGAACTGCCAGCCAGGGACCTTGAATGGGAACAGTTGTGCCACTCGGCCCTTATGTGAGATGCCCTTGGATCCCTTTCCCTAGTTGGTTTGCACCTTGTCTTGTGTGGCTTGATATGCAAAGACTGGTTGGTGTTCATATGGCCTACTCTTTTCTGAGGAGAAGAGAAATCGAGGTTGATGGTGAATTAGGGGAGCAGGGAGGCAGGGAATAGGAGAAGAGGAGTGAGGAGGAGGCTGTGATCCTGGATGTAAAATGTATAAATAACTTAGTCAAAAAAATCATAAAAAAATGAGTGAAAACTTCATTGTGTGGGCTGATTCTGGTCATTTTTACGTGTACTAACACCTTGACTAAGGGATAGGAAATGGGAGATTTTCAAAAAGTATTGTTGAAGGAGTGGATAAATTTTAAACTGTGGTATCTGTATTAATATCAATCTTTCTCTATTTGTGTATTTGTGTGTGTGTGCGCGCACGCTCGTGTTGGGCATTGTGTTTTTCTTGTAAAATTCTGGAGTTAGTTTTCTCCTTGTACCATGTGGGTCTGCGGGCATCAAACTCAGGTCAGCAGGCTTGGCAACAAACATCATTACGTGCTGAGCTGCCTCACCATCCCTGGTGTAATTTATTGTTTAATACCGTCTTTGTATCTGTAATTAGTTTGAAAGAAGCTTGACTTATTACATTAGATGATGCTAGCCAAACAAAATTTAAATATAGTTCATATTACTGAAAATTACTACAGGCATTATTAAATCAGTGTTCAAAACTAAAATGAAATTGTTTATAACACAATTTTAGTATCCAAGTTTGGAAAAATAATTCTGTTGACAGAGGGCGTGGTGCCGAAATTGAACTCTCCTCATTTTTCTACTTTTGCTTATCAAGTTTTAGGATTCCAGATGTGTGCCACCACACCTGGATCAAAGGCTCATAAATCACTATGTGCACAGATAAAACTCAGATTTTTGAAAAAATAACTATCTTGCTTAGAAACTAGTATTTCCCTGAATCCTCATATTTAAGTTACTGTCTATGAGCGAAGTGCTGCACTAAATCTAAGTGGAAAGAATCTAGAAACTGGATGGGGCAGGGTCCTTGCTGTCTGTACACTGAAGTAATGCCAGTCACACTGTGTGTTTGCAAAGGGGTATGAATATGGAGTACAAATGGGCATTCATTCTATTCTACTAATGTGTTCCATGACATGTAAAGTAAGGAAGCAGCAGGGATAGAACCCAGACAAGGGAATGGCAGAAGCAGACATTTATGAGTTCAGAGAAAGAGCAGAGGTGTATACAAGCATGACCCTCCAACACACAGTGGCTTCATGGAGCCACTCTTTCTTATGTCACAGATGTGAATAACCAACACTGGAAACCTCTTGCTGTGTAGGGAGGTAAAGGAGTTGTTTACTACCCTGTCAGGAAATGTTGATGAAAGAAATGAATTATCTATAATGAGTAAAGTATGCAGAGAGCAGTCATTTCAAAATGAATGGAAAAACTCGAGAGCCCTATGGAAATAGAGAAAAACCTAATAACATTGCCTTTTGTGACATTAAGGAAAGATTGCACTGATGTGGTGTTCAACTTGGAGACCGGGTATAATGTCTGTTATTCAGAACACAGGTCAGCATTCTGAGGCAACGGGACTCAGGGGTAGATAAGGTTAGCCCTTTTCTTGCTACCTCCTTTAGATGTGTGTGCCATGTTTACTATTATTCTAAACTAGCCAATTTCACTTTATAGATCTGTCAAAATAAACATGCATATAACACATTTTTTAAATACAGGGATTTTAGAAGACCATATTTTAAATTGTACTGGTTACTTGGTTTAGAAATTCACTGAAGTCCTTAGAAAACAATATGTATAAATACCATGAAATAAGACCTTGTCAAAAATCTGATTTTAAAATGTATGGAGCACTAGAGCAGTTACAAAGGGACAATTAAGATCACCTGTTAGAAAATTTCAGCGAAAGAAATGACGTAGCAGCAGGGAAAACTGTGCCTTCAAACAGCTATTTTCAAATTACTGATAAACTGAAAAACTGCCCGTGTTCTTTCTGTTTCTCTAGGCAATGTAACAGTCTTAAACCATGACTTATTACTAACTTGTGAAGCTGGAGAAAAAGAAATTATACTCTCTAAAATGAAGTATAAATATTAGTCTTTTAAATAGGGCCTGTTACAGTAGTCAGTGTGTAGTCATTTTCTGGCCCTGTTATGACAGAAAAATGTCTAGGATCCAAAGGTTTTGAAAATCAAATTTAAGTTATAAATAGATGATCAAAACAATTGTGAAAACCATGTAATGCCCGTTGACCTATGTATTCTGAGGATATTTCTAACTGTGGGAATTCAGTGGAAGAGCGTGATAACAAGTCATCACTCAGTCTCAGAATTCTCAGCCATGCATTTATAGTATTTTGTTCATTCAACCATCCGTACATCCAATTAATCTGAAATCCATTCCAACAGACTTGGGGGGGGGGTGTATTGATATTCAAACTCCTTTTCACCTGAGCCTGAACTCTATCCTATTCCCCAATTCTGCCATGCCTGGCTCTTTTCTTCAACTTTCACTGCTACTGTTATGCTAATATTATAATTATCATGTCACAGAGGCTCAGTGTCTGCCAGAGATGAAGGCTGAATATTAGCTGTAGTATCTATACAGCCCGGGTCTGATCTGATGGTCTGTTCTCCTTTGCTTTCTGTCTTAGACAGATTTTCTTATACAACAAGTCACATTTTAAAAATTTGATTAAATTTTAAATGTTAAAATTTTTAAAGAAGCACATATTTTGGAAACACAGTCTTACAATATATGCCCAGACATTATTAACTGTGTTTGGGTTTTAGGGGTGTACCACCATGCTCTGGTCAAATTGGTTTTAAGACAAATGCGGGTGATAAGCAAATGTAGATTCATTCTCTCGCCAGACGGAGTCCCCTGAAAGCTCAGTCACTAACCACAGTCTCATTTCTAGCTCTGTAGCTTCTCCCCACGTCTAGAATCCCAATCATCAGTGTTAACAGAAATGTCCACTTGGCTGAGATTTAATTGCTTTATTGAGGTCTAGTTGGTTTTGTGATAAAGAGGTCTATGTTAAGTTTTCATATATCAAAAAAATTCATACTCTTAATCATCAAGGGATTAAATTCTAATAAGTGGCATTAAAAAACAGTGTGTGTGATAGGAATGTAATTTGAACAGATTGTAAAAAAATTTCTAGTATGTGAAGAAACACCCCATTTAAATCGCATACACATAATTTTAAAAGCTAGCCAAGTGAAGTGGAGGATGAAAGAGCCTGAGAACGTGTGGGTTTGAAATGACTATATAGTCAGCTGTGGATGTGTAATTAGCGGGCTAAGTGCCTAAGCTGTTTTAAGGGTGTTTTAACTCCTTTGAGTAAACCAAGATCATTCACTCCACAAGTGTTCTGAGTCCTTGATAGCATAAATACATGGAAATCCAGTAAAGACATTAAAAATAAAAGGAATTTTTAAGCAATACTGTCTACCTAATAGGAGTTTATTGAGCACCCATCTTACAAAAGCAGAATACACATTTCTTTTAAGTACACATGGAACATCACCAAGATACATTGGATGTTGGGTTATAAAACAAGATCAATAAGTTTAAAGTGATTTCAAGCTAACAGAATATGTTTCCTGAATAGAACTGCATTAAATTAGAGATCAATAATGGAAATATATCTGGAAAATCACCAAATCCTTTCAAATTAAACAAAATTTAAATAATCCCAAGTTTCAAGAAGAAATTTGAGAGGAATGAGAAGTAATCTGACCAGAATAAAAGTCAAAAGTCATTTTAAAATTGGATCTCATTCAACAAAACTATACAATGCAAGGTCAACACCCAACGTTCAGTTTTATTTGTGTGTACTAACAGTACTCATTGTAATGAAAGAAACTTAAGATAGTGGCTGAAGATAGCTAGTTCAAATGCAAGAGTGAGCATTCAATCCCCAAACCTACATAACAATGCTCGGTGTGCTGATGCATACCTGTAATTCCTGTACTTCAGAGGTAGGTAAAGGAAGATCCCTGGGTTTTACTCTCCAGCTAGTTTAGCCTAAACTAAATTGGGGAGCAACTGGACAGCATTTCGGAGAATGAATTCTGATGTTGTCCTCTGACCTCTACACCAAGCATACACATGTACTCAGAAACATACAAACATGTGCATGGATGTGCATAACATCTGCATAAAAAGATACAAGTTCTAATTGTGCTAATAATAAAGTCACTAAGGTGCAAATTTAACACAGAATATTCAGAATTCATATGCTACAAAAAAAATTCAAGAAAAAAACAAATCCAAGACTCTGATCAATGTAAAGCATATAATGTTTGTGGCTGAGAAGACTCAATATAATAAGGATGTAAATTATTCCCAAATTTATATTCTGTTTTAATGTGATTTATACCCAAATCTAAGCAGCATTTTAGAGATTAATTCAATACTATAGTATTTATTACTGGATTCTTTGAGTGAAAGGCAAAGCTGTGTCACTAAGAAGCCCTACATTTCCAGAATTTGGCTGCTGAATTCCAATGTTGGCTGGGTCAGGTTTTTGGAATGGTATCATATGATGGATCTTTACAGTGTATGACTTACCTACCATGGGATGAGGCTACTGTATCAACAAGAATGATAGCCAGTAGACCAGAGAGATTGTTCAACCCTTAAAAGCGCTTGCTGTGCTAGAGGATCCAAATTCAGTTCCCAGTCTATACATTGTGTGGCTCACAACAGTCTGGAACTCCAGATCCAGAGGGCCTAATGCTTTCTTGAAGCATCTAAGGCAACCTGCACACATTGTCATATAGTCACGCAGTTGCATGCGCGCACACATAATACAAATAAAATAAATCTTAAAAGCCAGGAGTGCTCATGCCTGTCTTTAATCCAAGCACTTGGGGAAAGGAGGGAGGCAGATATCTATAAGTTCTATGCTGCCCTTGTCTACAAAGAAAGTTTCAGGATATCTATAGAGAAACCAAAACCCAAGATCATATAAAGAATGATACTTGTTAGGAATCTCTTACTTTGTGGACCTTGACACTGTAGATTGGACAGAACACTGGGAACATGACATCCATTGTGATGTATTCTAAATTTGAGAAAACATGAGCTGTCTAATCTCCACATGTCTTTCATTCTTTACAGTCTACTACAGAGGAGGTAGGAGCAGGCTAGTTTCCAAGAGGGGAGGGAATGCCAATTGTCTGTGTTTGCATCACCATAGGATTGGCATTTTTGTTGACTCTTTTTCTAAAGCTCTACTAGCATCAATTTCCTGGACTGTTAGGGGGGCCAGATAAGGCCAAAAGCCCTTCAAGTGTCCTGTGGATGGAACAGTGAGTGCTGGACTCTGTTCCCTGCCAGAACCACAGTTGGCAAGGACAGGAATAGATTTGCCTCAGGGATCCAGAATGCCTGAGGCCAGATTCTAGATCTTGACTTTGTCACTATAATGCTGTGATCAGATGTTCCAGAAACTGAGACATGAAGTGCTCTACTTACTATACTAACATGTACCTTGGAAAAGAGAAACTGGAGGGCCTCTGGGTACTCTGCAATTTGGCTGTCTGATGAACTTTACTGACATGTTTTCTGCTTCCTCATTTGAAGGGTATATAAAGAGCTATAAGATTGATGAAGGTTTTGGCTTGGCCAATCAGCCCTCTCCTTCCTCCTGACCCCAGCGTATGACTCTTAACTATCTCATCTCCAGTCTTCTCCCTCAGAATCCAATCATTAACCCAGGAGAACCCTCTGGTCTGGTTCACTGGAGCATACTTACTTTCTCCTGGCCCAACTAATACTTTCTTTACAGTTGGCCAGTCAAGGATGGCCCCATCTGGACCACAAGATCTTAGGAATAAGACATTCAGCAGAAACTATTTCTGATGGTAATAACTAAACCTCTTAATATGCATATAGGTAGTGTTAGTAGTAATAATTAACTATCTGCTACTATTTAATGAATTTCAAGTTGTTTCAGGTTTTTATTTTATCCTAGTTACCCATAAATGTAGGGAATATATGTGAATTGCCCATAGGAACGTCAATGGCAGAAATGGTTCCAGAACCCAAACCTATGACTTAGTTTTCTTCTCTTTTTAAATTTATATTGTCGATATTGGGAAGAGTACACATACATGGTCAGAGGACAGCTTCAGGAGTCTGTTCTTTTCTTCCATTATTTATGGCCCTGGGATGGAACTCTCATCGTCAGACTTACCCAGTGAACCATCATGCTGGCACAGGCTGCTGCTTCTTATGAAGGCTTACAAAGGAGGGTATCACTAAATAATTGTGGCAGTACCTGGTACTTGCATTTCAACACATAACAATCACATTGGAGCTTAGAGTATCAGGTTTTGCTGGGTCCTTTGTTGATTTCAATGATTGCTAGGCAATTCCTACATGATTTCTGAAAAGATCTTGCATGGTACATTCCTTGCATCTAGTGGAAAGGTATCCCATATAAACTCAATACACCTCTCACTCACTTTTATATCTTCATGTCTTGCACTAAAATAGGGTAATTAGAAATATGCACTGTTATAAGTAGATGTTGTATAAACATAATATCTCTACAGGTGTGTTTTATATTTACATCTAAACATTATTCTACCTGAACATGAGTGATAAATTTTTCTTTTGCAACAATATTAGGTTCCTTGTTTAGAAAAACCCCATACTGAAAGCTAAGAAATTAATTACTTGCTCACAATATATTCTTTCAGACTGCCTCTGAAAAGCCATTCAGAAGGGTCCTCTGTGAATCTGAATTTGGAAACAGCTATGACATTGTATAAATATCTTGTCAGAATGTCCCCCGTGGGGACCTTTCCAGTTTCTTCCTCTTCCAGACTCTTCTCTTGTTTGTGTCTGCCTTGGTTTCCTCATTCTCCATTTCTTCACGTGTCTCCCATAGTTCCATGTTCTGTGCCTCTCAGCTTGTCCCATGCTGTATAACTAATTTTTCTCATAACAACTTCAGCCAGCCTGTGTTTTAGACTGATCTTAAAAGAAAAGTGAACAATATCTAATTGCCCTTAAATATACAGGTATCCAAGTCCTTTTATCCTGGGCTAAACACTGAATATCAGGATTAAACAGTAAAATCAAAGAGTTCATTAAGATAGTGGTTCACCGGGATCGTGGACGGCATTATGCACAAGTGGACATTCTGATAAGTCAGGTTAGGTTTTTATGTGTTTTTGGTTTTGGGGGTTTTTTTGTTCGTTTGTTTGTTTTTTGTCTCAAAGGTTCCTGAATGCTACTTCCTATGAGTAGAACCATCTTAAACTATGAGAGTCCCTTTGTACCCCACGTGACTTCTCTATGCTTTTGATGAGACTGGGAGAAAAAACTGTTTAGAATCTGTGGGAGTTGACTGAGAACGGCCCCCTGGACTCAGACTTGAATAACTGCTCACCAGTGAGTGGCACTATTTGAAATGATTAGAAGGTATGGCCTGATTGGAGGAAATGTGTTACTGAGGGTGGGCTTTGAGGCTTCTAGGCCCAATCCAGGCTCACTGCCTCTCTTCCTACTGCATGTTTCCCGGTGTAATACTCTCAGTTCTTTATCTATTACCATGTCTGCTTGTGTACCTCCATCATTCCCAGCATCCTGATAACAGACTTAATTGCTGAAACTGTAAGCAAGGCCCAATTTAATGATTTCCTTTCTAAAAGGTGCTGTGGTCATGGTGTCTCTTCACAGAAATAGAACAATGACTAAGACAGAGTCTATTTTTAAAATTTTACTTTTACCTAAAACCCAATTCTGCTTTTAAAAACAAATAAAAACAAACAAACAAACCTTGTTTAGTTAGCCCAGTGTATATTGCTTTTCCAGAAGAGCCAGATTTGTTTCCATTATGTTAGTTCCAGAAGATCTGATACCCTCTTCCATGTTCTGCAGCATCAGTGTGGATGTAATGCACATGCAAACATGAAAACACAAATAAACAAACAAATAAATAAATAAATCTTTAGAAAACATAGATAAATCATTTAAATGGAATTTCCCATTTTAAAATGCACATTGTTTTGAAGATACAAGTACTATGTAAATCAAGGGAACATTTTATTACATTTATTTATTTATTTATTTTAAATTAGCCAAGAGTTGTTTACTATTGCAGAAAATCACCTCTCTGGCCTCAACTGTATATCCTTGACAGCATGCCTTAATGGTTTGTATTTATAACTGTCACAATGATAAGCCTATTTGTACATGCAAGCTTCTGGCCTTGTCATCATGTGTTATAGACTGATCTGTACAGATCATTTATATTTTGAAATATGTATTTGTTATCATTTCTTTTCTAGTTTTTAACATTAAAGATAGAGCATTGATTCATTTTTAAAATTATTATTCTATATTAATTCATCTCACCACAGTAGATGGAGCTTTAAATAGGTTTGTTTTTTTTCAAAGGAACCATTAAATCTCATAGAATTAGAAATTACTACATGAAGGAATCAAGCAGACTAGTACCAACTAATAGGTACAGAAATTGTATGATAAGTTATTTAGCTGGACAAAAGAGGGGCTAATTATATTAGCCTGAAGATTTGTAGTGAATAATTGATGTACTTGTCCTCATCATTTGATATTTGTATTGTGTCTAAGTGGTGCAATATACAAACGATAAAACAAAGTCATATAAAAGTTAGTCTTACAATACAGATGTCTAATAGGCATATAAGTCATCCTTATCAACTTTCAGCGGCGCTGACCAGTCATGTAATGAAAATGGATGGTACCTGAATGAGAAAACAATTATCTGGCAATCTGAAGGAGGCTAGTCAGACCCAAAGGATGAACAAAATACTCCAAGCAAAACTAACAGCAGCATAATGAGCTAAAGGAATGACAGGCACAGACAGAAGCAGAGCATATTGACTTGAAGCAAGCAAAGATGGAGCTGCTTCAATGCTCCATTTAAACAGGAGAGTACGCTCAGCATGAGGCTAAGAGGCAGCTAGCTGACAACACCCAACGGACAGAACATCTAGGCAGCATATTTATTTATTTATACAATTTTGGAGGAAGCAATTACCTGACATGAATCAGCCTTTTCAAGCCCACTCATCTGACCAGAAAACATCAAGGTTAATAGCCAAATCATACAGTACCAAAAAATAATACTGCCCTGCTTATGATTTAATGGAGTGGTTGAGATCATTTTAACAGAAATGCTGTCACCATGCCATCCACACATGTATATGTAAACAATATGCTGATTATCATTGATACTAAAAAACGGGTATTCAGATTAAATGCTGGAAGGCATAATTGGAATAGCTCCGCACACTCATATGCAATCCTGTTCTGGAAATTGTATCCTATCGAGTTCACTTTTTAATTCAGATGAAAAATCAGGAGGTAGCCACTGAGCTGAATGAAACGCTGACTCCATAAACACCTACATAGTCTTAAAGACAGTATGTTTAATAGGAAAACACTATTTCCTCACATAAAAGCAGGATTTGCCTAAGGGAAAATATTGAATCCAAAAATAAAGCATTCTGAACCTACAATAGGACGTGTTTCTTTGTTGAAGCTGGTTTAAATCCTTGCCATGAATAAATGGCTATGTCATGTAATGTATGAATGTACCACAAAATAAAAGAGGGGTCATAAACTGTGAAGACATGATCAGATAATTTATAGCCTCATAAAACAAACTGACATTGTAATATCTTAAGTGAGCCACTTTGCTGCATTTGTATAAATGCCCTCCCAGAAAAGTTCCTTTCCTGATTTGAACATATCACTCATGGAAAGTTAAAAACACGGGCAGCTGAAGGATACGAATATCATTCTCTTTATGATCCCTTTGAACTGGTGACATTCTATCTGTCAACCAATAAATCCTATATCCTTAGAATAATCTTTTGGATGGCATAGAACTTTCCTGGTGATGGATTTAGATTCTAGCAGATAAATTATGGTATAGAGGCAACAGGCAGAGGAAAATATAGCTTGATATGCTGCTGAAAATACAAACATAAAAAGGCACTTATGTCTCCTTTTATGAAACTTCTTATATGTATGTATGTATGTATGTATGTATTATGTGTATATGTGTATTCATTCATTCATTCATTCATTCATTTAACAAATGGCAGTTTTCTTTACAAGCATTAACTTCACTGTAATTTTATAGAAGGGAGATGTGAATGGTCATTATTGTGATAATATACAGTGTAATCTTATCTAATTTACAACAGTGATAGTGAGGAATGCACAGCAAATGACAGAACTTTATGGCTTAATAAATGAACAGTCAGGAAAGAGAAAGCGTCACCTTTACTGTGAAAAGAACTGAGTATTAACTCAGGAAAGTAGAGACAAGAAAATAATCTCTTAAAAGCTTGTAAGTCACATCCTGACTCAAAATGATCATATTTCATCACCTAGTTAGTGACAGAACGCCTGTGAAGTGCTGTGTGCAAGCCTTACACTGCAGTTATTATTACATAGGTATCACAGAGAGAATGTGGTTTTCCTAAGTATTGTAGAAAATGATAGAGACAATAGGAAATAGAGAACGTGATTACCATTGAACCTTCTGTTTCCTTTCACCACAGGAAATCCTTGGCCTTAGGTTCCTTAGATGCCGCCATTATTATGGAGGGGACAAGGCTAATGCTGGTCGTCCACTTGATATTCCTGGGAAGAGGCATACTTAATTGAAATTGAACATTTGCCTCCATCAGATGTGTCAATAGACAATGTGTCTGTTACGTATATTCTTGATTCCTAGTTGGTATAAAAGCTCAAGTTCTGTGAGTGGCAGCATCCCTTGGAGGTGGTCCTGAGCTCTACAAGAAAGAAAGCAGCATGTGATGGATTTTTACCTGTAAGATGAAATAAACCCATCATTCCCCAAGTTATGTTTAAGCATGGCATTTACTACACTATCATAAAGAAAATTAGAACAGTCTCTCACTCTCTTGGAACTTACCAAGTAAGCTAAGTGAAAATTTCGCCCATTCATGTTAGCATGGCATCGCCATTGTTTTGGTTTTCATTATGTAACCATTTCTAGAATAAACTGTTTCAAAGCAAATGCTTGTATTCTGGCTCTTATGACCCTTCTTTCCTGTGTACCCCTTCTTCTATGTTGTCCCCTGACCCACATACATAGATGTAAGAGCTGTGACTTAAGTATATCCATGGAGAGTAGGTGCTTCATGACGGGTTGATCTCTGCATTGTCCCTTCTGTTAGGTTCCTCATTTGCTAGGAAGAAAAATTTCTTTGATGATGGGTATTAACCACACTTCTCTGTGTATCTAAGGGTAAGATTTTTAAAATATAGTAATGAATTATGCTGCTCTAGCAAATTGGCGGGAGTAGATTCTGTTTTAAGGCCTATGATCTCACTCTCCTTGAAAGTTACCTAGAGATCAAGTACTAGGTATAATTCTTTTCATTTTGGGTGGGTCTTTACTCCAATTATATATCTTTGGTTGCCTCAGACATGGGACTGCTATGTTTTGTATTTTTATGCATATCTTACCATACTGGTCATTGTTATGATCCATAGGTATTATAGCTAGAAAGGAATGTTTAATTGCTCCCCTCCCTTGGCAGCTTGTATAGTGTCTTCCAGGCCATGGAAAAATGAATGCAGGAAAGAGACTTTTTCCAGTTCAGATCCAGGCAATAATAAAAATACTGAGAAAGAGTTCATGGACAGATTCCCATTTACAATAGCATCAAAGTCAATAAAATATCTTGGAGTAAACCTAACTTAAATGATGTCAACAGTACTAATTTCTACAGTGAAAACTTCGAACCTCTGCAGAAAGGACTATATAAAGACACTAGAAAATGGGTAAGCATCCCATGTTCATGGACTGGAAGGATGAATATGTGGATATAATTCTACTAAAAGGAATTTACAGATCCAATGTAATCTCAATCAAAATACTTACAGAATTAGAAAAAAAATTTCCAAATTCATATGGACCAGAAAAGACCAGGGATCACCAAAGCAATCCTGAGCAAAAAGAAACATACTGGAGTCATTTCTATTTCAGACTTCAAGATATATTATAGAGCTATAGTAATAAAAGCAACATGTTGCTGGTACAACAACATACATAGAATAAAATAGAAGACCCAAACAGGAACACTCATAATTACAGTCACCTGATATTTGACAAGGAGACAAAAAAAAAATGCACTGGAGAAAAGGCGCAGCATGATCTTCCAGTGCTGGGATGTGGCACTGGGAAAACTGGATATACATGCTCTGAAGAAGAATATCAGGCTCATTTCTATCACCCTGCACAAACGTTATATCCAGGTAGATCAAATATTTTTAATTTGTAACCAGAAATCTGAAAATTTCTAGGAAAACACACACACATACACACACACACACACACACACACACACACACACATACACACAGAGGCAGTACCCTACAAGATACAGAAACGGAGAGCTTTCCAACATGACTTCATTTGCCAAGGAACTAAGGCCAACCATCAACAAGTGGGACCCCATAAACTAAAAAGTGTCTATATTATTTCCTGCTAAGGAAATAATAATTTAGTGAAGAAGAAACCGGCAGAATGAGAGAGAATCTTTACCGGCTACGATTCTGACAGATGATTAATGCCTGAGAAAAACAAAGAACTCAAAAAACAAACAAACAAACAAACATCAAATTACCCAATTAAAAACTGGACTTGGGAATCTAAACTTGTCCTCAATAGAAAAATAATAAAATAAAGCTAAGAAACTCCTCGAAAATAGTTTGTGGTGGTTAAACAAGAATGGATCCCACAGACCCATATGCTATGAGTTCCCTTAGTTCCAATTGGTAGAACTGCTTGGGAAGAATTAGAAGGTACAGCCTTGTTGAAGGAGTATCTTGGTGTGAACGTGGGGTCAGGCTATGAAGTTTCAAAATACACATGACTCAGGCCATTCCAAGTGTGTTCCTTCTCTACTCCTACTTGTGGACCCATCTGTGAACTCTTAGCTGTTTCTGCTACTATTCCCATGCTCCACCACTGTGGACTCAGGCCATCTGTAACTGTAAGCTCAGTTAATACGTTTTATAAGCTGACTTGGTTACAGTGTTTTGTCACAGCAATGTCAGTATAACTAAGAGAGTGTGCAACATCTACAACAGTAGGGAAATAAGAATTTAAGCAACTTTGAGATTTCATCTCATCCCAGACAAAATACGGAAAATCAACAATACAACTGACAAAAAATGCTGGCAAGATTGTGCAGAAAAAGGAACCCTGTTGATGGGGATGCGAACTGTAGCCATTCTGAAAATAAATATAGATAATCCTTTAAAAAAAAGCTTAAATTAAAGCTCACATATGATCTAGCTGCCTATGGCCTGGACTACTCCCCGCCTGACCCTACCTGCCCTTGGAGTTTGGAGGAAAGGTGGCACAGAGTCAACGACACAGACTCCCAGGAGCAGGTGAGAAACACAGTAGCAATCTCAGCTGAACGCTGCTCCAAGCTCCTTAGATATGCACAGGCTAGGATGCAGGAGGGAGCAGAGACACAGAATCACCATGAAGCCTTGGAAGGAAGATGGATAAGGAGCTGCAGGAGATAAAGCCAACCAGCCATGTGAGAATTCAGGTGGGTGGCCACTGGCCACTTCTCCAATTGAGCCTGGAGAAGCAGGGGAAGGTTTAAAAGTGAGCAGCCTTTGAGGTAGCCAAGGCATTGCATTATAAGATTAACTGGGGTGTGTGTGTGTGTGTGTGTGTGTGTGTGTGTGTGTGTGTGTGTGTTCCATTTGCAAATCCAGATAGCTCCTGGGTGAGTGTGTGACCTGCCTGGAGCCAAAGCGGTGTAGCCCAAACTCAGTGCTACACAGCCCCGAGAAAACATTCAACCCATTGGTCTTCATAATCTCCAAATAAAGATAGTTATTTTTTAGTACGCAAACCCAGAATCCTCTATTTTGTATTTTAACTTAAGATACTAAGTCATTTGTCTTCAAATAAATGTACTGATATTTAATAATTTTTTCTTCACTGCTGCGTAGTATATGTACAACGTATACGTCCAATGTTTTCATATTCCATTCATCAATCTAAAGGCATTTAGGTTGTTGGCATTTCCTAGCAGTTGTGAATATGGCTGATATTTAAGTGTACCTATTACCATAAAAGTGAAAGGCTGAGGGTGAGGATAGAGCACACAGACAGTATTAACATGGGAAGTAAGGAAAGAAGTGGATAGGGTGAGGGAGAGGACAAACTACTATATCAGTTAAAAGAATGTAATTACAGGAACTACAGATACTGCCAGTGCTTTAAATTAATTTGATTCATAACACCTCTATATAAACGCCAGGAGCCGTGCAGCCTACAAAAGCATCTCCTGAAAGAGGACCTAATTGAGGACTGCCTGAGTTAAGGCTTGCTGGTACAAACAATGGCAGCCAATCGGAAACTGCTTTTTAGAAGAGATGCTTTCTTGGGACCAATGGGGTGTGGGTGGAGGGTATTAAAGGGTCCCACCCTGTCTTCCTGTCTTCCTTTGCCTAGCCATTGGCCGCTGCCATCTCTATTGATCGATCAAAACCAATTGGGAACAAGGACCTTCAGCGTTGGGACATGCAGATTCCTGACTGAATCAAAGAATTAGAACCAATCTCCAACAGTGCTACCTTTGTCTTATTATGTATTTAGGTGCAGTGACATTTCATGATGATCCTTGTCACTTGACTGGTGCAGTGAGAGAATGAAGTAAGGAACAGGACAGAGAGAGGGACTGTTCACACCCACACCATCACCCCTGCTTTTAGTGGATGTTCTGAGCAGGAGGAAACACGTGGGATGAAGAATCTGCTCTCTGGAATCCAATCTTTGGATTACCTAATCCTTATTTCAACCACACATGGCCCCTGTGCTGTTTATTCAAGCTCTCCATTCTCCCACAGAGACCTTGGAGACTTACCTTTTAGCACCTCCTCCTCCCGCTGTTCTGTGCTTCCACACTCAGCTCACATTCAAAGAACTGTTACAGAAGGATAGGGCATCATTGTTTCTATCCATGAATGTGGCTTCTTGTGAGCACAGTAAATTTAAATACTTGATTTAAGAAAAAAATGTTTAAATGAAAAATTTTAAATGTATTTTTCCTGTTTTAATTTTTGCAAATTATTTTTTAAATTTACAGCATTATGCACAATTTAAAAAAAAATTTATTACATTTATTCATTGTATGCCCACTTTGTACCTGTATGTGCAGGTCAGAGAACAATGTGTGAGAGTCAGTTTTCTCCTACCATAGGGAGCTGGGAATTGAATTCGTTCACCAGGCTTAGTAGCAACTGTGTTTATTCACTAAGCATTCTTGCCAACCCCCAATTTTTTCTTTTTGCATGTCTTCACAATGTCTTTGTTGTTCTGGGTTTTGTTGTTTTTGTTGGTGGTGGTTGTTTGTTTTGCTTCTATCTCCAACATAATATTTTTACTTTCAGGGACCATTTCTATAGTACATTACTAAAATGTATTTTTTACTTAGAATATTAAAGTTGTATCTTTTATCAACTTAGAGTTAAAACTAAATTTAATTAAAATCATACTTAAAGAATTTTTTTAATATCAATGATTTATAGTTATGGTTCTTAACTCTAGGTGTGTGTGCACGTGTGTGTGTGTGTGTTAAATCACAAGACAGTAAGTGGCTATTTGATGAATTATAATCTTGGCATTTTTTCCCCAAGGCTGATGATTTTTCTGTTGTTGTTTTGAAACTGATCTGAGTTTGTAAACATGAGAAAGCAGCAGCAGACACTGCTGACATTCACTCACTCTTCCTCAGGTTCACCATGAAGGGTCACCTTTATAGTGCCACATGACAAGACAGGTTCTACATTTTACTAAGTCTATCAATGTTTAAAAACTCAGAGCATCAGCATCAACCCAGCCATGTGATACTGTACTTCTGACTCCTCTTCTCCTTTACAATAGTTATTTTATAGCAGTATAAGTTACAGAATATCAAATACATGCACAACTAGTTGCTTCAGAGGGTAACTAATAAGCCCTGAAAGAGATAAAATTGTTCGCATCCTATAACAAAACTAATACTTTGCTATTTCATCACTAATAATGGGGTGACATAGTTATACTCTTATAAATTTGTATGGATCACAATATGGACTGAGTTTTTAAAAAACAAAGCAAACAGAAGAAAATAAGAAGGCAAAAAAAACACCACTTTAAAATTAACACAATGTAAGATGTATTATTAGATAATATTTTTTAAAAAGTCTTTAAGTGGAATAAAGACAAAAGGAAATAAATTCTAGGAAAATGGATTATATTAGATTTCTCCAAAGAAATGCAAACAATAGGGTGTATATAGATATAAAGAAACAGAAGTGTTATGTTGATAGACCCATGTGATCATGAGGCTGAGAAATTGTTCAGTCTTCTGTATGTGAGCCACTGACCCAGGAAAGTTTGTGACATTCTTCCAATATAAACACCAGGACTGAGAACCTGGGTACCATTGCTGGAAGTCCTGGTCCAAGACCAAAAGTTTCGAGAATCAGACCTTCTGCTGTGTGATGGACATTGGGGGCAGAGTAAAACCTCATGTCACTTCTCTTTTATTCTGTTCTGGTCCTTGAAGGATTGGGTGTGGCCCTCACACGTTGTCTTGCTTATTCTCATTTCTGATTTGAATCCAAATTTGCTATAAAAAGAATTTCATAACATAATATTTACTGACTATTTAGGCATCCCCAGTCAAGTTGACTCATGAAAGGAATGAATTTACTGACAACAATGGACTTTGATTTTTAGCTCTACTGTCAAAATAAAAGTTCTGGTTTGATGCATCTGCTAACCCTACCAGCAAAAATCCCCACTGTGGTAAATCTTAGAGTACTGATGGGAACTCCTTGAGCCAGAATTGGGAAGGGAGTGTACCAGTGTGTCCTGTGATCCTGTACACATATTTCTCTAGATCAGTGACCACTTTATATAAATTTAAAAATGTTTCTAAGTGTTGTGTGTTTGCCTATTACACATTGTAGAGAATGGATTAACATAAGTTAATTCTTAGCTAATGTTTCTTTACTTATAAGCACTGAACTGTTTCTAATGGTGAAAGCATATTTAGCTAATCTCTAGCAGGTGCTGTTTTTTTCTGTCTGCACTGTATAATTTCATCCATTGCTCTTGTCATCAGGCCCCAAGTGGGCACTAATGACTTATTGTCAGTGATGTAAAATGCATGATCCTAAAACAATGATTTGGGATAACGTTCTGCCCTCACTAGTCATCCCGACAGTTGTTCTTACTCATTTTCCTCTGTAAGGTAAGGGTATTATAAGTGCAGCTAATTTATGTAATTGAAGTTAAAAGCACTGAATTAGTAAATATAAATTATTGCTTCTAGGAGAAATGGGGGTTAGTTTCCCACCGGCTGATTTATGAACTAATCAACACATACATTGCTTTTTAAACATTTATATTTAAATGTAGCTTATTTCATAACTATCACTGAATTGTTGACATGAATCCCACATAGCAGCATTTTAACTCCCATGTGAATGAAGTTTACCTAACACATGTGACATCACGGCCTTTGCAGATTTGGGAAAGACCAGGCAGCATCCCATTACCATACTGTGGTCATTCTAAATAGCGAAATCACCAATGAAAAAGCAGGAACAGAGGAAAAAACTTGGCACAAAATGAGCTACTAAGGGACCAAACAGAATGAGAGCCAAAACAAGAAGGCAGAGATTTGCCTAGTTTGGCCACACACTGAAACAAAGCTTTCACTACTGTATTCATGTCCATGTCTTTAAATGACCACAGGAGTACAACAGGTATTGATTTTGAAGTTAATTCCTTGTCAAAGATAAGTACAGCTGGACATTCATTAATGTAGCAATCAGTAGTATAGTGTTGTCAGAAGGAAGAGGCTCCTGCTGGAGCTGAGCTCTACTGTCTTTTATATAGAAGTTTTCAAGAGTGTATTAGGAAAAAAGGATAATAGTTGAAGTGAGCAGAGACTATCGAATCAGGATAGTGAAAACTCTAAAAGCCTAGCTAGAGTAAACACTTCTTTTCTCCAGCTAAGAATGAAGGTCTCTGTCCTTTCTGAGGATTACTTCTTAAGAAGATACAATTATATATATTTTGCGTACCATGTGATATTTCAATATTGTATATATATTTTACAATGTTCAAAGTGGATAAGCATATCCATTTCCTCAAATGTGTATCATTTCATTTTTTTCTTGAATGTGAAATTAGTTATCTTGATTCATTGTCACCCTGTTGAACAATATAACACTATAACTTATCATTTCTATCCTGGTAGGGTTAGCTGGTGACTATACTTTAAAGGGTGAGCCTTTAATAAGGATACTTCAGACTTGTAGAAGAATACACACACACACACACACACACACACACACACACACACACACACACACTTCAGAAATACTGAGAACTGTAAGCCCTTTTAGTAAACCTTTATGAAAGTTTTATCAAAGTTTGGCTTGAATGAACAGCAACTCTTTAACAGCATTGAAACTCCTCACCAGGCACATGGAAAGGGTTAAGGCCATCGAGGAAAGCCTTGAGCTCTTACAAACTAGATTAGAATGTAAGTCTTTTTGTGTTAGAAAGAAAATTGAGTGGAACCATATCCCTGATACTAGTTTCAAAGATGAAACCAGTTTTGAAGAGGGCTCAGGCACCCTTGGCTAGAGTCTGGTCAAATAGAAAATCTTTGCTATACAAATAAATGTTAGCAAGTCTGAAACATGCAACTCTGAAGTCACAAGCAATGAGAGCTGCTTTGACTTGGCATTCTTGTGTTCATTTCCTTAGACCAGCGAGCAAGAACTGTCATCATAACTGTGCTGTAAAACAGACAACCTTGTTATAAAGTTACTTGCTTTGGCCTTTATATTATATTTTGCCTTGAATTGCACTTTGATTTTTTTTTTTATTTTCTATCTTCCCAGTTTTCTGCTTCCATTTTTTCTTACTGCTTTAAATGTATGCTAATTTGAAATTTTTTGCCTCTACCTGATTCTCATCTCTACCTTCATACGGAAATCTGAAGACACTCAAATCTCTTATATAAAATGACATAGTTTTGACATATATAATTGTTACTCTTGATTGTCTACTTGGCTGAATTAAGAAGTATCTAGAACATCTAGCAGATATCAACCTATGGGTCTGGACCCCTTTGAGGGTCAAAGGACCCTTTCATAAGGGTTGCCAAAGACCATCATCAGAAAACAGATTTTTACATTATGATTCATAACAGTTGCAGATTTTCAGTTATGAAGTAGCAGTGAAAATAATTTCATAGTTAGAGTCCACCACAACATGAGGAACTGTATTAAAGGGTCATGGCATTAGGAAGGCTGAGAAGCATTGATCTAGGAGGTTAGGAATTTCTCTCGGATTGTCTGTACGAGTGAGTGAGGGTGACTCCACAGACAACGAACTGAGGGAAAACGTTATGCTGAATGTAGGCAGAGGCATTTGGTGAGCTGAGGACCCAGATCAAATAAAAGGGCTAAAGGAAAAAGCACACTGTTGATCTTGCTCCTGCTTTCTCTCTTCATTCCTCCCTCCCTCCTTCCTGACTGTCCCGAAGTGGACAGCCTCTTTCACCACGTTTCTCTCCCACGCCCCACAACCCCCATGAAATTCAACCTCACTTCATGTTCTAGACAATCCAATGAGCTTCTAGGATGAGATGAAACCTTGAGCCAAAGCTTAACTTTCAACTTTTGTATGTTATAATGTCAGGTCCTTTGTCACAGTAAATAAACTGTCTATAGTAGCTAACTACACATTCGCCTCCCTTTTGATATAGTTTGAATTGTCTCTAGATAACCTAAGATATATAAGACAATATATCAGACTGACCCACAAGTACTGTATTTTCTAGCTATGAAAAGTATGTCCTTGTGTTTTCAATTATTATTTGGAACCGGACGCAGGGAGGGATTGTGACTTTCCCCAGCCAACTGGTTGAGTAGGAATGTGGCTTTTTGCATATTAAAGAGCTGGCAGCCTGAGCCAGGGCTGGAAATGCCAGCAGAACTTCCTGGGAGGTGGAGATGCAGGCAGACTCAGAGAGACTGTGAAGGAAGCAGAAGAGAGACAAAACAGAGCTGGGAGGCAGGAGCAAGAACCACATGGAGACACAGAATGGTCGAAAGGTTAAGTTAGATACCAGCAAAAAGCCAACAACTTTAAACTATATGGATGTCTCTGTGTCTTAATTAAACCTCGAGGGAATTCAGCAAAAGCCTCCCCAATATCAATATACATTCTACATAAATAATTGTTAGGCTGTACTGTTCATATAAGAAACATATTACTATCCATTATATGTGCAATGGTTTTCAAGCCCTTTCAACTCCTGGTTGTTTAAGCCATGGATACACAACCCTTGACTACAGAGATCTCACTGGATGTAAGTTTATCAGGAATCTCTCTGTTGCTGGTAATAATGGAGGTTTATGGCAATAGACAAGATGGTACCTCTACTGCTTTCTGTTCACAGTTTTGACCAATAACTTGCCTGAGCAATGCTCTAAGAGAATTTGATTCTCACTTCCCATCTCATGAATTGTGAAGAAGTTGTCTGGTGTTATGGCAAGCTCTGTAGTAGATTTTATTTAGATATCAACAACTGCTTTAAATGGTAAATTGAATTTCGTATTTACAAATAGAGAATTTTTTCCTGTAGTTACATATTTTTTACATAATTGCTCATCTAAAGCAAAGTATTTTCACTAAATAACGGTCTTGATTTTGAAGTAAAAATTTGGGGATCATTTTAATTTATCCCAGTAATGTGAGAATTCTGGAAGGTTTAAAAATAGCCTAAAAATAAAGTTTTATAAATAAGAAAGGTGTGGGAAACCCCTCACTAGCCCTGGATGTTATGAATCACAGTGTGGGAACTTTTAGCTATTTCTATTATGTTCATGTTGAATTTATATACATATATATATATATATTTCCCATGATAAATGTTATTATTTATATTAGCTAAATTATATTTAACATAGTAAAAAATTCATGTCTCCTAAGAGACAGTATAACAAATTAATTTCTGTAGTTGTTTTTATTAGAATTTAAGGTTCAATTTGCATGGAAAATCAGAAAAGGGAGTTTGGTAGGGAAAAATGAATTTATTCAAGGGTGGCTTCAGAGAAAATGGAGATGATGTTTCTGTCTCAAATCTCCATCCTCCAGGTGTTAGATGTTAGATGTGTTCAGACATTTGTGGGACATGCTGATTTACTGTGAAAGGGCATGTGAGGACCTCAGTGCAGGCTTAGCATTCCTCTGCAGGGCTCTGCCTCTCTTATTTTGATTTCAAAGTGAAAGTTGATGGGACCTGGGACTCCTTGGGTCCAGAGGCTGTATTTTCTTTATAGATTAGAGGAAAGCACTGTTTCTGCTAGTCAATTGATATGCGAACAGGGGTTGGTATTCCAGATTCTTTCCTTCACCCTTCAGGAGGAACAGTGAAAAAGTTAGAGAAAGGAAAGATGAAGCTGGTAGATTCCCCCTCTCTATTAATACTCAGGTCAAAGAAGATCAAAAGAGAAATCAAGCCTTCATTCTGTCAAGACTCAATTTGCATGACTTTCTTACTTCTTACACAGTCTTAACGATTAGGTGGTCATCATAAGTTGTCTTCTCAGCTGTTTGTTGTAGCCATTTCCTGTGGGAATCCTCAGCCCTATGGCCCACATTACACTTTCAAAAGGATAGATTCAAAGTCTCTTCTTCAGATCCTCTAAAAGTATCTTGATGGCTAGCCTTCTGTTGGTGTTCTGTAACTCCACTGGCCATACTTTCATCTGTATGCACAAACAAGCCTGAGGTTTTTAAAGGTGCCATTTTAAATTAAACATTAGTTATATTCAAATGCATGGAAATAAAGCTCCTGACATAAGGTATCTGTATGTTAGAATGGTTTCTCTTAGACTTGTGTTATATGTGGAAAGTGCATTGTAAAGGAAGACTGAGCTGAAATAGTAGATGGATTCACTTATTATTTCTGCAATAAATTGAAAGTTGAAAAAAGTAACCACCATTCAGTTACCAAAATCATAAAAATTAAATTCAAAACAAAAGGAAATTAAGTTGTGATAAAGGGAAATGAAAGATCCAAACACAGGAAGCCAGCAATGCAATAGCTTTTCTAGGCAGAGGAGATGGCTCAGTCAGAAAAGACATCACGCTGCCAAGCCTGCTGATCTCAGTTCCAGCCCAGAGACCTTTGAAGAAGCAAGAAGCGACCCGGCAAGTTTGGACTCCACAAGCAAACTGTTGCATCTCTGCACCCCACACATAAAGAAATGTGAATAATAAAAATAGATTTTAGAAAAAAAAAGATAGCTGTTGCTTGAGAACTAAAGTTTGCCCTGAGACCTAGGAAAACAGCAGAGAGGAAGGAGAAACCGCACGGCTCCAGTGCTGTCGCTTCTATGGAAATGTACAGATCGTTTCCACGCTTCCTGCTCTGTCATGCTCTGTCACATTAGGCTGTTTTCACCTCGTTACAGAATTCTGAATGGGCTCTCCTTCTCTGGCAGCTGATTAATCTCTCACGAGTCCATTTCTCCAGCTGCTAGCCCAGGATGCCCCATACCTCGCAGGCTCTCCAGATCCTCTCTTCTAGCGCAGAGCATCCTCGCCAGTCTTCCGATTCCCTCTTTTGAGAAATTTGCTTTCTTCCCTTGAGCTGTATGAAGACCCAACTTTGCTGTTGTCTTTGGGAAAACATATGAGCTATTTCATTAAAGACTTTTTGTCTGTACCTTGCCAACAGAAACGAATATGCTCTCAAATAATTGAATTGAGTTTTAATGATAAAAGACAAAGTCTGAATATGAGTTATGAATGTATGCAATATTTTATGATAAATGTATCTAATAGGTCAGGGTACAATTTACCAAATTATATATTCTTTCTGTAATGCATTCACATTTGCCTAAAATAGACCTTAAGGTTGCAAAAAAGAGATAGTTGACAACATGGGAGACATGTATGTATATTGTAAGTCTGCTAACATGTTAATGACACATACATTTGAATAAACATTTCCGAGTTAATTAAAAACCATTTTTTAAAAAGTAACATTTTATTAATTTTTATGCATGAAGACAATGTATTTTGATGATATTCAACCTTCTCTCAAACCAACCTCCTACCATCCACCCACTGTCACTTTCATGTCCTCTGATTTGGTTTTATTTGTAAATGACCCACTGAGTCCAATTAGTGCTGTCAAGATAAAACTGGGTATGGGGCCATGCATTGGAACATGGACGATCTGCCCGGCACTACAGCCTCAAAGAAGCCTCATTCTTTCTCCTCCAGTAGGAACCAACAGGCAGCAGCTCCTTCCCTAGGTGGGAGGGCTTATTAGCCCCCCATCCCTCCTTGCTGGAATGTTGACATGTTGATCTTGATCTTGTAGGCAACCACCGGGACTGGGAGTTTATAAGTATAACACTTCTATCACAGTCAGAAGACACTGTTTTGCTCCAGTCTTCAGCAATCTCTGGTTCTCCCTTCCAATTGTTCCTGCCTTCTTCGATGTTTTCTGATCCTTAGAAGATGATACATATACGTATACACATACATATATGCCATTTATAGTCTTAGATGTGAACCCACTCTTATTATTTTGCCGAATAACATAGCATCACACTGCCCTCTAACTCACTGGTTGTATTGATACATTAGTGCAGCTTTCAATACACATCAGAAACTCACCTCTAGTCAAAGTGAAGAGAATAGGTTATCCATAGATGACTCAGTCATAAACAGTAGAAATTTTAACTTAAGTAAAGACAAATTCTATATTTACAAGGTATTTTGATGTAACATCCATGTAGGTAAAATTCTTATAGGTTGAATTGCCCCTGTTAGAAAAAATCCTATGTTTTGTGTCTATATACTTTTTGCTATATTTCCAGTGGTCAGTTATCAAAATTCGGAAGTGGCATTTTATGCTGGCTCACATATTGATCACCTCGGATGCTTTTGTTCTTTTTATACACTGAAGATCTCCCTGGTGCCATTTTCATTCCTTATGAATGACTTCAATTCAGAATGTCTTGTAGGAAAGATTTCCTGCGATCAATTTTTTTCAGCTTTCATTGATCTGAAATTTTGTTTCATCTTCATAAATAAAGTATTTTAGCTGGATCTCTAAATCCAACACTTTTGAAAACATAATTCTTGCTGCTTTATTTCAGATGAGAAGTCAGCTGCCATTGGGAGCCTTGTACTCTTGCATGTCCTGTTTCTTTTATCTATGACAACTTTGGGATTTGTGTGTTGATTTGCTTTATGTCATTTTTACTATGATCTGCCATGGTACATTCTGTCTCTTATTGGATTTTTTTAAAATTTGGATCAGAACTATGATATTTTCCTTTAAATTAGAAGCAAATTTAGCTATTATTTCTTGAAAATGTTTCTTACAACACTACCTTCTCTGAAAACTCAAAGCACATGTATGCTAGACCTGATAGTTTTACACTGATGACTAAATCTCTATGGATCTTTATTCTTTTCTGCAATATCTAAACAGGTAGTTTGTTCACCCAGTAATCTTTTATTTTATTTTTATTTATTTTTATTACTATTTATTTTTTTATTTTTTATTAATATTTACATTTTTTATTTTATCTTATCTCATGTTCATGAGACCCTACCTTTATTCATTTTATTTATCTTAAGAGATAAATTTCTACACCCACTATAACTACATATTTTTTAATACTTGAAGAGTTTGGAAGTATATTTCTTGAAGTCTTTTCAAAAATTAATTCGAGGTCTGTTTCATCTACCGCTTGTTTCTTTTTCTTGACTATGGTTCATGTTTTTCTATATCTTCTATGCATAGCAATTTCTACATACACTGTATATGCCCTGTGAATATGAATTTGTTATATGGGTAGTATTCATGTAGAAGGCAAGGTTCGGTTCTGGTTAGCTACCTTCCATGTTTGGTGTTATTATTCAGTGGGAAGTCTATCTTTCATTCCTCAGGTCATTGCTCTGTTATTGATAAAGAGCAGGGATTTCTTCCACACCTCACCAAATCATAGTCTGCAGAAATCCTATTTAGACCCTTGCCAAAGCTCACATGGATCGTTGTACATTAACTACTTCCAATCCGAGTTCAGACTCTTCTTCATAGAATTAATACAGTACAAATTCCAGGAAACTCTGAAACCTAGAGAGTAATCTCACTGTTCCATGCTCATGAGATTCAGTTGAGGCTCTACTTCAAAGTGTAAAGTCATGGTCAACAAATAGCAGGTAGCTGAAATTTCCCCCCTTCTCTCAAGTATATGACCATGCTGTACTATATTTAATTCAGTAGTAGAAAAAGGATGGCTTAAATAATGTAGGTCTTATTGTATCTTTCTTTTGTAGAAAAAGAATTACTGTATTTCTTTTCTGTCATAGTTAGAAGTCTGAATCCTAGGAAATCATTTTTATTATTCCATAAAAGATGTAAAGGAGAATGACATAGACAGATTTTTGGCCATCTAAGTCAGGAGCATTCAGAGTTAATGTAGAGCTCATGACCTGAGATGTTTTGCGAACAAATCCCATATACTATAATTTAAACTACAAGTAGAAATGAATGTCAGTGATCAAGTCAATAATACACTTACTGGGAAGTTTAGGAACCACAGTAATCTGATTTTGGAGATTATCCTTCCTCTTGTCAATTAATCCAAATGTCCTTCATGTGTCAATAGTAGTTAGCATATAGGTGTTCTCATATGAAAAACAAGTTACATATATATATATATATATATATATATATATATGCACATCTAATACCTATGGAGAATTACAAAAATTGAAAAAATGTTGATACATGCCAATTTCAGTAGAGAACACAGTGTATAGGGAATTCCTGAAATATCTAACCAAGAACTCAGATAAAAGGAGTCTGCACTTTTAAAAAATTACATAAATGTTAGATTTTAAATTGGTTTTACAAAATAAAACACCCAAAGAGCAAAATCATCTTGTTAAGTATTTTAGACAGCAGATCCAGGTAAAAAGAAAACTGAAGAATGAGGAATGACTGACATAGAAAGGAAAGCTCTTGATTGATGGCTCTCCCTCCACAAAAACACAAAATGTAACTGAGCTATGAGATAAAATAATACAGACACAACACATAAAAAATACCAGAAAATATGGCAAATGAAACAAAATGGAGCAGAAAGGGTGTTTCCCAAAATAGAAAACAAAGGAAAGAAATAAAATAAATATGGAGAAAACCTTCCCTTGAACTAAAAAAAAAAAAAAAAAAATAGAATATTAACTGAACGTTTGTAGTGAGTCAAAGGCTGTTGTGAGTAACAAGAACATCATCCACTGCAATTGGCTGGGGAGGTGGGGGCGAGGAGTTTGCCTCAGACTTTACTGCTGGGATGGGAAAATAAAAGTCAGGTGGGAGAAATCAGAGCAGATTTTGGTTTTGTCTACTCTCCTTCTAGAAATGAAAAGGATTCTAAAGTGAGTTTTCATTTTGATTATTCTTTTATTTTCCTAAATAAATAAGTATACCCTGATTATTTTATATAACCTTATTTGTATGTATGTTTTCAGAATGACCACTTGGTATTGATAACCTATTGGTGTGCTTTTCCCCAGGGAAGACTATTTCTCCCATTCTCAGCATTCCTAATGTTAGTACGTGTGTAGGTTTGAAGACTCCTGGATTTTCCCTGTCCATTTAGATATGCCTACTTGTTGTCATCCCTGTCCAGCTTATGTTTGAGAAGTCATGAGTTATGTTTGAAATGGTGATTTCTGAGTTCAGCAAGATGGGCTCAGTGGGTAAAAGTACTTACCACACAAGCATTGGCCTGAGGTCTATCACCAAAATATATGTAAGTGTAGAAAGAAGTGGCTCCAAAGATTGTCCTCTGGTCACCACACATGTATCAGGGCACATACACACAAACACACACACACACTTTACATACATACATACATACATACATACATACACAGAGATACACACACAGATACAAACACACGCACACCCCTTGCACACACACACACACACACACATATACACACTATACATACATACAGACAGACAGACAGACACTGACACAGAGTCACAAATACACACATGCACACACATACCCCTTACATACATACATACACACACACATGTGCTAACCCCTTCCATACATGTCTAAGGCCAATTTTCACATGACAGGTAAACTGAGGAAGATAGCAAGGTGTGGAGTCAGTGATAGCAGTGCTGATAGCAGCTGACGGAGGCTGCTGCTGCTGGCTGCCAGTGACTAGAGTAAACATACAGATTCCGATTCCTCACCTGTCCTAACCTAGCAGTAACTATTAAGGGGATCTGCAGTATCCTAGGTGAGACTCCTATCCACACCAAAATAATAAGGAATTTACCTCTATAGGTACCTGTTCTAGGCACCAAAATCTTGAAGGCCAGTTTTGATACCACAGGTAAACTGAGGAAGACAGATAGATGTGTAGTCAGCAATTGGGGTCAGTGCTGATAACAGGCAATTTACAGGGTTATTGCTAATAGTGCTGATGGAAGCAAAACTTAATTAGCGGGGCCAGTATTCTCTGTAACCAGTGAGAAATCTGAACTCTTTTAACTCTTAAGGGCCAATAAAAAGTAAAAAGAGAAAGAACTACATAAAGGAAAAGGGAGCTCCAACAACTCTAATAACTTTACACACATACATACTTATATTCATATGTACATATGCATATTATATACTTATAGTCATATATTCATATGTACATACACACATATTTAGTGTTGATGGATAGAACAGAGATCTAACAAGCAGTCTCTAAAAACTTCATTTTTCTCCTGCAGTCCATTTATGTCCCCTGAGACAAAGTTCTCTACATAAGAAAAACTTATCTCACACATAAAATGTTACACAAGAGGATGTTATAGCAGAGCTGTTGGTAATAAGTTTAAAGCAGTTGTTTTATCTGTATTTCACTCTATAAGCTCATTACAAATTCAAAAGAAGAATTTCATATGTTCATGGCCTTTCTTTATCATGGTGTACAACTGTGGCCTTGTCCTTGGATCTAACCTAGAATAAATATTTTTTCTTGATCATAATCTGTTCTAAGCTTATTTTTTACTAGTGTAATTTATATACTTGTAACTTATAAAAGTTTATTGAGCTCCTTTTTATGCAGCCTTTACTTAGTAGTCTGTGAGGAGGGGCACATTCTATTCTTGATTCTAAGTTTATTGTATTTTTTGAAGGAAAATTTAATCTCCTTAAACTTTCTATCAATTATTCTAATTTTCTAAAATTATTTGAATCAAATCAGGAATTCTATAAAATCATTAATTCTTCCAAACAGCATTAATTCATGGAAATTCATTTTCATATTGATCTATAGGAAATTTGCTCAATAGTATATTGAGGACCAATACCCAGGAATCAATCATAAGGGACTATAAACAGAAAGGGTCTTTCTTTGCCCAGTCACACCATGTCAAAAGAATGAGAAATACAGCAATAGCAAGCATGGAAAAGTATATCAACAGCAACAAGCAATCATGGGACGAAGTCCCTGGGTTCCATGCCTCTTAAGAGCATACCCATTACAGCCACGCAAATCTGGGGGCCATCTCCAGGAAGCTCACAAGTTTGCCACAGCCTTTCCTGCACCGCTCCCGTGACACACACACACATGCGCACACAGAGAGGCACACACACACATACATGCCTCTTATACACACACACAACCATTACACACACAAACACACACATACACAATCATTACACACACACATATGCACACAAACACATACTATCGGTAAATAAAATTTTTTTTTTAGATTTTTTGTTTTGTTTTGTTTTTATTTTTGCTTTTGTTTTTCGAGACAGGGTTTCTCTGTATAGCCCTGGCTGTCATGGAACTCACTCTGTAGACCAGGCTGGCCTCGAACTCAGAAATCTGCCTGCCTCTGCCTCCCAAGTGCTGGGATTAAAGGTGTGCGCCATCACTGCTCGGCGTAAATAAAGTTTTTAAAACTGAAAGTAAATAAAACAGTGATATGTCTTATACTGAAAAGGTATTTACTTGACTTTGATCAATTCTTTCAATTATATTTGTTTATGTTATGATCAAGTTGTGATTTAAATGACAGGTATAGCATTGTCACATCTATAATCAGTCCCTGTTTTTCACCCTTGCTTCCTTAGCTTGTCTCACTATCATCTCTCCCTAGAGCTATAACAATTATGATATTTTGTTTATTTAAAAATGGCATTAGAATATGAAATTTCAAAAAAAGAATTTTGTACTCATTCATTTCATATCATTAGAAATTAGCAGTTAAATTTTCAAACAAGATAATTCATTTAAGAAAGCAAAAATGTATAATTATCAAAAATGAAAGAAATCCAATAGTGTAAGAGTGAAGCATACTTGTAAATATTCAGATACATTGGTAGACCTCACAGGTGATGGGGTACATGCTTCTTATAGAACAAGTATTAGCATTAAGCAATTTAGATTCATGGGTCATGTGGTCTTTGCTGTAATTGTGAACACATGGTAGTAAAACTGAACACAGGACCATGTATATGTGAGTCTTCCTGCTTCTAAAATGGAATTTATAAAAGTAAAAATTTAGTTCATAGGCTGCAGCATAGACACCAGGTCATACTGATACATCAGCTTTTATTATTAAAATCCCATTAGCTAAGAGACTAAGGATGTAGCCCAATGGTACAGTACTTAATAAGCATTCAGAAGGCCCTAGGTTCAGTTCCCAGAACCACAACCAAACAGAAAAAAACACCAAAAATTTTATTAACCAATCTCCTACATTTTAAGGTAAAGTAATACTGAGTCTCCTCAATTTGTTTAATAATTTGATTTCTTTAATGTTGATATGTTATTAAAATACTTCAGTTAATATGTAAAGGGGGAGTAACTTGAATTCATTATCACATTCAGATAAACCTTAATATTTCTTCTTTAAAAATGTTCAAATTTATAAAGTGAGAAGAAAAGTTGTCGTAACAGCTCCAAGGCACCAGGGTCAAGGTGCCCTCTCCTTCTATGTTATATTTGCCCACTCAGTAAAAGACTCTTATGATAGAAATGTGTTAAACATCTGAGTATATTCCATTAAGTCATTTCTTTGTCCAAGGAAGAAATCTGCTACCCACAGAGAACCCTTATCCTACTGATTCTAGTCCAGGTCAGGATGGGATCCAGTGTCTACCTCTGGTGCAGCTTTGCTGCTCACACCATACAATTGCAAGGAGGCACAGCAGAGCCAGAGAGGAGCTTTACAGTGAGAGGCCAGCTGATGCTCCTGTTACTGTATCTGCGCTGACTCCTGCCTTCTGGGCATTTTTATTTACGGATTCTTCTTTCTCTATTTTTTAAAATGGGTTTGTGAACAGCATTATTTTTTAAAGGATCTGTCACTACGGACAAATGTGATTCCGCTCAGTGTGTACCCTGTTTTAAGGGACAGTCCATCCTGAAAGCGGAAGGGTGAAGACACAGTGGCTTCTCCTCCTCACTCATTTCCTGTAGTAGTCAATGGCTCTCAGACTTCAGCATGCAACTGAATTCCCTGGAGTGCTTACTAAAACAGATTGTTGGGCCTCACTCCAGAGTTTCTGATTCAATAGGTTTGAGATGAGGCTGGGAATTTGCATTTTGGATCCAGTCCCAAGTGATGCTGATATTGCTAGTCTGAATGAAACACTTTGAAAAACACTTGTGTAGAATCTCATCCCTAAAGGCAAATTACAGTTACCAGAGGAGGCATTAACATGCTGAGGCCTGGATCCATCATGGATCAATTGAAGGGAATATTTTGGGCTTGAAGCTGGAGATGAGTACGTTCCAAAAGTGTGACCAGTGGTTGTAACATAGAAGCAAGGCTGAGGAAACACACAGAAAAAAAAATGGTGGCCTAAGAAAGCTTATGTGATCTTAGGGATTGGTGGGAGATTATTTTTCTTAACAAAGTCGTTTATTATATAAATTGGAGGTAATTTTTATGTAGTTATTTCATGACATAAATAAATAGTATTATGTAGGATCAGTAAGATTCACCCCCTCTCCCAGTGGGTAAAAGTGCTTGTGACCAAGGCTCATTACCTCAGTGTGTACCTAAAGAAAAAATTTTAAGAATAGCATGAAGATAACACTACAAATGGTTCCATTATTTAAAGGTAATTTAAATTTATTTGATTCTACTAATTGTTTAAAGTGCTTATATGATTATAAAATATTTCTTCGAAACTGTCCTTTGATGGCTTGTGATAGTGTGACACCCACACTATGATACAACTCATGGCTAAGCTGCCTCCAGAGTCATAGACTACAGGCATGGACCACTATGTCTAAGATAATGACATATCTTAAGATGTACCTAAGATATCTTATGCCTAAGATAAATATTCAAAATATATAGGTTGTGTTTATAAGATACATGCATTGTATTTCAGTTCTTTGGATGTTTTTATTAGCACTGCATAGGAAGCAAGAGCGTTTGGTACTAAGGTTCTACTGTTCTTAATCCCTCTCCACAGTGAACGGTGCAGATATACTTTGTACGGACACACAGATTCTGTGAACAGCATTGAGTTTTTCCCTCTCTCCAACACTCTTCTCACCGCTTCTGCAGACAAGACCTTGTCCGTGTGGGATGCACGAACAGTAAGCACATCATCTATCTTTCCCATGGTTAATTAGCCTAAGCATTGGTAACCACTCTTTCGGTAATAGGTACAACTTTAAAAGTATTTAAAGGAAAAGCAGGATTGAAGTAAGTTCTATCAGTGTGTGTATTGCATGTACAATGTAATTCGTATGTGAAAGTGTGTGTATGTGTGTGTGTGTGTGTGTGTGTGAGAGAGAGAGAGAGAGAGAGAGAGAGAGAGAGAGAGAGAGAGAGAGTCTGTGTGTGTATATGTCTGAATCTTATGTATCTGTGTGTTTGAGTCTGTGTGTGTGAGTCTGTGTGTGTGTCTGTGTATGTATGTCTGTGAATTTGTGTGTGTATGTGAGTCTGTGTATGTGTGAGTCTGTGTGTATGAGTATATGTGTGATTTTTTGTGTGTGCGAATCTCTCTGAGTGTGTAAGTCTGTGTGCATGTCTCTGTGTATGTATATCTGTGAATTTTTGTGTGTGAGTCTGTCTATGCATGTGAGTCTGTGTGTATGTGTGTGAGTCTGTGTGTCTCTGTATGTATGAGTCTGTGTGTGTGAGTCTCTATGTGTGTATGAGTCTATGTGTGTGAATGTGTGTGTGAGTCTGTGTGTGTGTGTGTGTTTATATTTGTGAGTCTGTGTGTGTGTGTGTGTGTAGGGGTTTACATGCAAATGTCTGAGGTGCTGGGGCACTCTGCTATGGCACATGAATGGAGGTCAGAGGAGACAGCTGTTCACTCCTTATGTGATATGGGTTCAGGATAAAGCTCAGGTCCTTGAACTTGGCTTACCCACTGACCACCTCACCACTCCGGAGAAAGAAAGAACCTGCAAGAAAGAAAGATAACATATACTTTTTAAAAACAAAGATTCACAAAATTTTGAAGAATACTAGATCGTGCTTTTACATTCATTTTAGCAATATCTGATGAGAATTTATGAACCCAATTGATTTCAGGATAAAATGTCCCTAGTTTTCAGTTCCACAGTAGATTAGGAAGAAACTTCTATTATTAAAATTAGAGAATTCAAATTATGAAATAAAATGAAAATGCAAAGGAAATGATTGTCATCAAATTCTGCATATTTAAAAATGACAACTCTAATCCTACAATGGCTTCACCAAGACCACGCTAGTTGTGGTGACTTCATTTCCAGTTTTTGAATCTATTTAAGAAATAAAACAAACAACCCCCTCCTGTAAATCACTCACACTTAGAGCTCAAATGACATATATTATTATAGAGTTGTGTGCCATATTTTGTCTGTACAATATGAATTATTACTGGAATTGAATCAAATGGTTCATGAAATATTTAGTGTGAATCAATGTTTGTAGTTGGATCTTCGGAGTTGTTGAAAGGGGTGACCAGAATTGTCATTTTTTCCTCCCTGTGGTAAAAAGACTTGTTGATGAATAGACAAAGGTCAGAATGCTTGATTTGTAACATTAACTTCGTCCCTGGTCTTATTCTTCCTTATAATACTTAAATATGTGAATTAATTGATAAATGATACATTATGTGGGCATACAGAAGGTCTGGACCTAAAAGAAGATGAATGACATCTTTCTTTTATTAGAGTAGTAACAGTTCACTTGTGTCACCTCAGTGTGATCAACTACTCTTGAGGCACCTCTTAAATATTTTTGATGAAGTAGGAAAATGCCCAGTGGATTATATTCCCATAAATTAGTTTTAAACTCCCTTTCCCACAGTCAAACATATACTAGTCTTAAATCATTAACTCACCATAGCAGCTTATTATTACAGATAATGAATGTGAAGACCTCCAAGTCAGTCTCCCAGTCAACTAGACAGGACCCGCTCTGAATTCTGGGGGGGTGAGGAATGTGATATAAATCTCTATAATTACTAGATAGAGACTGTAAAAGAGCAACAGATTGAAAACTCACAAAATTGCTGTTTTATAGGGCTGCGTGTCTTTTTCTTTTGTCAAAGTTATAAAACAATAAAAACTATTGAAATTGAAAACTAAGATTGTTTTCCTGTCAGAAAATGATAGATTATATAATAAATTTAATGAATGATTATGATGCCTTCCTGAAAAATCAGCATGAAAAATCCCCATTTGTGCGTAGTTTAAAGAACTGTTTAAAACAAATGCAGTGAGATTATTCAGTTGTTCCTTACCCAATAAGAATATTAATGCTACTGGTATTTTTTAAGGCAAGGGGTGTGTGTACTGGATGGTACTGTCTGAACAACAAAAGGCAAGATGCAGTTCTGAGCTGTCAGAGCAGAGCTGGCAATGGTCAGCCTGGCTGACATTTCCTTACTCAGTAAATTCATGACCTGGATGACACATGGTAGCATTGACTGTGGCACTTGTCCAGAGACAACCTGCTCCTAACTTAGCTTAGTGCCTATGAAGTAGAGAAATGAACAAGTCACAGTGAAGCTAAGCTATTGTGTCCCATTTATGTGTGACCCTGTCTTTGTCATAGTTTAGCCTCACTCTTCAGGAGTGCAGGGATCCACAGACAGAGCTGTGTACTCTTAGAGGAGCAGCACAATATGTAGAGCTTAGAATGCAGTGGTCTGGGACAAAATGGCCATCACCTCTTCTTTGTGGGTTGTATTTCTCATTCCCCTTCTCCCCTCCTCTCTCCTCCTCCTCTCCCTCCCTCCTCTTCTCCTCCCCTCCCCTCCCCTCCCCTCCCTCCCCTCCCCTCCCCTCCCCTCCCTCCTCCCCTCCCCTCCTCACTCCTCGACCTCCTACTCCTCTTCTTCTTCTTCCTCTTTCTCTTCCTGCTCCTCTTCCTGATCTTCTTCTTCTTTTTTTTTTTTTTTGTTTTTTGTTTTTTTGTTTTTCAAGACAGGGTTTCTCTGTGTAGCCCGGGCTGTCCTGGAACTCACTCTGTAGACCAGGCTGGCCTCGAACTCAGAAATCCACCTGCCTCTCCTCCCAAGTGCTGGGATTAAAGGCATGTGCCACCACTGCCCAGCGATCTTCTTCTTGTAAATAGATTTTTTTCCTCACATAATATATCCTAATTACATTTTCCCCTCCCTCTACATCTCCCAGTTTCTTCCTACCTACTCTCTTTTTGGATCTACCTCCTTCATGTATCTCATAGACAAAACAAACAAGCAGAAGGAAAAGAGCTCAAGAGAAAGCAGAAGAAATAAAAATCCACCAGTTCATATACTCAGGAATCCCAGAAAACCACTATACTGGAAGCTATACCATATACACAGTGTATCTGTGGATACAAAGACAGAAGAAAATATATTAATATAATAAAATAAAAATAATCAAAAAAAGGAAAAGCCTTTACAGAATATTATGAGACAAGGAACCTCCAAAGATGCCACTGAGTTTGTTTCTGTCACTGTCTGCTGCTGGGCATGCAGTCTACTACTCTTCAGAGCAGTTTGTTTCCTCCCAGTGAGACTTAAAGAAAACTAAATTTCCCTTGCAAGTGGTTATCAATTGGAGATTGTTTCTGTGTTAGGGAGTTGACATTGTGGGTTCCAGGTAAAAATGTCTTTCTAAGTATTGGGAAGCTACCACTCAGGAGTGGGAATGGTATCTAAGGAGGATACTCTACAGGTTCACAGGAGGGAGTAAAACAGTATTACACCAGAATCTACTTTGTCCTCTGGGAATGGAGACAGAGTGAGGAGAGGGCAGAGCTGGGGATGAGACTGGGGGATTGGATTTGGAAGAGAAGAGCAAGAATGAAGATGTGGAGCTTGCCTACCTGACTTGCTGGCCTACTTACTTCTATGTGAAGCTGGGAGTTGGGTTCCAGATTGTAGAGAATGCCTCCTGGATTAGAGTCTAGGGTCAACAGGAGGAGTGTGAGGAAGCTCGGAAGAGAAGATCTGCATGACATGGAAAAGCAAACTGGGCTGGTTGCAGCAAGTGTTCAACCATAGAGAGGAGAGAGATTGAGACTAGGAGATTAGATTTGGAGGAAAAGGAGGGATGGGTGAAGTTAAGCTATCTGGCCCCCAGGCAGGAGTGGTGTGTGGCTTCCCAGGGAATGCCTGCAAGAGCTGGAAATGGGTATAAGGCAATAAGTAGGAGCAGCTCTGTGTGATCCACTGGAGATGGGGCAGGAAGAGAGTAGAGGCCACACAGGCAGTCAGCTACAGAATTGGGGATGGCAGGCTATATGACCTATAGTTAGCCTACCTTCTTTCCTGGCCTGAGTGGCCTGTGAATTTCTGGGGAATGCCTGCTGGTGTCAGGGGTAGGGGTTACTTCCCGGGACTCAACAGATATGCAGACTTTTAGGAAACAGGTATACATGTGAATTAACATGATGTATAACAATTATTATATATTCTGTAATTGTTGACATGGCTTTTTTGTAGCATTTACTGAGTATTTCATACCTGAAATCACTGTACTTAAACATCTACATTGTACTTAGTAGCATCTGATTAGTGGGTACCATTTATTGCTTTACTCTGGGACTAAGGACACAGGCTTATCAAGATTACTCAGGATCAGCCAATGGAGCCAGGACACTTTGCCCAGGACAGGAAGCACTTTGCCTCAGAAACCTTTGGCTTATGTCTTGTATGCCTCCAGTTATGAGCTAACCCTTCTACATTCTACCAGAAAAGTTCTCAGACTTTTTCCTTAAGACTGCCTTAGTCTTTTACTAATGGACTGACTGATCTTTTCTATATGTAAACACACACACACAAACACACACACACACACACACACAGAGAGAGAGAGAGAGAGGAGAGAGAGAGAGAGAGAGAGAGAGAGAGAGAGAGAGAAGAATGTGTGTATCTACTAAGCAAAATACTTTCATAAAATCTTTCAAGACATTTATCAAGATATGAGTTAGTCTCATAAAATACATAAATACTTTCAGTATTTTAAAACAAAGAATTCTATGTCTTCATAATATAAGAATCTGCAACAACTATAAGAACTTGTACCAATTACTGCCCTTACATAGATGTGGCAAAAAACCCTCGACAAACATGTTATCTGATGCTCTGCCACACTTTCTTATGTAAATGTACCTCCTTTTGTTCCCTATAATGCCGTCTTCCTTTGAAGGGATGATTAGATGTATAATTATTTTTGAAACTTATTTCTGATTGCACACTGTTAACACGTGCTTGTCATCACACAAAAGGTCAGCAAAGCATGAATATACGGATTTGGCAGCAGCCGTGGGGTGCATGTGGATAAAAGTCCTAGTCATCATTACAACGTTTAAAAAAGTATTTTGTTAAAAAAAAATAACTATGTGAGAAATTCCGTGGGAGCAGAAAACATCTTCTTGGCAGCCACTGACTTACAAGGAAGGTTGTGAAGATTCTAGTTATCAAAGTTCAAGTTAGCATAAAATGAGCCAAATTAAAAAATACCTCTATTTCTTTAACTGCTATGATCACTTCAGGATCTTAAAGACACCTCTATGGTTGTTCTCATAGAACAAATTTTGTCTACCTGGCTTTGGGGAGCTTCATATTTTGCACATATGCTCTAACAATCCTCACTACTCTCTCTCTTAATAACTGCCAGCCTCCTCAGTTCTTAAGCACTCAAAGTCGTTACTACATAGAATTAGCCACAATAGCAGCACAGCAGTGGCACATAGTCAGTAAGCCTGGATCCACACCCCACTATCTAATGCTTCTTAATAGGGAGACTTTGAACAAAATGCATAAATATATTGACCTCGGTTTCTCCAATTATAACATGAACGTAGTAGTGTATGCCATATAACATATGATAGATGCTCACTTATGAGTACATACCATGCATGTCGTTTTGTGTCTGGGTTACCTCTCTCAGAATGATATCTTTACTTGCATCCAGTTGCCTGAAAATTTCATGAAGTCATTGTATTTACTAGCTGAGTAGTGTTCCATGGTATAAATGAACCACATTTTCTTCATCCATTCTTCAGTTGAGGGCATCTGGGTTGTTTTCAATTTCTGGCTATTAAGAATAAAGCTGCTATGAAAATAGCTTGAGCAAGTGTTCTCGTGGGATGGTGAACCATTACTTTGGTATATGCCCAGGGGTGCTATAGCTGAATCTTGAAGTAGAACTATTCCCAATTTTCTGAGAAGCTGACAAATTGATTTCCAGAGTAGTTGTATAAGTTTGCACTCCCACCAGCATGGGAGCCTGCCACTTGACGAGTTTTGATTTTTAGCTGTTCTAGTGTATATTAAATAATAATTCACCCAAAGATTTATAAAAATTACTGGATATTAATTCAGTATTTCTGATGCTTTGGAACTGTTATGCCGTACTATACCTGTTTTTCTATCATGAAACTCTGAGATTTTTTTTCCCCTGTCTTCTTTAAAAAAGATTGTCATAGTGTTCAGTGGTGGAGACAAAGGGATAAAGGGACTGGAAATGTGATAGGGAAAATGAGAAGGGAAACAGTGGTTACTATGGTGAGTCTTTTAAACTTGGGATTTCATATCATACACTTTATGTCTAGTCTATTCCTCTTGCTTTCCTATCTATCTCATCCATTCTGACACAATACCATTGAACACATACTGTGATATGCTAAATATCAAATAAGAATAAATGGTTTCCTACCATCTCATAAAATGTATCTGTGTGTAAGCTGTAACAAGAGTTACTAATGAAACTCTTTTTATATTAATGATATTTATGAAAAGATTTTGTGTGGGAAGTTTATATAGACAAATGCAATAATTTATCAGAATTAAATTTTCAATTTAAAACCCTATAGTCATTAAATTGATTTAATTTATATGCTGTGGTTTAAATGTGGTTAAAATACTTATTTGCACTTTTTAAGATACAGTAAATTGTTTTAATAAAATACTTTGCCAACATATTCCAGGATTTTCAATAGGGATATTATGAAAGAAGATAACATAAAAAAATCATCTATATAGGTCAAGGTCACAGACTTCTTGCAATATTTGTCTAATGATGAAAACTTCTCAATTTATATAAACAGCCTATTTCAGTGATAATGAGCAACTGAGTATGTAATTGCCGAAAAAATTATTTGTGTAGAAGTATACGAACTTTGCACAGACTACTTAATCCATGTTAATTTTAATATTTAAAAGACAAGTTTCTAATAACTTTTTCATAGTTCCTTTCAACTCAGAATTAAATGTGATCTATACAATCCAGCTTTTGTTCTCCTAACGCTTTAACAATTTAATTCTTACAAGGAATGTTGAAATTTTCAGAATAATTTAACTATATTACTTAAGAAATGAAAACCAGATAAACAACTTTTGAAAGGTTTTCTACTAGTCATTGTCCTTTCATAATTACAACTCTAGTCCCTTGAGAATCAAACTTGATTTCCTTTTTTTGGCTGCATTGTAACACTTCCATTTTATAGCCACAAAAGTGAATAAAACCTGAGTATCAAGACCTCTAGTGAAGATGCTTATTCCGTTGGCCTGCTGTTGATGTGAAGACACTGAAACCCTGCCCCAGACTTCACAACCTCATCCACTTTGCCATTAATTAACCATATTCAATGAAATTACTTGGATAAGAGTTGGTGGAGTTAGGGGCTGGAGAGTTGGCTCAGTAGTTAAGAGCACTGACTGCTCTTCCATAGGTCCTTGTTCAATTCCCAGCAACCACATGGTGCCTCACAACACACATCAGATCACAATGGGATCTGATGTCCTTTTCTGGTGTGTCTGAATAGAGCAACAGTGTACTCACATATATAGAATATTTTTTAAAATCTTTTTAAAATGATAATAATAAAAAGAGTTAGTGGAGTTAAGCCAAAGCAGAGATTACAGTTTTACTAGTGGGAGAAGTTTTAACCTATTGATTGAATGACTAGTAAGACTGACATAGTAATCAGATTATCTTAATCATAGAATGTGTTTTGTTATACAAAGATAAACTTCTATCACTCCTATCTTCTGTAAGATGATGTAGATTTGAAAGTCAGGTTGAAAAAAATTGAATCCAGGTTCTGGACTACTTGGTTGTGTTTGGTACACTATGATATTTAACATCTCTAAAGTTTAAGATTTTCTTTTTTAAATGAGAATAAAATAGAAATAAGTCTTAGCCTGAATACATAATACATACATACATACTAATATAGGCAAAAATGTCGTTTATTTGTCTCTTCATCAGTCCCAGAGAATGTGTCATGATCTTCTCCTGGTTTCTAGTTCTGCCTCCTTAGAGGACAGGTTGAAGGGAGCTTAATGACACTGAATGATTTTATAACAGATCATTTAGCTCAGTGTTTGCTCTGCTGCTGTCCATTGAGACTCAGTGACTGTAACTCATTGCAGTAACTTGTAATTCACAGCTGTATAATGTTGATTTGACTTACCTTCCTGCCTGTAGATTTTTAATTTCAGTTCACATGTAGAAATTACTTAGGAATAATCTTGTCACTGTTATTTATTCTTTGCATATTTGGTCTATTAAAACTTCAGTGATGACAGGTTGGCAGTACCTTGTGTAGTCTTAACTTTGAATTCATTAGAGCACCACGTGCTAATTATACATTTTTATGTATCATTGATGAAACAGGAAATTAAATGTAGTATTTTTGGCAATGGGTTCTAGCATCCTACTGTGATTGTGATCAGGGTAAAATAAGACCTCATCACTTATTATATAAGTCTGTAGCAATCTGATTGGAAAGGGATGAGTAGAGTTTGTTTTCTCTGAACCATTTCTTTGGAAAAGCCATTGTCAATCTTATCTAGTTCTGCAACAGCTTCCATAAATTTACCATCATATAATTTATATATACACATAGAGTTTAAATTTGAAAAACTGCAAAAATATTTAAATACAAAAATCAACATCCTTGATCTCAGTTAAAAAGATGCTTAAAATTATAATATAAATTAATAACATCAAAAGATATAAAATATTATATATTGTAAAAGAATACAGTGATAACATGCAAGCAAGTGTTGACATACACATAAAACCACACACACACACACACACACACACACACATACACTCACAAATGGTATTCCAGATTCTTTAACTGAGAGAGGCAGGCCCATGATATAGCTTCATTATAAACTAATATGTAGATAAAACAAATTTCAAAGGAAAGAACTTGATCTTATTTTTTTAAGTGGTTTTTAAAAGTTATTCAATTTTTACTATATTGTTAGATGTAAGTCTCTGATAAAACTTTAAAAGAAGATTGATAAAGAAGACAACTTAATAGGTATTTAATTATAATATTACTATTAAATAAAATGCTGAAGACTGATTCCACCACCCTACGTAAGAAACCCAATGCAGAGGAATGATAAAGTTCCAAGTACACACTGTGTAATAAATCCCCTTATCTAAAAAGGTAAAGTTCCCTTAGACTTCATGTAATTTTTGTTATGCTCCTAATTTTTATTTTATTTAGTCATCTTCTTCCCCTCTCTGTGATGATGTACAGTCAGGATGCTGGGGTATATAAGCAGAGCTTTTTGTGTGCTAAAGCATGTAAGAACCAAGCTATGCTCCCAGCCCCACTTCTTAACCTTGACAATCATCCTTGTCATTGTTTTATCTCAGTTTCTCTACTTTGGCTGTTTGTTGCTTATTCTCAAATTCTTCTGCGTCTATTTCTCACACATTTTCAAACCTTGAGTATCTCTTTCAGGCTTATCTAAGTTAAGGATTCTTGGTGCCACTTTGTCAATGAATTTTTCCTTTAATTTTTAAAAGTTTCTTTATCACACACATAAAATAATATTCAACATAGAAGGAGGAATGCTTAAGGATACAGAAAATCTCCAAAGCAACCTTAAATAAATGTAGTTACCTTTCAGAATTATAAGCTTTCAGATATTAATATATTTCCATTATAACTGCTCTATTCCAAATAATATATGACATTCTATGCCAAGTATTATATAAGCTACTTTCCATAATTCTCTTGAGTATTTTACATACTAGTATTTGTACATTCCCATTCTTAACTTTAATGCAGTCACTGGTATGTTATAATAAATGTAGAGATATCAGTTTTTGATACTGGAACTGTTCCGGATTTGACTTTTCTGAACTAAGACTCTTGGGTAAGTGCTTTTCCCCATTCCTGAAATGAATTTATGAAATAAGTGTTTTATAAACTAGTATGTAATCAAAGTTCATGAATATCTAATGGTTGTTTGAAAATGAAGCATGCATGCTATTATTTCCTGGGTGTGAATTTCTCTGCTTCTGTCTCCCTTTACATGTCTTTGTATCATGTCCTGTCTTTCTCAGTTGGTCTCATGCTAATTCTAATGTTTCATTCCTCTGTAATTAGTATGTCTCTTTGTATCTCCTAATTTTTACTTTATAAATCCAATGCTTCACTGCCTTGGTACACAGGGGTGACGGTTTATCATTACTGTGAATTGAGCCTTTCAGTACTAGTAGGAGTCATTTTTGCCACCTTGTGTCTCCTGAGTTTGAAAGTAAGTTTGTTCATTAGACTAGCCTTTGTTTTAATATTATTACCAGATGTCTGGTGTCTCAGTACCCATCGCCTTGTATTTAGTCTTACTAAATTATCTTAAGTGTCCTATACACAGAATATTATTTGATTTCTGTTCTGTGTACTGAATTGAACGTCATTTACTTTTAATGGAAGAAGCAAGCCTAGCCACTTATTTTTACTGATGAGTATTAAATGTTTGATTACAACATCATCATACTATATTTTGTAATAATGAGGTGTTTTATGTTTGTTGTGTCTCTACACAAAGTGGATTTTAATTTCCTTCTTACATCTTTCTTTTGATGTATAATAATGTCACATTTGTCCTAAGACTTAACATTTACTTGTTTTCTAAATATCCTTGTTTGGCAGATTTTTTTTTTTGACATGTTCACTTGCCTGCATTTTCAGTGGTGTAGCCTGGCCTATTGTCTACATGGTGATTCCCCCTTTCTTCCTTAAATATTAGTTTTGAAAAATTCTTAGCTTTTATTCTTAGATATGAAAATATAATCACATAATTTCTCTTTTATCTTTGCTCCATCCATTCATTCCCATATAACCCCTTGTCTTCTCTCTTCTCTCTCTCTCTCTCCTCTCTCTCTCTCTCTCTCTCTCTCTCTTCTCTCTCTTCTCTCTCTCTCACACATACTTTACACACACACCACATATATCCATGGCATACATATGAATATATATTAATAAATTTATACATACAACATGTGCAGTCCATATGTTATTTGTGTGTATGTGATTTCAGGGTATGCCATTATTAGATAATCAATTAGGCGTGCTCTTCCCTGGCAAGATATTTCTCTCACTTTCAGCACTTTTTAGTTACCTGTAGTTCTGTGTTAGATTGAAGCTTCATGTTAGCATGCTAGTGATGTCATCCTTACTCTGGTCTTGAAGCCATGTTGATGAGACTTCATGGCATAGCTTTTCTGACATTTCTAGGAGACAAAAAGAAGTGTTTCTGTCCCATTGTTTAGCTTACCTTCTTTTTAAGATTTTATTTTTATTTATTTTATGTATATGAGTACACTGTATCTATCTTCAGACACTCCAGAAGAGGGCAGCTGATTCCATTACAGATGGTTGTGAGCCACCATGTGATTGTTGGGAATTGACTTCAGTACCTCTGGAAGAGCAGTCAGTGCTCTTAACCACTGAGCCATCTCTCCAGTCTCTACCTTACCTTCCTTAGAAACTCCAATAATAATAGATAGCATCTTCTTTGCTTGTGTTCCATGTTAGGCACTTTGATTTATAGTTTAGCATTTAAAAATAACTTCTGTTTTTCCTATGCTCTGACTACTTGTTCTCATCCAGGCTAGTAAATTTCCACCAAAGCTGCCTGTTTACAGTATCTTATAGCTATCTGTTTCAGTGTTTTTCCACAGAGACCCAAGACTTTGTGCTAGCAGACTGACTTAGGCGATAGTTGATTTTAGGCCTTCAGTGTATAAGCAAGACTGCCCCTGACAGGCCACGTTCTCCTGGTATCTTCTATCCACTCTGATTCCTATAATTCTCTCCCCCTCTTCCCTAGATTTTCCCTATCTCTTAGGGAGAGACCAAACAGAACACCTAGACTCTCTCTGCATTTTGTCTGGCAGTAGGTCTCTGTATCTGTTCTCATCTGCTGCCATAGGAAGACTCTTTGATAATGAGTAGACAAGGCACTGATATGAGTATAACAAAGCAAATAGAAATCAATGATTTATAAAGCCTCTTTTTTTTCTTATTATTATTTTAGGGCCAAACTACTTCTTTTAAGTCCCACATTTAAAATGCTTGTTAATATTAGCTGGGTCTGAAGTGTTGAGGCACTATTTCCTCCTTATTATTTTTGTTTTTTCTGGGTCCAAGGAAGCTTTATAAGCTAAGTCAGTTGTGATTTCATCCTGTGACATTTTCATCACAGTTTTATTTTTTAGCAAATGGAAACTGTTTTTCTGCATTTAAATAGCCTGAGCTTATAGTTTGTCCTTGTGTTTGAGACTCAATGGTACCCTATGTTGTCATTATGTAGAACACAGTTCATGAGTTTGGAGAAGAAAGTAGTCAGTATGTAGACATTAAAATATAAGTCCTCAATTATAATATGTATTTATTTTACTGTGAAGTATTTGCCCTCTCTGTGGTGGTTTGAATATGGTTGGCCCATGGGAAGTGGCACTGTTAGGAGGTGTGGCCTTATTGGAGGAGGTGTGGCCTTGTCAGAGGAGGTGCATCATTGTTTGGGTAAGCTTTGAAGTCTCTATGCCCAGTGTAGAAAGCCTCCTCCTGGCTGCCTTCCCATCAAGATGTAGTACTCTCAGCTCTTCCAGCACTATATCTACTGCACACTGTCACGCTTCCCACCATGATGCTAATGGACTGAACCTCTTAAAATTTAAGTGAGATCCAATTAAGTGTTTTTCTTTATAAGAGTCACCTTGATCTTGGTCTTCACAGCAACAGAAACCTAAATTAGACACTCTTCTTGCTCATGTTCTTTTCAGTTCCTTCACATTTTCTAAGGGATAGTGTTTCTCCCTTTTGAGTCTTCTTACAAATGTCTTTTCTTTGGTGTATACTTTATCTTCCCTAGTTATTTTACTTCTGATTTTGACTTCTTCAGTGTTTTCATCCACTGTGTTGGTGGGGCATATTTGGATATTTTCATACTTAATTTTAGATGAAAAACTTTGTCTTATAGGAGATACCATTTAATAAAAATTACAACTATTACATATTAATATTTTAACATGTATAAAATCCTATAATTCAGAAACCCTAACAGCCTTGTAGACCTAATTATCTTTGTTGCAAATCAAAAATTTCATTATACAAAGAGGTAAAAAGTACCTGTATGGTGACGAAATTTATAGTGCTGCAATTGCTAAGAATTTGAAGCCATCATTTAGTACCTGAACATCACTAAACAAAGAGGTGTAAATCGGGTTCTACATTCGTGCTTTCTTCTTCCTTGTTCTATTCCTCGTCACTTGTATCCCCAAGTCAAAAGTCTATTTTTTAATATAGAGAGTAATGTACCCTCTTAAGAACTTCAGCAGTAGAAAGAATATCCCACAGCAACCTTCATTAGAGAGCTATAATTAAAAAGTATTAGGAAGCTTTAATTCTATGAGTAAAGTTGATTAACTGGATATTGATACCTTGGAAAATAATGCAATTAAAAAAATTCTCAAAATAGAGAGATTGGTGTCATCTAAGAAAGGCAGATGTTGACATCCTGTCTTTGCGTGTTAGTCTTAACCATGGATGTTCGTAAGTTCTCTGGATGAGAACCTGGAGTCTCTCACAGTCAGAACACATAGAAAAAAACCTCCCTTTATCAATTCTAAACCCATATAACCTACCGTTATATTTTCCAGGTTGCTATACCTCATACCTCTTGGATTTTGTTGTGGTTGTTGTTGTTATTGTTGGTGTTGGTTTTAAACTTTGTCTAGAACATGCTGTGAAGTGCATTTTAGAGCTAAAATCTTCTAGACAATATCAATAGTCTATTTACTGATATGCCCAGTTAACAAGGAAATTGGACATATTTTTCCTGTCAACATTCTCCAGAGCACTCGGCCACCTGAAGGTATTTTCTGGGTGACAGGTCAGCTGTCTCTATCCCTTCCTTCCTGAAATTATATGTGTCCTTTCTCTTTGTATTTTCATCCTTGACTTGTCAGGTTCTGGATGTGTAACTATAAGAATAGTGCAGTGGACTTGGAAGAAACACTTGGACACAGAGTTCAGAAAGTTGAAAACATCTGCTCATAGTTTGCATCTCTGGCCAATACCCACACATGCATCACTCTTCATATCAAAGCTTCATCTGTCTGAGGGAACAATGAGATGGTCTAATTGCTAAAATCACTTGGGCTTATTCACCATATATGCACCTAGATTCTGATTTTTATAATATCTCGAAAGTTAGACAACAATATAGGTAGTAAATGTAATAACAATGGTGAATATTATATATAAATCATATACCACACACACACATGCACACACACACACACACACATACACATACACACATATATATGGTATATAATTTTCCTTATTTCCAATCTAGTACAAAAATTCCTAGGTCCATATAATACTAAACTGAACATAAATTCCAATTAATTCTAGTTTTATTCTCTGGTTTTTCAATATAGAACAATAATCTATTATGAACCCTCTTTCTAAACAGAATATGTCATACTTTCCACAGGGTTTTTTTCCCCACACTTTTTTGTATTTCATATCAATCTTTTCCTAATGTTTTCTCCTTTCTCCTACAAAATATAATATCAATCTTGACATATATATGATTGTAAAATATGGATAATTATAAATATATCAAACTATAAATGTGCACATACACACACACACACACACACATATATGTATAGGTATGTATAGTATGCATGTATATACATGTTCCATGCTGTAAGCACCATCTGTCAGTTTAGTTCATAACACATCTTTGGCTTTCTTCCTTCTGCTCTCATGCTGATATTTTTCTTCATCAGTAGTAGCTTGTTTCTGAGGAAGTCAGAGCTATACTGGTGCAATTTGGTAGGTATCTTCTCCCCTCCACCAAACATAATACTTTTATTGATTATTTGGAAATTTCACATCATGCACCCTGATCATACTCACTTCTTCACATAAGAAAAGAACAAACAACTCTTGTTTGTTATTCCCTGTTTGTGAAATCAAAGGGAGCTTAGTTGTTTAAGTATTTTCTAAAATAGAAAGATATTTACAGTTCTCTAAAAGGCTTGCCTCAATTGACCAGGGAGGAATTGTTAAGAAAATTAAATAGTGTTGCTAGAGAAATGACTCAGCAGTTAAGAGCACTGGCTGCTCTTCCAAATGTCCTAGGTTAAATTCTCAGCACCCATGTGGCAGCTTACAACTGTCTGTAACTCCAGTACCAGGGGACTTGGCGCCCTCACCTGGTCTATGTAGGCATCAGGCACACACAAGGAGCACAAATATTCATGAAGGCAAAACACTCATATACATAAAAGACTTTAAAATTTTGATTTCTGTATTAATAATAGTTATTGGTTTTATCACTTGATTGGAAGCATCTCTCATATCCTTCAAAATTTAGCTTTTTCTGATATAGATTACATGAATGACAGATTCAGCATCTTACTCAGACTAGAGCTGTTTGTTTAAACACATTTTGACTATAATCATTCTTTTGTTTTAAACGTACCCTTGCTAGTTTTAGGAAATTACATACAAAATAAATTATATACACTATATATATATATATATGTGTGTGTGTGTGTGTACATATATATATATGTATATATTTATAAATTCATGGTTTAATTGTGTATATTTTATTTTACCTATATGACTATTCCTAGTACATGATGGGAGTTTAAGTTGATGTACATTGTAAATTTTAAGATCTATGTGGGTATAGATGAATGTTATCCATTCACACAGAATCATTTTTGATAGATATCTCAAAACCATATCTTGTTAGTATATATTCAGTGCACTCCAGAGATCTGGAGACCAGGAGTGTAATCCATAGTCATTGTGAGTTTATTACAAAAAAGCTAGAGGTAGCCCTGGGGACTCCTGAAGGCAGAGTCCTAGGAGGCCAGGTGGATCTAATTTCTGAGAGAAGTTACATAACTTCTCTCAAATTACAAGACAACGGAGTAAAAATAACTTAAAAACCGTACTGTGTTAACATGCATTTATAGAAATATCATTTGGAAAAATGCAAAAGTATGCGTGTTATATATTAAGAAATATTTTATGGAAAAGAATATAGAAAAGTTAGATTCCATGTGCACATGTCTCAGCTAGAAATGTTTATGAGAGAAAGTCTTTGGCACTAAGACGGTTATTCATATTTTTCATGTTTTATATTTTCAAAATTTGTAGCGTTGGAGTATTTTATTTTATCCTATTAGTAAGACTTTTACTTTAAATGTGGCTTCCTTTCTACTTAAATGTGTGTGACATTTAAGTCTCTGGCAATCTAAGTGTCTGGCAATCTAAGTCTCTCTGTAGAGCCAGCAGTGAGCTCTAGAATGTGAGAAAAGGTGAGAAGAAAACCCAGGTATAATACGGCTTACTAAGGAACAAGACTGCATAGTCTTGGTCACTAAGACCCAGAGAATAAGGGATTCTGCCATGAATGTTTTGCAGCTGGATTGTACTTAAAAATTATCTAATGTGATTATACTGAAATATAGAGCCCCAGATCAATAGATCCTAATTCATTTTAACTTGAAGATTATAGGAAAGTGGGTTTTAAAAGATAGTCTAAGTATGTTGAATTACTGTGGTTATCTAAGCATAAATTAAAACTACTGATTGTATTGACAGCAAGAGCTGAATTTCATGATTTTAATTTGTCTTTTGTTTTTTGTAATTTTGCTGGAGTGGGGGATGGGAGTCATCTTAGTATGGAACTCAGGAGAGAAATGAACTCATGATTTTCTCGATGCATTTACCAAATGCTGGAACCAAAGGTCTATGTCACGACACCCAGCTCTTTAAATTCTTTTCTTTTTCTCTTTTTCTTTTGTTCTTAATATGACATAGTAAATTAGAATTTTAGCAAACTCGTGAGAAAATATTCATTTCCTTCATAATTTACTAACAAGAGAGTTTGTCAGTTTCACATCATGCAACCCAGTTCACCTCATCTCAGCATCCCCTCATAGCTGTCCTTTGTCCTTGCAACCTGCCTTTCTGAAACACAGAGAGAGGGAGGGAGAGAGAGAGAGGAGAGAGAGAGAGAGAGAGAGAGAGAGAGCATAAAAAACCTCCCACTGTGGAAGCTGCTGTATGACAAGTGTGTCCCTCAGTCCACACATCCTCTCTTGCAAATGTTCATTGCAATAAGTCACTGGTCTGGTTCAAGATTTCTGACTTCTGTGACACCATCAATATTGACTCCTCAGGACTTCTCTCAGTTATCCTGTTGTTGGTATCTATCATGGACACCCTGCAGATTTGAAACAGCGAGACTGACACTTTCATATGTCCCAACTGGCAGCAGATGATACAGATTTTGGGAGTGGACTATCTCAGAGCCCTGGATCTGGGCATGGGTGGTAGAAGAGCCGGTCGGGCCCACCCACTCTCTCTTATCCATACTACCAGGACAAGCTCCCCAGCACTGTTCTGGCTAGGCCACCAATGCCGTCATTGTTAGGAGGCAGGGTGAGCTCTCCTGCTCTTATTCCCTGGGGTCAGCTCATCTACTCCCTACCTCCAGAGTCATCTCCATTGTGTGACTCAGTCAAGTCCACTCTCTCAAGTGCTGCAACCTGTGAAGGACTGGGCCAGCTCTCCCACTCTCACACCCTCACCCTCGGGGCTGGCTCACCTGTGCCTTCCTTCCTCATCAAGGTCAGTTCCACTGTGTTGTCCAGGTAGGGTACAGAGTTACTCTTTGAGTGCTATAGCTAGTGAAGGGGCAAGGCTAGGCCTGCTGCTCTCATGACCCCAGGGTCAGCTTTCCTTGCTGTCACAGGTAGTAGTAGAGTATCACACACCCCATTCCACACCTGTGCCACCTCACAACAGACAAGTGGTAGGGCCTGCTCTTCCTTGCTCTCATCCTCAGGGCTGGCTCACCTGTTTGGAGTCAACTCTCCCACACTCACATCTTCGAGACTGGCTCACGCCTACCATCAAGGCCAGCTCACTGTGCTGCCTGGGCAAGGTACAAGGACTGCTCTCCTAGTGCTGCCACTGGTGACAAATGATGCCAGCTCTCCAGAGTACCACTATTCAGTGAGGGGCTGGACCAGTTCTGCACAGTTCCTGGAGATTCAGATGATCCCTAGAGGCTGCTGGAACCAGAGACACCCCTATGTTCTCTAGTGGTAGCATGAACCACAGACATTGACTCTGATCCCTGCCACTGCATCTTCAAGGACTCAGACATGGCTCTCAGTTGCAGCTTGGGCTGGGACCTCACCATGGCCTCCATGGCCCAGGTGACAGGACTGGCCACTCGAACCAGGCTACTCCTCTCCACCCCCGAGTCTCCAGTTCCATCTCTCCTCATAATGTTCAAGGTGCTCCACTTCTCTTTCACACCCATCTGACTACCACATACTCTCAAAATGTGATGCAGGCAGGCCAAAAGACTGGAAGACTCCTGGGTGGCATCCCCCATTCATGGTGCATGGTGACGCATGTTGGCAAGCAGGTATCTATGGCCTTCCTGGGCTGTGCCCTGGAAGGTAGGTCTGTGGGTGTCTTCCTCCTTATGAGCTGTGCTGCCTAAATTTGAATAGAATTTTATGACTCCTATGTATAAAACAGCTTTGGGCTTTGGCCACCACGACAGGCATCAGGCTAAAATGAATAAATGAATGTTCTTCCCCTGACTGATGTAAGAGCAATATCACCAACGAGGTGCCTCTGCCCATTGCCAGAAGGAGCTCTTTACATTCTTATTCAAGAATTTACATAATCACATTGCTAAAATAAATAATATCCATGGAAATCAAAGAATAGAACTATACCTTGTGTTAAATATAATATAAATGAGAAAGCAGAGTATATAGTCAGCTTTTTTCACCCAAGACAGTGTTTCTCTGTGTAGCCCTGGCTGTCCTTAAACTTGCTTTATAGACCAGGCTGACCTCAGACTCAGAGATCCACCTTCCTCTGCCTCCCAAGTGCTGGGATTAAAGGTGTGTACCACTGCCTAATCAGATTGTATATTCTAATATATGTGTATGTAACAGAGTTGATATCACATTCCAACATAGTTTACCTCCTCATTCTGACAAATCAAAATTCCAACTGACGAACATCTGACAGTACTTGTAGTGTCAGAGGTCAGACTGATCTATAGAATAACAGGATTAACAGGATCCAAGTGAGATGACAATACTTTTGTCCAATGGTCTAGTGAAGAACTGTAGAGTTAAGGAGAGAGGGAAGAAGGTTAGAATGAGTTGGAAAGTGTCCTCTCAAAATTGGCATAGTCCATTCAAGGCCTCAAGTGGTTACATATACAGGTAGGGAGTTTAAGAAGTCAAATAGGTAGACCTAATCCAATCTGTTTTGTGTCCTCACATGAAAAAATAAATGCTCACAGACAACAAATCTCACTGAGTATGTGGGGCTGGAGAGATAGCTCAGTCAGTATTTGACAAGCACAATGGCCTAACATTTACTCCAGAACACAAGTAAAGAAAATCAAGCATGGTGGCACAGGTTTATAATTCCAGTACTCAGTAGCAGAGACAGATGGATCCCTGGGACTTGCTGGGAAGCCCTCAGCTAGTCTGCTTGAAGAATTCTAGAACAGTGAGAAACTTTGTCTCCATAAAAGATTGACAATGTTTCTGATGTTCTCAGGCTCTACACATAATATGTACATATGCATCATACACATATGCATTAGTGTACACACACACACACACACACACTCACACACACACACAAACACACACTCACCCACACACAAAACAAAGTAAAATAAAAAATTTATATGAGATTTTCATTTTGATAGGTCACATATGAGCTTCACTTCACATTCACAAAAAAAAAAAAAAAAAATCATTAAAGAAACATATCTATAGCTTTGAAGACAATAAACACCAGGAAGCAGTCTCCTTTCACCTCAAGTCAAGAGAACTGTACATTGTATGTCTCTTGTCTTCCTTCTTCCATCTTCTCTAACCTCCCCTTCATGTGCACACTGTTTCTTCTCTCCTGTTATCCTGTCCAAAGGCCACAGACTTTGATGTAACAATTCAACATGCAGAAAGAGACTATGGGTAATGGGACAAACCATGACCGTCACAGGTGAGGCTGTTGTTCTATTTTTTTAAATTGTTTTATTTATTTACATTCCAACCATTGCTTCCCCTCCAAGTCCCCTTCCCACACTTCCTATCTCATTCTTCTTCCCCCTGGCATCTGAGAGGGTCTTCCTCCACCAACAGACTTCTTCCTCCCCTAGGGCCTCAAGTTTCTTAAGGATTAGACATATCTTCTCCCACTAAGGCCAGACCAGGCAGTCCTCTGATATATATACTGAGGGGCTCAGACAAGCCCATATATGCTCCTTGTTGGTAGCTAAGTCTCTGGGGGCTCTCTGGTGTCTGGGTTAGTTGAGACTGCTGGTCTACCTATTGGATCACCAAGGATATTGTTAATTCTTATTCTGAAACAGTACTATTGAGTAGATCCAGAATGCAGATGTGTGAGTCAAGTGAAACAGGGTACTCCTTTGCATGAAGACTGGTTATGACCATACTTTTGGATACATACAGTACATCTTACTTTAATATTGACAACACAGCTGTTTGGTATGCTTTCATTGATTCAAAAAATACCTCTGACCATTCAGCATAACCTCTTGTATGTCTTTCTCCCAGAGCTTACCCTTTCAAGGACTAAGGACCACATATATTCTAATTCTGCATTTCCCTGTGTTTTATATACTCATCTTTGACTAGCTTATATCTTTCTCTTTAAAATATTTTTACAAGATTAATAAGGTGCAATGAAGATATGCTATCAGAATAAGTGTAGAAATAAATGTCTTGAAGAAGTCTCCATAGAAAAATTTTCCTCCCTTGTACCATGTATGAGGACTCTTTCAAGAAGGTTCTGATAAAGAAGCCAAATTTGAGGAAGTGTAGTAGAGTTTAAAAAGTAAAGTTGCTGTAAACTCATTTACTTTTGCATTTGCTATTTTTCTCCCATCTCTTTCACTTAAATGTTCTCTTACTCCCCTGAGGGTGTTGACTTTCATTTTTCTTCTCTAAATTAGGTAGTACATATGCAGTAGCGTTCTAATTAGGCCCTTTCTAGTTGCTCTCTTAGAACACGGTAAAGTTTCAAGATACAATTTTTCCTGAACCTATAAGAGATGACCCAGGATGAGAAAGTTCAGATAGCTACAATTTCAACAGAGTCAGCAAGATGCCTGACATAGCCCAGGGCATCTGCCTGTCAAAGTCTGATGATGACAAACAACCCTGCAGAGGATCAGCCTTGGGGGCCGATGTTCATGACTTTCACTTTCCTTGGTAATCATATGTCAAACTGCAAAACGTTGCATAACACAAGGTTTTTATATACATTATTAGATATAATTGATGTATTTTGCCTGGTAGACATTCTTCATTTTTAACAGATTTCTCTTTAACGAATCATTAGTAAAGTATTTGTCCCTCTCTCATATGATTTTTATATTGGCTGATTAGTCAATATCAAGTGGTTGAATATTATTTTTTCAAGTACCTGATTATAATTCTATTTATGTCAATTTGAAATGTTCATCCAATGCCTTTCATTTGCTTCTCGTTATTATTGTGAAATCATTATTTATTGGTGGAACTACTTTTTGCTTGAAAAAGTATAGCCACTTTTAAGTTTCTTAAAAATATAATCATGGGCAGAGCTTCTTGAAATGAACTTTTGCGACTAGTTTATTTAGGTTATTAACGTAGCCTTCCTTAAGCCAACATGCACCTTCTAGAAGTCTTCTGACATGTTTCACAAACACGGCATTTTTTTTAACTTTTTTTTTCCATTTTCAAATTGTGGTAGAGAATTACAAAAAGGGGGGAGGGAGAGTCCTTTTATTTTGAGGGAGAAACCAGTGTATTTCCAGATGATTCATTACCAAGAAAACTCTTACTTGCCTGCAGTAGCCACAGGTTCAGTTGTTGAACGAGGTGCTACTCACAGGTTACATGCACTCAAGGACTAGATTCCTGCATACTTGTCATCTGTAATCAAGAGCTGGCCTCTTCTGACATAGTTTTGAAGGTTTGGCATTTTGTATAATAACAATAATATGAATTTAATCTGGAAAAGCTTCATACAAAAATGAAAAATAATCTATTTTGATATTGCAATATTACATCCTTCCATTTCCTGTGATTTCTCCTGCATGTTTTAAGACTAACTCCCCACACAAGACTGTTTTTGCTTCTTATATGTACACAGAAAGGTTCAAAGCATACACTTGCACATTTATCCCCCTGCACCACCACCACACACACGCAAATGGAGTACACGCTGAACTAAAATAGCAACACAAATGGCTGGCATAGTTGCTTTTCTATATCATTCCTCCTATAGACTGTGGATGTTATAGCATGCTGCAGGAAGGCAAGTAGACTAAGGCTTAAAACATCCCCGTGAACCACAAAAACTCTTCCTATTTCAGCTTGGGACACCCAATGATGCTCCCTCCTGCCTTAGACCATAACTGTCCTCCAACAAGACTAAAGTCAAGACTTAAGGCATGGAGAAAATAAAGTTAAGTAAAATAAGACAGCGTTACCTGAATAAGAAGGCTTATAATGGAAAATAGGAATATATCATCTGTGAGGACATTGCTTAAAATATGGAAGATAGTCATTCTACTAGAAGCAGAGTTTCAAATTTAGTTTCTTTTCCTGTAAATTTGAGAACTTTGGAGCTCATGTTAAATAGGCTTAACTGTATCACAACAAAGGAAAATTAAAAATATGTATTCTGTATTAAAGAAACTAACCAAAATGGCATTTGTTAATGCTGCATGATAACTAAGATGTATTAAACATAAATTGTATCTGTGTTTGTGACCAACAATTACTTTGCCTGACTTCGGAAGCAAGACTATGCCTCCTGTATCGACTCATCATCTATGAGTCAATACATGACTTCAATGAACTCAGTGTGTGGGAGAAGACACACAAAGCCAGAAAATCTTTGCCTATAACACAACCCCATGCCAGATATTCCAAATCGACTTAGTGACTAAAGCTCATTTAGTCATTGTGTGCGTCAACACGGCACACAATATCTTTGGAGTCAGTGTCAGGGCTCATGGAGACTATCCCTGGGGTGATTAGAAATAGTAGAAATGTTGACTGTTGACATGGAAGCTCAAAGATGGTGCTTGACCAGACTCACTACAGCCAGTTACCATCTGGTTGACAATCTCGGCTGCACCTCTGTTCTCATTATTCTGCACAGTAAACTTATTAGGAAGTTTAAAGGCATTTTCTGAATTGCGTTTTGAACTTTCTATTTTCTTAGTTCCATTTTATGTGCTAGTTGCATGCCAAAGGTTAAGTAGTGGAAAGATAAGTATGTTCTCTTTTTATTCTAAAACCCTCTATCACTTCAAGGCTGGATACAGAAACTTATTCATATAGTTGTTTTCACATATTATAGGTGTGTTATAGACCACAGAAGATCTGAAAAGAGAAATATGTACAAACAAAGTAGTGTCTTTGTCATTCTCCATGTTATTTAAGGTCAATCAGAAACTAATATAAATATGTGCACCTTCCTACTAACTACACCCCAAGAATGAGAGCTGAACTATTTCCATGACATTTTGCTAAACATACCCAGCTTTATGAACAATAGGAGGAGACAGGGCTCCTTACAGAAAGCATGCATCTTGAAGAGCTACATATACCATTTCAGTCCAAAGAGATTTTCTGTTTGTGCAAATTTAAGATTATTAAATGATTTTAATGGGAGTAATTTTACAGCTCTAATTACAATGCTTATTATCATGAAGAATTTCATATAAATATGTTGCAATTAGCATGCTCTGAGGAAAACCAAAGATGATTTGTCTTACTCAAGATTTCTGAAATTCATAACTTCTCTGTATATTAATTTCTCAGCTCCAACAATGTCAGTGGACTATTTTTGTATAAACGAAATGGTTGATGTGTGGTCCCCCACAGGATAACCAACAAAACAGTTAAGAGATACAGATACACTTGGCTGGATTAGTTCCCAATGCCCATTAAATCACAGGACCATGTGCTTTAGATACTTAAAGTTGCTTTATTAAATTTATCTTTCAGCTAAGATATATATACATATATTCTTAAGGTGCCAGAAAACAAATTTCTCTTCTCAAATCCTATCCAACCAGAGATCTTCAGAGAATTTCTGTTTACATGTTGATTAATTCCATTTTTGGCGGGTAGTTTAGGAGACCTGTAAAACCTTTAAATCCAATAAAATAACTCCACTGCTCAAGCAGGGTTCCAGCATCTATGTAATCCTGCATTCCTAGTGGATTAGTACTCTTAATTAACTAGGCGCTTCTTAACATATAAGGAAACAATAGTGATTTCAGAAGATATCTATTATTTATTTTCAAGTGTTTGTTCTACTTCCTCAATTTTAACCTGCCAAAAATTAAGCAAATGCTTATGAAAAATTAATGACTTTTCTCCTTCCTTGACCTTTTAATTAACTTTTAATCTATGGTATTATACTGGGACATCTCTTGATACCAAATATGTCTAACATGTAAAAGATAGGGATTTAAATGATTTAGATAAACATCTGCCTAGCACAGAGGCACTAAATTGGCAAAATTAGGATATAGGTTGCTGAATGACAGTTGTTTTCTGAAAATAAAAGGTGATGCTCCTTTCACTTCAAAAAAAAAAAAAAAAAAAAAAAAAGCTTGTGTTTACAAATATGTGCCCCAAACATACATACTTATATAGTAAGCTCTTGCTTATTTCTGTGCAAAATTCTAAAAAAATGAAATAAGAGGAGAGGTGATACCTAGTTATTCATGAAAGACATGTTTTACTAGATAAAAAAAATAGTACAAATTCATAAATTCCATCATGTAGTGAAGCACTATTGTTTTGTTTAGTTGGAGTGGATTCTGTCAACAGCAATTTAAAATAATCAGTTCAATGATATGATCCTTGGTTAGTGTTCAGATAATTACTATGCTTATGCCTAGTAATTTTCAGCTATTAAATGAAATACAAGTGGCAAATAGAGACAGGAAGGTTAGATTCTTAATACCCCCTTTACTGTATATGTGCAATTTGCCTTCTAATAACAGAAAGGATGTGGCATTTCACATACATCTTATGCATAAAATGGAAATAATCCTAGCTACATAATGCATGCCTAGGTAACACAAACACCTTGAGATTTGTGCACTATGTAGTAGAAACAGAGAGACAGTGATAGAGTCAATATTGTTCGTGAATACTGAGTACACTGGTCTCTGTTGATAAACCTGCCACAAGAAAGACAAGGAGAAGAGGGTGTATTTGAAGCCTGGACATTGTAGGCTTCAAAACAACAAACATATGCACACAAGCACACATACATGTACACACATGTACATACATTTTCTTGGAAACACTTATAAGGTTAAATAAGGATATATAGATGAAAGATTCCCAGGAACTGTTAAAACACAAAAGATCGAATACATACTAAGAATAGGAAAACCCAAGACAAAAGAATCTCAGGAACATGATAGGATCAAAGAAGTCTTAGCTTATTATGGGATTTTGATTCACAGACCTCTTCCCCACAGTTTATGAATCTGTTCTCCCCGATCCTGCTAGCATACAGGAAATATGCTGCCAGCATATATTTTTGTTTTTATTTATTGAAACTTTAAAATTAAAATTTAATTGTATCACTTTCCCCTTTTCCTTTCCTTCCTCCAAACATTCTCATATCTCCTCCCTTCAAACCTCTTATATCCCCAGTCACTCACCCCCAAACTTAAGTCTTTTTTATTATCATATTACATATTTGTATTAGACATGTAACTTAAGTCTTTTTTATTATTATTACATATTTGTATAGTAGACAAGACATGTAACTTAAGTCTTTTTATTATCAATATTACATATTTGTATAGTAGAGAAGACATGTAAGCACAGCCTACAGAGTCTGTTTAGTTTGGCTTAGTTGCATATGATTTCAGACTTTACCAGATAATCACTTAGTAGGCTTTCCCTGAAAGAGGCTAATTGTTCATTTCTCAGAGATTATTGTTTGCCTGTAGTTCTTGCTCTAGAGGTGGAAACCATTGAAATCGCTGACCCCGGGTCTTTATTAGGCAGCCACATGGTTGATATACGATGGGTGTAGCTTCCCTGCAAATTCTAGGAGGCACAATCTCACAACAGACCTCATGATCCTCTGGCTCCTACAGTCTCTTCAACAACATTCCCTGTGCTATAGGTACAGAAATGTGTATTGAAAATATACCTACTGGGGCTAAGCTCTCTAATACTCACTGAACTCTGAATTATGACCAGTTTTGGGCAATGATCCCTATTGGTTGTAAAAAGAAACTTCTTTGGTGAGAACTTAGAGCTACATTTATATATGTGTGTGTACATGAGTACATTTTAGAATGCACTGGGGATTATGCTGGTCTAGTAAAGTGGTGCTAATAGGCTTTTTTCAAAATCTATGACTCCCATCAGTCCCAGGTCGTTGGATAATTATCTAGTACCAAGCATGTTAAAAGGCCCTTAAGTCCAAGTTAACAACTATTGGTTACCACCAAGATCTGAGTGTCAGTATTACACTTTGAGGGGTACCTTGCCATGATGGTCATTGTTAGAGTTCACAGTCATCACAGCTGGATAAGGCTGTTGATTGCTTCCCACCCTTGGCAGCTCACCCAGACGTTAATGCTTCTATTTTTTCCTTTTTATTATAAATTATTTATTCTTGATATCCTTAAAAACGCAGGTATGAAACATACCTGGCCCTTTAGGTTTTGTTTCATAGTAACTATTGTATTTTACATTTTAGTCATCATGATTTAATTTTTTAACAATATTATTTTGATGGCCATGCTTTATTTTATATTGGTGCTTTTTTCAACAACAAAAATTTGGCCCACCAATCCATACCTAATGTTATGAATATAATTCAAATATTTTTATTTTTGGAGTTTATTTTGTTTCTTTCTACATGTTTTTTGGATTCCATATACATAGGAGTATCTGAGACAATTAATTTTCATTGGAGATGTCAGAATAAAATGGCAGATATAATCATTCTTGCACTTGACGTCAGGTTGTATTATCTGCCTGTTCTCCCATGGAGTATGAACAGGCAACAGGAATTAGACCCAGGAGTTATTGGGCAGTGAACCCCATGAATACACCTGTGTGCACAGTGACAAGGTTTCCTCCAAGCTGAAGAGCTTGACCAAGATGAAACTATCTTGAAAGGACACTCACTGCCAATGTTTTCATCAACTGGAAGTCTTTGTAGACTGATTTCAACTGATTCAACATAGGGAGGTATTTTTTTTAACTCGGTATTTTATTTATTTACATTTCAAATGTTATCCCCTCTCCTGGTTTCCCCTCTGGAAACTACCTATGCCATCCCCGCTTATCCTGCTTCTATGAGGGTGCTCCCCCATCCACTGAACCACCCTAGCATTCCTCTACTCTAGGGCATCAAGCCTTCACAGGACCAAGGGCCTTCCTTAATCTCCTTCCCACAATAAGTGATAGATTCACCCTCCACATACATTCAAACGTTTCTAAATTACATATTCTATGTTCTCAGATAGTCCAGAAAATTAAGAGGCAGAAGGTGTCTGTGTTGAGGCACAATTTCCCAATGGATTTTTATTTTGAAAATGTTTATTATTGACAACATTCCTACAATCTACAAAACTCAAACAAATATATTGAAATGCCTTTTGAAAATAGAGTACACTACAATTACAAATTACAAGAGATCAATTATTTTTAAAATTATATAATTTTGCTTATGTATTTTATGTTATAGTATAATTGAACTTGTAACTTGATTCTTTCTCACCCTAAAGCATTCATTTCCATTCTTGCTTTTGATATGTTTAATTTAACTTTTCTCTCCTTGTTTTATTTTCATTTTTATGCTACCTTCCTTTATTTCATTCATTTGTTAATTTTCTTTTGTCACTAATTATTTTTATACTTTATGTTATGCTTTTCATTATTTATGTCATCATCTGAGTTATGGTCATTGGTATTGTGTTAACTCCTTTTAATTGATCTTAATTATTTGTATCTATATTTGTTTAATTTGGTCCTAGTGTTGTGGCAGATGCTTGTTTTACCCTCCCTATACTACTGGGCAATGAGCAATCAAAGGAAGACTATTCACAAAGAAAATCTGCAAACAAACCCACAATATATCCATCTCAACAGATGCACAAATCACAAAATTAATATAAAAGATACAGGTAAAGGTAGGTTATCTAATTAATTCCACAATTAACCAAAGCCAAACCTGAGTTTTCTTAAAAGAATTTAAGATCTGGAGAGATGGCTCAGCACTTAAGAGCACCAACTGCTCTTTAAGAGGACCCAGGTTCAACTCCAAGCACCCATATGGCAACTCACAACTGTTTGTAACTCTCGTTCCAGGGGATCCTACACCCTCACACAGACAAAAATGCAGGCAAAATACTAACACACATGAAATAAAGATAAATAATAAATTTTAAAACAAATTTAAAATCTATTTGTAAATGTGACTAGTGTTGCTAGAGACAACATAAACAAGCTAGGGAAAGAAAGAAATTTGAGATTTGGAAAAGAAAGCAGCAACATGAATGAGGAATCCAGCAAGGAAGTTGAGATTTTGAAAAGCAAACAAACTCAAATGGTGGATACAATCAAGAAATACAGTAGAGAGATTCCCTAGAAGAGAAGACCAAGGGGAAGGAAGAATACCCAAGATGGAAGACAAAGATAGGGAAATGCTGCATTTGGATATCAATAATGCACGCCACACCTTTATCTTACCAGGTTCCTACGTCCTGTGGTTTATATATAGCATATATCTATTTATCATGGTTCTGGAAAATGAGGGATCCAAGCCAAAGATGCTGGGAGGACTGGAGGCTGGGGAAGGCTGCCCCTTATGCTTCCAATATGTTTTGTGTTGCTGAACACTAGGAAGAGAATAGCTCAGAGACCTCACATGGTAGACAGTGCAGGGTGGGGGGGAAAGTTCTCTAAAGAACCAGAACTGATAGAACAAAAACTATTATATAGATTGTAAACCAGTCTCATAAAAATAGCATACAGTCTATGTTCTGGGTAGTGCAGCAATGGCTGTCTCAAGATGGCAAAGCTGAAAGGAATCTGGTAGCTGTTCAGTCCATGAGGCTGGATATCAGTAGTCCCACTCAGGTGTTAGAGCCATGAAGGGTTCCTGGTAAGCTGCTGATCTTCATTCCAGCTTGAAATCCTGAAGAAGTTGGTTCCAATACCTGTGGGTGAATGTCTCACCACAGGACAGATGAATTTGCCAGTGAGACTGATGGCAAGCAGGAAAAAACAGTTTCCTTCTTCCATGTTCTTTTATATGGGATGCTCTCAGAAGGAGTGCCCCTTATTTATGGTGGGTTTTCCTGTCTCGAATAATCTGATCAAGAAAATATCTCAAGCCATGTTCAACAGCATAAGCTTTAGTTGATTAAACGTATAGTCAAGTTGGCAACCAAGATTAGCCATCATATCTTTTAAAGGTTTTATAATAAAATTGTAGCTTACTTATGTTGTAAAGGCTGTATGCCTTAGCACAACCACATTGCTAATCAAACGTCATAGCACACATATGAGGACATTTGGACCAGAGGACATTTCTTTACACATTTGTTTACTTTTTCTAGAACTGCTACCCACGGTTTGTACATAGCTCACCTCCCCACTTCTCCCCAAATGTTGCCATTCACTTAGGTCATGACATTGTACTCTATTTTGTGTCATCTACCTCTCTATACTCTGACACTTTCTGTTCTTCTTACCAGACTTAATTAAAAAATATTCCTTAATGTTATCCAATCATATCTATAGTACATACCTGTCATATTTATTATCTGTACTCTCAATAATCTCTTTCCTACGAAGGTAGGAATTTCAAAATACTTTTATTTATTGCTAGCTCTAAAATAATGTCTCATAAATAGTAACTCAATAAGTGCCTGATGAATTATAATGAAAGAATAAGCATCTTGTAAGGCTATGTGGTGATAGAACATGGAAGAGTGAGTCAGTGGAAAGGTATTCAAATAATTTAATAAAAGAAAACACTACCATTGAAGAAATATTGACTGTCCATTTGTTATTTCAAAAGGTATCTGTAGATCTTGCTACAGTTGTCTTTAAGAAACATACTACATATATAGAGAAAAACATTTCTACTTGCTCTTTTTAATACCTATTTAGATAGTTAAATTGGTGGGAAAAAAATCAAAGTACTTTTATAATCTTGTATTATCCTTGTGAATTATTTGAGCTTACTAAAATAATACGTATGATTGTTTATACTAACATAAATACATATAGGTATATGATCTGGCAGTAATACAAATGATGAGTTCTAATTGTATCACATTCTGAGTTGAATAATTTGAAGTGCTAAAATCCATTTCTTAGAGGTTAGCATTGTCTTGTGAGAAGTAGTCTAAATAAGCCTACATTTTGCATGCATTGTTCTGCCATCTCTATTAATGTGTCTGTAAACCCATATTTATTTCATCCTTTCATCACTTAGAATTAAGTTGATAAGTTGTTTCTGAGTTAGAGTCAATGCAATGATATTGGAAGCTGACCTTTAACTAAATCACAGAAATATGATGTATACAAATGAACAGATTTCAGTTGCATAGAGTATAGTGACCTAAAGTAGTTTAAACAGGATCCAGCTTTCTAATCTGGAGCTGCTATTAAAAAGAACACTGTAAATTCACTTAAGATATTCAAATATTGATTTGTTTTTTTCCAAATAATAATTGTGCATTGATAAAATAGAAATATGACCCTGAAAGAGGGACTATTTCATATTTTATATTATTACTTTGTAAGATTGAGATACTTTAATTATATTTTTATTTGGAAAATAGAAAGATGATAATACCCACTATTGCCACCACAATAAGACATAAAATATTTTATTTCATATGTTTATTATAAATTCACTAAACTGATAGCAGCATTTATTTGCTTTTATAAGACAAATTTTTGAGTTCATGTCTGGAATCAGCACATAAATATATTTTCTTATACTATCAGCCCATGTTCTTAAGCATTATGTCAGAAGTATATTATCCCTAGTGAAATAAAAGAATATGCTTATCTATAAAACTTGTTCAGATATTAAAATCTGTTTTTAACCTAAAAGATCCTCCCAGTTACATGAGTCTCAGTCATAGTATTCTATCATCATTCAGAAGAATGACTGAGGTATTAGAGGCACACAATAAATTTTCTCCTATGGGCTTTTTGTTTATTTGGTTTTCAGTTTTTGGCTTGCATTTGTTTTCGTGGTTTTTGTTTGTTTTTCGTGGTTTTTGTTTGCTTTTGTTTTGTTTTGTTTTGTTTCTGAGCCTGGGTTTCTCTGTGTAGTCCTGGCTGGCCTGAAAGTCACTTAGTAGACCAGGCTGGCCTCAAACTCAGAGATCTGCCTGCCTGTGCCTCCTGAATGCTGGGACTAAAGGCATCTACCACTGCCCCCTGGCTAAGTAATTTTTAATTCATTGCATCAGGAAATATTTTTGGTTTTGTTGTTTTGTTTTTGTTTTTTCTGTTTGTTTTGTTTTGGATTTCGGTGTTGTTTTGTTGTCGTTGTTGTTGGTTTGGTTTGTTTGTTTATTTTTTGTAATAGTGTTCTGGCTCTCCCAAGTTAAACCAGAAAGGCCTTACAAATAGGAAAATACAGAAGCAACTCGCACGGAGGAGCTGCAGATATTTGAGCACTTACTGGTCAAATGTAGAAGATTAAAGTTCACTCAACTTGAATATAAAACAACAAAAATAAAATCTGGAATGTGCAAGGATATGCCACGGAAGTCTTGCTCTGTCTAAAGCAGAAGGGGAAATATCTGAGTGTGTAAAACTGACAGAAAATATGTATTTCCTCTGTTAATGTTGTTGATCTTGAACTATGCCAGGGCCTATTTAAAATATGAACCTCTCTAAAAGCCAGGCATCGTGAGTGCCCATTTCTCTCCATTAAATTAGCAGACCTTGCTTAGCTTGAAATACCACTCTGACCTGGTCAGGCAAGCCTATGATGCTCCAGTCTCTCCGTGACTGTTGTCCCCCTGAGCTTTATCAGCCACATTCAGAACAGCATGTGTCCCACTGGACTCTTTGGTGATGCTGATTCCCAAATGCGCATCCTCTTCCATCTTTGGGGACAGAGGATCACTTCACTGTACAGATCTGCTTCTCTAGCCACAGTGCATGAGATCACCTTCACGTTACTCTGCCTGTGTTATAAGCATAGCTTCCTGTTGTCACCAGATATATCTTCACAGATGGACATAGGCTTTTAAAACTTTTTCTTTCTGACACCTGTACAGCTTATATCTTTGAGGTCTAAGAATTCCTCATTAAATTAAAAAAAAAAAAAAAAAAAAAAAGCTTGCCTTGGCTACGATCCCTGGCTTACCTTCCCATGGTCCCAGGACTCTCAATCACCTTCTTTGGACAACAGCCTTTTGATCACCTGAAACCACCAAATACTCTCATGCTGAATTTTTGTTTCTGAAATATTGTGGCATTTTGCCAATGAAAATCCTCTCCAGACATCAAAGCTTGGAGAAAATGTCATCTCCCCCATGATCCTATTCCTGGACTCTGCCTTTCACACCCAACTCAGAGTGAAATTCCCACCAAACGTTATTCAGCCTGCATTTCCTGCCTTTTTGCTCTGTATTTATTATACTAGCCATTATTCTTTTATTATTAATACAGAATTATTTATGGGCAAACATAATGGCACATTTTAACGCTTTGCCTACAATGCCTAAGAGGGAACAATAGTTATAATAAAAGATATATCTTTTTTACTGAAAATATCACTATCAATACTTACAATAAAATATTTTTAAATATACATAGTAACAACAGGACAGGAAAACACACATGATCTCTATATTACAAGAATGGAACATGAAAATGCTTACATTAATAACTGGATGGGTTTAGATGGGTGTCGTATTCGATACGATAAGTAGACAAGCAGACAGGAAAATAAATCAAAATTGTTCTTTGATTTCAAGTTTTCAGAGAAAAAAGATTTTCAGATACTTTATTGAAAGGAGTGACTTCATAATTTCCCCAACTGTCATCCTTCAGCCAATAGACTCCTGGGGAGTTGGGCAGATTACACACCAGGAGCACTGCAGACAATGGAGCTGAACCAGGGTAGGGCAGGGAGACTAGAAAATCAATTCCCTCACTTCCCAGGTGCTGCGACTGGCTCCATTCACATGAACTTTTCAGCTTGGTCTATGAAGAAGGCTTCAGGTAGTGCAGAAGGAGAGAGAATACTGAGCCCAGCAATAACAAATCAATCATGTTGATTGCTGCCCAGTCCAGTTGTACAATTCAGGCAGTAGACAGATCAATGCTTTTATTTTCTTTTGTTGTTGTTATTGTTCAATAATTGAGTTGTTTCTTGAGAGAAGGGTACCAGCCTTTCTCAATATTCTGGTCTTCCAAGAAAACATGCGTATCATTTCAATCACCTAGTGTTGCACCATGGAAATGGAGGTATTAATAATGGCCCTCATTGTTGATGTCTTATGTTACAATGCGCCTTCGATTAAAATCAGGGCAGGATTAGATCATCTGTAGCCAGATATCCAGAATATTCAAAATTCCTGTCCATATGGCAAGTGGAAAGCCCATGTTACTATATTAAGGGTAATTCATTTAAGATATTAACATTGAATAATTTATAAAATGGCCTCAAACTCAAGGCCAAGACAATGAAAATGATTTTTACACATGTGGCTATGCTTGTCTGTTCCTTTCTGGAAAACAACAACAACAAAACACCTATAAGTTACAAATGTGTTATCATGAGTTAGAAGTGAAATGATCTGCATTGAATATATCAGAATTTGTGTAGGAAAGATTTGATTGAAATAGTGGCTTTGTGTTATAAAATATCCCAAGTATATGTCACTGCAATTTTTGTTGGCTGTCCAGGCTTCTACTCTCACTCTGTTACCACTAAGTGTCACACCCCCTGAGCTATGAGTGAGACAGAGAGATACAGAAAACACTCAGTGTGGAGAGAAAAAGTGTTTACTTGGAGATGGATGGCCAAAACTTTAATAATAATAATAATAATAATACCAACAACAATACTAGGATGGTGATCGTGTGTCCCCTGGAAACAGTATTGAAATTTGGGTTTCGACATCTTTTTCCCCTCTTTTAAAAGTGATAAGAGAATTTGTAGAAAAATAATTGTATAAGAGAACATGCCCTTCTATGCAAAGATGAGACACAAAGTTTATACTCATGACAGTCATTGGCCCCTGAGACATTATAGCCACCCAATCTCTGCTGTATCACCATCCTATTTTTAAATATAGAGACATAGACATGGATTTCTTAGAAGAGATGATGAAAATATTGTGATAGTGTTGATAAATGAAAAAAAGTCATTTATTTTAGTTGCATAGTAGGTCGTGTTTTGCTACTCATCTACCTAGAAGATCCACTCCTCAAACTGAATGGCTATTGCTGTGCAGAATAGCAGTAGATGTTTTAACATAAGCCATTACCCTGAACTTAAGGAAAGCATATTTTAACTGGAGATAGATAGAGCCTGGATTTGTTTTAGTAAAATCCTGATTTGCCCAAATTCTTTCGGTAACTATGGTTTCCCCATAGTAGACACAGAAGTGGATGTAGTTTTTATTTCCTAATAAGACTCATTGGGTATGAGATCTGACTTAGAGCCTTTTCCTGGGAATACAAAAGGGATAAGTAAAAATGTAAAAGAAAAATTACTAAACTGTCCCTTGACAACCAAATGGTGGATCATAAATTGGAGTGTCTATGCAAATGAAGTAAATAATTAAAAACTCCAAGAACAGCATTGACTAGGTGGTTGATGACTGGCAATTATAAAAGCTGAATTTTTAATATGCATACATCTAAGGAGCCAGTAAAAATTAGCTCGCAGACTAATGGACTTGCCTTTCTTCCAAAGCAGAATTTTAATGAGCGCATTATTTATAACAGGAGCCCAAGAAGTGAGGTATTCTTGCTTAGTCTCATTTTTTAGATTCCCTGACACCTTATCCATTAAACCATGAACTTCTTTACAGGAAAATAATACTTTATACACTGGGAAGTAAAGGTCAAAATGACCTAGGAAATTAGTCACACTGCATACTCTAAAGATATGCAGTGTGGGACACCATATAAAGTTGACTTCTACTCAAGGGGCAGATACCAATTCTTTGCATTCCCAGTGATCCAATTTCATTCCATGTAGATTTTGTTCCTGGTGCTAATAAATAGTTCTCCATACACGACCTAAGTGGTAAGTTTATGAGAAACATGGGATCATGGAGAATATACAAATTGTTTTATGTATATTTTGCAACACCAGGATAGTTTTAATAATTCTGATGCTGATATCTTGTTTAATGGCTAATTCTTTAAAGCCATTGAAAACATTTCTCTTTTTATTCAGCAAACCAATTTATTGCTTGCAGTCTATCTTCTGAGCCTTCCAGCATCGTTTGTTGTTTTCCTTAAGGTTAGATGGCTATTTTCATTTGGAGATTTTAAACAGAGCTCTGTCCGGTCTTGCTCTCATGACTCCTTCCTCTGTAATAGTGAGTAAGCACCATTTGGCAAAAGGCATCTGGATTTTATTGTCTAGGTGACATTCTCCCCATGAACTATGACTCAGGAAAAGCCAGGTCCAAGGATGAGTCAGGGGAATAGATTACTCAGGGATGCTTTAAGCAAAATTCCACCACTCTGTTCCCAAATTCAAATTCTCACCTTCACCCTAGGACTGGCCTAAACTCCCATGACTAAGAGATAGGACGAAAGGAAGCAGTGCCAAGTGGGACATGACAAATGAGCTCTCGGTTGTGCAAGCTTGTCTTCTGCTGGTGTCTTTACTCCTTTGGAATTCTACAAACTTGTGCATATGCTCATAAGTACAGAGCTGGACCTTTTGAAAACTCACATGGTAATTTTAGGACTTAGTTTACTAAGTCCTATATGATGTCCACCATGGGTCAGAAAACAGGAAAATGCCCACAACATCATAGGTACAAGAGTATGTCTTCACTGGCCATCTTTGAGTAACAAGGTAGAGACTGTAAAGTTACCCGGGAGCACTAGATGGTGGGTACAGTTAAGTTTTTGATATTCTTGCTTCTGAGGATCTATGTTTCTTTTCTTTTCCTTTAGGCTATTTTTTCCTTTGGCACATCTTATTGAGAGATTTCACTTTCTGTTGTATCTGTATGAATTTTTTTATATATAAAACCATTGTTTATTTCTTTGTTAAAAATACTGTAACATAGTTATTTCCTTCTTATTTGTGTGTGCATATGAATGTGTTTGGGTGTGTGTTGGGTGCAGATATGTACACATGTGTGTGTGCATGAGTGTCAAGGCCAGAAGTCGACCTTGGGAGTTCTTCCTCGGGAGCCATCTGGTTTGTAGGATACAAACCTCAGCACAAAATTGGGAGTCATTAGTGGGAGCCTCCTTACTGCATGTGTTTATTGCGTTCATTGAACAAGAAATGCAGTTATTGGTTCTCTTTTCCTATCTGTTCCCTTCAGCTGGTATCATGGCTTTCTCCATTCCCAAGATGCTTTGGAGGTACAGCCTCAGATCTCAGATTTTGTTTCTCCCTGCATTGTTTCCTGCCGTCTGGACCTCAGATGAAGACACATTGCCCTTTCTTTTTACTCTGGTTCATTTTTTTAGACAAAAAACAAACACCTGTAATTCAGTTAGACATTTTTAACTCTTTAACTTAGAAGAGAATTTGTAACTAATTAAAAAAATCTCAAGATACATTTTCATGTAAAACTTTTCTTTGGTCTGAAAGTTAGTTCTTCATAGGTACTTGCAAGTTGTCACTTTCAATAATCCATTTCATATGAACAACACTAAATAGAGTGAGCAAGTTGTACTTATGTATACAAGTATGTGTTTGCATGTGTGTGAGTGTGTGTGTGCAAATACCTACAGGAGACCTCATAGAATTGAAAAGGAATGAGAGGAGTTGAGGAAAAAACATGAAGTAGAAATGATGTAAATGAAGTTATACAGTATTCATGTTTGAAATTCTCAAAAGTAACAATAAATGTTAAAAAAAGAAATAATCTCTTATTTATGGAAGTAACAACTTGAGTTTCTGAAAGCATCCTTCAGGAGAAGTGGCTTTTTCATTCCTCCTGCACATTTGTAAGTATAAATACATGACCCATAACATTTCCAGCTTTCCCCGTTGTCACACCTTAAAACGGCAAGCACAAAATTTACACCTTTTATAGCAGAGAAGCAAATGCCCTTTAAAGTACTCTCTGACTGACATGAAAATTAGAAGAAAATAAGGAAAGGCAAAGTTTTAAGTTTTATGTACAAAAAAAAAAAAATTAGAGAGATGTCTAATGACGGAATGAGCAAGCTGCCGCTGGTCTGGCCTAGTCTGTCTTTCTATGCTTATAAAAGGATGTTCAATTGTCTCAGAGTCCCAAACTCTATTAAAGAAAAGTGCCAGCAGACACGGTCTTATTAAGCAGACTGTATCTCACTATGCCTACAGCCCAACAGCCTGCTCACCCCTGAGACAACTCTTCCTCAGAACATTATTGTGTTAGGAACTTTCCTTCAGTTGTATATCATGAACGACTGAGGTTAATAGGAAATATAAACTGGAAAACCTGTTTAGGGATATCTGCTATTAAATAAAGTTGCCACAGATTAAATACTTTCTATGTTTGAGGGACACATGGAGGTGTTTGGTAGACACAGTAGTGACAGAAATGAAGGAACTTGAAGGTCAAAATTTAAAGTATTTAAAAATAGAGTCCAAGGTGATGTCATAAAAATGGACTTTTTAAGTGAAAGAGACTATTACAAAATCAAATGAGATGAATTTTGGTACTCACAGGGAACTTTGCTTGCATAACATGGATTTGTGTTTCTAATGTGATCAGGCTGGAAGAGCTGCATCATTCTAAACTTTCAGCATAAAGTTAAAAATTATGATGAAAATTTCTACCTCTTTTCCCCTTTGATAAAAACCTTTGGGTATCAGATTAATATGCAAAGTATATTATAATCCCATATTTCTGCAACAAAAAGACAAAGTAGCACTAAAAATAAAATCCAAATAATTAGTAATGAAAGGATGTAGGTATTTCCTATTCTAAATATAAACTATGGCATTGGTGGAAAATTTTAAATCTTAAATATATGTAGGATTATAACATATATATATATATGTGTGTGTGCATATACATATGCATATGTATACATACATATGTATGCATACATACTCATACATACGAAATGGAAGAAATCAATATCACAGTTATAATTTTTTCTGAATTGACTTATAAATTTATCAGAAATCAAATTTAAAAAAATCCATGCAGGTTTTTTATGGAAAGTCAAATATATTCTAAGAACCATACAGTAATTTATAGTAAGACTAGTCAAAGCCAACATGGTGAAGTATGTCTTCAATTCCAGCACTTAAGAAGCAGAAGCAGGAGGATCTCTGTGAGTTCAAGAACAGTCTGATCTACATAGTAATTTCCAAGACAGCCAGAGCCACATAGAAAGACCCTGAAAAGCCAAGGAGGTAGTCAATAGTCAAAATAGTCCATAGCCAATAGTCAATAGTCAAGACAGGAATGGAGAGGTGGTTCAGGCGATAAAGCACTTGTATTGCAAATATAAGAGTCAGATGCATAATTATTGGCAGTGATAATTAAAACTGACCCCTATAAGAAGAGGAGAAGCTGAGGCTGGAGAATGATTGGAAGATTATGGACTGAAACTAAAGAGAGGATCACAGAAAAGGTGGAAGAAATGGAGGATCAGAACTCGAATTAGTCCTCTGACATTCTCATGAATTTTGGGAACATGTGCCTGTATTCACACATACAGGAAAATCCACAAGCATATAGACAGACAAACCCCCCTGAAACACACACACACACACACACACACACACACACACACTTGTATATACTTAAACTTGTGATATCACCAAGCATATCAAGTCTTATATTCATGACTTTGAATACAAATAGGAAAATTAAGGAAAATAGACTGTGTAAAACATAGGCCCAAAAACATGTCACTAATTTTCCACAAAAGTGACATTTTATTTGCTATGATTAAAAGGAGAGCATGAAGGAAGTAATCTAGTCCTGAGAATAAAATCACATCATCATGAATGTAAGTCATGCTCTGAAAGATAACATGGCCTCCAACAAAAACAAACACCCTTCCTCCACAACTAATCAGGCATGATGGTTCTGCTCTGTAATCCCAGTACTTGGGCGGTCTAAGCAGGCCAGCATGGGCTATATTATATAGCCCAGGCGCAAAAGCAGAACAACAACAAAAGCCGCTTCCGGCACAATAAAGAAACCTAAAATAACTAAATGAGATGGAAGAAATCAAAATTGGAGGGGGTAATCCTGTCTTTGATTTCCTTCTACTGTGTGTGAGTGCAGTGAGAAAAGGATTCTGATGAATCCTGGAGAGAGCCCTCGACCAGAGGAAATAGAGCTCACACTGATGTCAGACCCTGCCCCTTCTCAAATCATGAGGAACAGTTTTAAATTGACAAACTACCCAAAGCACAGAGTTCTGATTAAGCTCTGTAAACTAAGATGCAAACATAAGGGGAAAATTACATCTGTAGGAGTAGTGCAGAATCTATCTCACTTCCATATGGAAAAGATTACATTTGGTTCAGGTTTTGTAACAGATAGATATTAATTCCAAACAAATATTACATGTGAAAGTTAAGTATAAAGCTGCATTTTATACTTATAAAGATTTATTTTTGTTTGTGAGTGTGTGTGTGTGTGTGTGTGTGTGTGTGTGTGTGCGTGGTGGTGTGTATGCCATTTGTGTGAAAGGGCCTGAGGAGGCTAGAAGAGGATGTTACAGAGAGTTGACAGGTGGCTGTGAGCCTCTTATAGGTTTGAGGAAAAAATCAGGTCGTCTTAAAGAGCATTAGACTAACTCCTGAGCTCCCTCTCTAGCTGCCAGAATAAATCAATAATTTTCTCCTCATTGTTTAGTAGGAAGGGTTTACTATACATGCCACAAAATGTTATTTCTAAAAGATATCGATAAGTTGGATATTCCCAAAATAAAATCTTTATGAAACAGAAAAGACACTATAATGAAAGAAGATAGCTGAGAGAAACAAATGCCAGGATACAGAAACATAAAATATACACAGCTCTCTGAGAAAAAAGATTTTTTTTTTAATTTGAAGATTTGATCATAGCACTTTAAAGATGTCCAAGAGACTGATACATATGTGGAAAGGCGTTCAGTATCCTGAGTCACTGACAATTACCAGTTAGACAGGATGAGCTACTACAAAGTCCCTAACACATCTGAAAGTCACAAAGGTGGAAAACACCCGCTTTTATCGAGAAGGTATAAAAAATGGGAAAACAATATTCAAAACAGAATTGTTTACAACAAATCTCAAATAACGCCAAATGTCCATCAACAATAGATTCAAACAATGAGTAAGGCAATCTCATTCATTTTGATACCACAAAGCAATAGTCTTCATATAAGTTTTACAGGCATTAATATAAGTATAAAAGATTACTAAATTGATTATTTTGCTTATGTAAAATTCAAAAGAAAAGACACTGGTAAGCACTGTTAAAAACTAAAATATTAGTAACTTTTGTGAGGTTCTTGGGGTTGGGAGGTGCAGAGAAAAAAGCCCAGTGTTGTAATGATCTACCATTAAACTCAACCCCCAAACACTTGTGATTCCAGCATTTGGTTGCATGTCTGCTGTTTGTTTCCAATAAAAGTGTTTTGTTACAAAGTAAAATAAAAATATACAAAGAAAATCCTCACATCCTCCAGTTAATACAGCATAATATCCTTAAGGCAAGCAGAATTTAAAGGCAGCAGCACCTACCACTAAGTCCAGTGCAGGGAAGTGCAAGCACGAAGTTAACTAAGTGAAGCTGGTTTGTGTTCATCTCAGTTCATCAGCAGCTTTATGTGTTCATGTGCTATGCTTAAGGAAAAGCGCATCCCAATGTCTGCAGCGAGAAAGCACAGATTGCAAATTCAAAACCTGTGCTTGAATTGGGGACTTTTGAATAGTAGTTGTTAATTTTCTTAAGTAATGATTTCTTCCTTGATTACACCTGATTAGCAAAAGAAAATTTCTTTCAGTCAGATTCATTTATATGGAATTTAAAACTTATGAAAATAAGTTTGAGAGCACTTTATATGCGAATGTCTATTTTATATAGTTAACTGTACATTTATGAAGTAAATACAGACTTGCAAAAATATATACAAGTAAATGTATATATCTATGTCTTAAATGAATGAAAAACTGTGCTACTGGTAAACTAAGAATCATTTCTGTTTGAATTTAGAATTCCTTGCATGATTTTTCAGGCATATTTATCTCCTTGATTAGAGCTTGTTTAGACTGATATTAAAATTAGCCTGCACTTCTTGAAGATACAACACCTGATCTTGAAGAATTATATCTAAAACATATTAGTTAACAGAGGGAAGTTATCTGGGGATTAAGTATTTTATACTAATATTCATCCCAAAGAGCATCAACATGCTGATAAATGAGAATTAGCTGTAAATTAAAACCAATCATTAAACTAAGGACATGCCTGAAAGTTAAACAAAATTAAGAAATTAGCCTAAAGTGAAAATTGGTATATGTTGATTAATTTAATTTAAATTATTTCTAGCTCTACTACCCTTGAGAGAGAGAGAGAGAGAGAGAGAGAGAGAGAGACAGAAAGAGACAGAGACAGAGAGAGAAGAGAGAGAGACAGAAAAACAGAGAAAGGGGGAGACAGAGAGAGAGAGAAAGAGAGAGAGAGAGACAGAGAGAAAGAGGGACAGAGACAGAAAAACAGAGAAAGGGGGAGACAGAGAGAGAGAGAGAGACAGAGAGAGAGACAGAGAGAGAGAGAGAAATACTGAGAGAGAGTAGGGGTGATTTGAGAGAGTATGTGTTGCAATAAAAACAGACTCAGATAATAGCCAGCAGGAGTGTCAATAATGCTGATGCTTTTACTAGGTTGTGATCATAGCATGCTTGTTGTGACTGTGAACATGTAGTTATGATGATATTCATGGTATAGTTGGGAAGCACGTCTTCTTCCCTCATGCAAAAGTTGGTCTATGGTCAGAGAGCATTGAGAGCTAGTTTCCAGAAGAGGATGAAGCATTGACGTCAGGAAGACACCACCAAACACTACCTGACATTCTGTTGGCTATTACTCCCTCACTGTGGGTCTGATCAAGGCAAATGTTTCCAATTCACACTTTCCCTCCTACTCAACTGAATGAATGAAATCTACTACTAAAACTATGGTACATTTCTGTGAGATAATATGCCTTAGGCTGCTTAATGAAACTGTCTGTCTTTAGATGGAGGCCGTAATATGACATGGGTTTAATGTACTTAGAATCTGGGTGTAGAGGTGTGTATGACCATGCCTGACAGTTACTAGCTTTTCATTTGACTAATTTGCTCAAGAAACTTTAAAATGTTTACAAACATGTTTCTGTCCTCCTATCAAAGTAATTTTCTGAGAAAGAATGACTTGTGGATTTCTAGAAACTACACAATCCCTGATTGAAGTGAATTCGCCAGTACAGAGTAGACTGAATATTTGCCTACTCACCTTCTCTGCCATGCAGAGAGGCAGCAGAGACCTCTGAGAGGACAGGATAGGGATTGGTGGCCGTTCTCTGTGTGACCCATGAGGCCAGCATTTGATCTTTCAGAGTAGCTCAAATCTCTGCCCACTGGCATCTTTTTATAAGCTCGAGGCTCATCTAAGCTTAGTCAAGGGTAAAGGCAGCCACAGCAGGATAGAAAACCACCAAATACATCAAAAACAGATGTTCCAACCACAGAGGGGAAAAAAAGATGTTACTTTATTCTGCCTCCCACCTCACCATTGGAAGGCAGTGGGTGTTCTTCTTGCTTTCTCTTTCAAGCATCCAACAAACTGTATGAGGCCTACAATAATAAGTAGGGTATCCTTAAAAAGCTATAAATATATTAAAATTATTATTATTATTCTCTGCCCTTGAGAATATCAATTTCACAATCTGGTAGGAAAAATTATCATGCTCAAACCATTTGTCTTGTCTTCAATTGATGATGTTTAAAATACTAAATTTTATTACTGTGCATTTTTGTGCATATCATTTAATCAATCCAATGATACAATTAGGATAATAGAGAATGTACCAATGTCAGAATTGAGTGCTGAGTTAAATTTCCCACTAAATTTCAAAAAACACCTGGAACCTGGAAGTAGTTTCTAGTGGAATTGCCACATCCACAGCGGATTGAAAAGCTAGCTAAGCATTTTACTGACGACCTGAAGGCAATTCAGGACCTCACATAAATCAAAGAACTGTGTTGGCAACTTTATTAGATGCCTATTTTAAGAGTCAGATTTTTATCTCAGAAGAGTGCATGATCTAGAGACCAGAGACAGAAAGATGACAATGACTGTCCACTGTCCCAAACGTTTTGCTTAGATAAGAAAGGAAAGTTTAGAAAAGCAAGCTAATTTGTTTAGAGACAATTTTCAGTGTTTAAACAGAAACACTAAACAAAAGTCTCAATATACATGTAATAAGAAAGTTTGAGTAAGCAGGGGCCTTATCATAAGGGGTTTCCCCATGAACAGGTCAGGGTCAGCTATAGCAGGCTCTTGGTGAGCCTGCTCTTGGTACAGAATTTGACGATCACTGTATAAGAAACAGTAGTGGGGCTGTGGCCTTGTGGGAATGCTAAAAAGTAGTAGAAATTGTCTTCCACAGGAAAGAGGACACCAATTGGTTATCCAATACAAAACTGTCAGCCTTGAAAACATACATAGCAGTAACACTATACAGATGAGCAGGTTGTATTTACGAATATAAATTTACACACTGGTACATAGAATGCAAATAACAATTAATTAAAGTAAGAAGCCACAAAGTTGAAAGAGATGAAGGAGCAATGTATGAGAAGATTTGGAGAGAAGGGAAAAAGAGAAATGTAGCTCTATTAATATCAAGAAGGAAAGTTAAAAATAGGTCAGGCACTTTCAAACACATATCTAAAGGAATGCAAGCGAAACAGGGACAGATATTTATATACTTATAAAAATATAAAGCATGTGTGTGCTTACATTTATATGTGCATATATGATATATGAGTTATCTCTTCCCCTCATTGGATGCTGCAGTCATCTGACAGATCTTCTGAGGGAGAATTCTTCCAAAAGTAGGATTACACTAAGACTTCAAGCTGCCTGGTTCTCTTTTCAACAAGCCCTCTGCTTTTGGTGAAATTGTGTCCTTTACAATGACATATTCAAAATCCAGTTCCCTAGTACTCAGGTCTGTCTTTCTAGTGGTTCTGACTTTAAATGGGGATATCCACAGTTATTATTGGTTACATTGGCGTGAGAACATTTTGGATTAGGTTAGACTCTGACTCAGCATGCCTGGTACCTTCATAGAAGGAAGGTAAAAGCAAAGAGAGTAGGCATAGACCTGACAGAATATCTGCAAGGGAGAGCTTCAAGCCAGCCAACTATTACCGGAAGCTGGGAGGGGCAGTTTTCTCTTCAGTGCTCTCTTAGGCTTGCACACACCTTGATCTCAGGTTTCTCATGACAACAGAATGAATCTCCATGGTTAGATGCAAGCTTGCTTATGGTGTTTAGTTACATCAATGCCAAAAAACCAAGACATTTTCTGCTATGCCTCATTGTTTTGAGCTTGCTTCTCAAAACAGCTGCCCATCATCATATTTGGATGTGGGACTGCTGCATAACAGTATCCTGGTTCTTGGCTGGGCATGGGCCTAGAACCCCGAGACTCCAAGGGAAAAACGGCCACGTCCCCAGAACCCAGGGTCCTGACAGGCAGTCTAATCTCCATTGACCTACATTGTTCAGTCACATAGGCCATTACAGCCCCTCCCAAAGTGCACAGGTAGAGGGTGTGACTACAGGCCTCAGGCCCTAGAGATTTACATACTAATGAAGGCCAGAGGGCGGAACCAATTAAACCGTTCCTAGAATCTCCCCCTTTCTCCCTCCCTACTTAACTCAGGTCTGCCCTGAGTTTGGGGTGGGGGGGAGACATCCAGATCCATCCACCATCTGCCATGACAATAAACCCTTTTGGAACCAAGGACTTCCTCGTATCACCTGTCGTTGCAGAAGCTTCCAGCCTCTGGAACCTTAGACTTTCTCCTGCATGTAGGACCCACCGCATGGAAGCCTCTGGGACTCCTCCACCGCTGTGCCCCATTTTCCCACATTTGGATTTTTCTTTTGCTTTTGGTATTTCTCATATCAGTTTAGTTTTTCACAATTAAGAATGCTTCCTTTAAGAAACAGAAGAGAGTGAGGAAAAGGTTACCATATCAGCCTTCAATCATTAAATGGCTTAAACCTGTCCACATCTAGGATGTTCTTCTGATTACGTTCCACTGACTGTGTGTCCAGTATCTCAGGCTCTTGGCACTGTTTTGACGGCCCATCTTTAGCTTTAGCATCCTGGCTCGATATATTTATTTGTTGGCTCTAATCCTCTGCATTCCGCCTGAGTCCTTTTGTCCATCACTCTTAGTTCAGAGGCCCCTGCAGTGTCCTGCAGCTGCATCTGATAAAAGCTCTCCGCTTGCCCTTTATTTCTGGGTCTTTTCATTTGTCCATCTCTTCCCAATCTATTCCACAGTCCAATCCACTTGTAATGACACAGTCGCCTGCTCATTACAGAGGTCCATTCAACTTCATGTGTGCATAAACAGAACTCTCTTCATGGAGTCTCTTTCACTAAGTTAAATCTATAGCACAAAGATATTAATATAACTCTTCCATCTTTCTCAACTTCATTTTTTCCTGTCTCCAAATTTTAGAACCATAATTGTTTGACTTAAGATGACATTATTTCTCGTACCCCTTTCAGGCCTTTGTTCCCAGTCCCCATGAGGTCCACCCAGCATTTTTGTCATGTTTCCCTTCCTGCTTCCCCTTCTGTCTGTATTCAGTCTTCGAGATTTCATACTATGTCCACTGTTGCCTTCACTAATTTTTCATCCCAGTCTTCCTTTCACCATTAGCAGACATAGTGTTTTCAACACCAACTATCTATTAAAATCACCCTAAAAGCTTAAGAAAAAAAGATTCACCCATTGTACTACCCCACAGATCTAAGTTAGTCAAAATCACAAGATTTTTTTTTTTTTTATGAAATCATTCCCCAAGTAATATTCACTGTCCTAATATAATACTTGGCAGCTTCAACATTAGTAATATGGACGATCCCTCATATTCTCCAGCCCTGTGTTCCTTTACTTTTAGTGTGTCATCACACTGGGTCACCCAGTCGCACGACTTACATGCTTTATTACCCATCATTTACTCGGAGTAACTCTACTCTAATAGCATAATCTGTAATCCAGTTTTGAATGGACTGCAGTTTTGTGTTTCCACCATTCCCATATCTAGTGAATAAACTGTAAGGTGTTATTGTAACATTTTACCATTTGACGTTTTTCAAATCATCAAATCTGCTGACTCTACTTTTAGTTTTGCCCCGGGAGAGCAATGGTCACACATTTCAATAGCATTGCTATCATATAGAATATAGTTCTATATTCTTGTTTATCAGTTTTGCACAGACAGAAGGAATTTATGTTTTCCTGAAGCAAAGCATTGGAAGAATACTTGGACTGTAGTCTCTAAAGCCTCCTGTAGGTACTTCATGTTTGGCAGTCACATGATTGACAAGCCTGGGAAAAACATGTGCAGCTATAGGCTAGTTTTTATTCTTTTTCAAGTTAAGAATACAGCTTTTCTTCTCTACTTGTCAATCAAAAAGATCACTCTTCAGATCCACTGATAGTTATGAGCATAAACATAATGCAGTGGTGGCTGTACTCAGCTGTGGGTTTGTAATATAAATTTTCCAATTCAGCAATATCAATAACACGTGTTTTGTGTGGATTTTTTTTTTTTTTGCTGTTATTGTTGGTTTGTTTTTCCCTACCTGATTTCAGTTATTTTTCTTGCCATTAAATCTCAGCTGAGAAGAAAGAGAACAGTACATGCAAGACACAACCTAACATAACTATCCTCTATTTGCCTTCCACCCAAATTTCATCTAGGAGACCTTTATATAAAACTCTGTCTACCAATCATTCTCATTACATCACACTGTGTACAGAATGTGCAATACTGGGTTAGGCCTCCATTACTTCATCTTTTCTTTTTAATTGCTTTGTTCCTCATGTGTATTGATTGATTCACCTTTCCCTTAAATATTCATACCCCCCAACACTAAATGCATCCCCCTAAACTGATTTTCAGTGATGACCTTCAACTTACACAGTTTGAGACCATGAAACATTTTTACTATCTTTGTTTCCTCCTCTCCGTGTTGATGCTTCTCTTTATTTCTGTATTCTCTGCCTTTCTGCATCTCCTTTGGGATGATTCTCTCTTAGTTGTCCTTTCTAGGATTCTGAATGTACTGATTTCAAGGCTTTATTCCAACAAGACTTTGTATTTGCTTTCATTTCTATATTTTTCCATTTCCACAAAGTTTCTCTTCTTGAGAACATGGAAACAATAATGTCATGAGCTTGAAGACTACAATTCTCTTTATACCGGTGTTGATGTTTGCTGTTCTTGTTTTCTTCCCTTTAGCACATTCTTGAGTCATCTAGATTTTATGACCTCATTTTTTCTTCTATTTCAAAAGTGTCCCATATTTAGCAACTTTTAAGGAATATAAATAACCCATTATTGATTCATTAATAAAATTCTGGACATTCTATTGGTAGCCTTTTTTTAACCTCTCACCTTATTTCACCTTTGTTCCTTATCCAACTCTTCCAGAGGACCCAGGTTCAATTCCCAGGACTTTCATGGTGGCTCACAACTGTCTCTAACTCCAGTTTTGGGGGATATATGACTCCATACAGGAGTCATACAGTCAGGCAAAATATTCACACACATAGAGTGAAAATAAAATAAATCTTTTTAGAAAGAGGATATATAGATCCAAAGTTACAGAGCAGTGTGTTTCCCTTGATATAGTGGGTTTTTCATGGTCTAGCCTCTGTCCAGTAATATGAAACATGCACATAATGCTTGTGATAGAATGAACATTGCTTTGCATGTTTACTATATAAAGTAACTCATATTCTAGGTCTGATCACCTCTGCCTGCACGTTACTGTCAGTGCTTCCAAATTATATTCACAAGTACAGCCCTTCACCTGACCCTCTCTTCAGCTGGTCTCTACCCCATTTTCTCAATCTACCTTTTTAATTTCCTACTCTAATAAATGGCAATTTTGTTTCCTAATGACTCAGGCTCAAAATGTCAATGTCATTTCACACTCACATTTATTAATTGCTTCACTAGTGACTATGTACCTGCTTCTTGCCAAGGAGTACATTATATCCAAGGGGCAACAAAGGAAAATAAACAATATCATTCTTTAGTGTTCCTAGTTTTTATTAGGGGAAAGGCTGACAAGCAAACAAATGAAGGATACAGTAAGTGCTGTTTTAGGGGTACCACTAAAAGGCTGTCAGAAGTCTGGTAGCTAGTGATTCATGTTGTGGGAAGGACCTGAAAAAAATGCTTCAAAAAAGACAGATGCTTTACGTGAGAGTTCACCAATATCTGTCTATTGAGAAAGAAAGGTAGGAAGTTCAAGATCATATTAAAGCAATATTTATAAGTCAAAGATGCATAACATGAAATTTAGTTTGAACAGAATGTGGAATGAAAAGGAACTGGGATGAAGAATTCATCTAGGAATTATTATAGAAGGCCTGTAGGTTCTCCACATCTGAGCTGGGATCAAAACTGAACTTAGACCTATCAACCTAGCAACAACATGGATGAGAGAAATAAATAGCTTTGGTTCAAATTCTCCTGTGTCTCCAGTATTCTAATATTGGTTAACTCTCCCTGACCTTTATTTTGTCCATTTCATCCTACCCACATGACATTGACCATATTCCTACTGTTCCTGGTTCAGTGGCTCATGACCTTTGCTTCAGATTATCTAGACTACAGGGTGAAAAACTCATACCATGCATTCATATAATCATAAAACCTCCAGGGCATCAACTCCCTACAACAATGGAGATACATTGTTCACTGTGACACTTAGAGCCTTTCTGCAAGACCTATCCATCTAATTACATCTTAATATGTGCTGGTCATGTTCAGTTCTGTGGTGAAGCTACTTCCTGCCTTATAGTCATATGTGACAGAAACTTGTCCTCCCCTGCACCTCTTGATTTGTGTTGCTTTTATCTTGGACACTATCATCCCACCTCTGCATTTTGGGAAGCCTCTTCACCCTTCCAACTGGATCTAAATGCACACCTCCTTGCAAGGTTAGTATTTTAAGTAATTCCAAACAAAAGGGCTTGTCTCTTTCATGAATTATTCTGCCATTTTAGCTGATACATGAAAGTATTTTTAGTTAACATATCAATTGGCTAGCATATAATGTTTTCATACAAGCACATGTTGTATAAAATTTAAATCTGGTTAGCATTTGCTTATCTAGAAAACTGTCAAGATCATGCCCTGTAGCTTTTGGAATTGTGGTGCATGATTGTTGACTGTGGTCAACTTACTTGTAGCAGCATACCAAAATTGTTTGTTCCTTTCTGACTCTTGACTGAGGAAATTCTCCCCATGGCTCCCTTCCCTTTGCCTCTATTGAACCCAATTGGATCAGCATTTTCTGATCCTACAAATGATAATTAAAATTTCTGTGTCTGACTTGCTTCACTTAACATAATAACCTACATATCATCTGTGTTGTCATAAATGATGAGATTTAATACTTTTAAAAATTATTTTATTTTTTTAGGGTATAATTATATCATTTCCTCTTCCCTTTCCTCTACCCAGACCATCCCATAGACCCTTTCATTGATTGTTGAAACTTCACTTTAATTTTTTTCAGTGTAACAAATGGTGTAAACTTCAGACAGTCAATATCTCTTACTGACTTGTATTCTCCGTCATTTCACTTTAAACCCATTGACTTCCATAAAGTGTGTATGGATTAGGGCTGTCGGTGTCAACATAATTCCAGATACCACTAAGTGGCACTTTAAAAATTATCTTAGTTCAAGATAATGATGTAGGTAGACAAGAGCATTTCTTGTGTGACAAGAAAAAGTAAGGCCCTTAAAGTTCTGTATTCAGTTGTGTGTATTTTTGGTGTCTCTCTATACTTCACAGCCCCAGACAGGAATACCATAAAAAAATATAAAAGAGCAATGTAGATATAACATGTGATCCTGTGTCAAAATCTATGTTGGGAAACTGTCTTCTAACATGATAATATGAGAAAATAAATAAATGGAAACTAGTAAAAGAATAACAGCATTTTTAAACTTTTCAGCACCAAATAAACCAAATGAATTAGGGTTGTTGTTATTGTTGCTGTCGTTGTTGTCTTCGATGTCATTGTTGTCATCATCATCATTGTTTCTCTGTGTAGTCCACTCTTTGGTGTCACATAATTACTATTATATTTATAAACATGGAAGCCCAGACTGAGATCTCTCTTGTGAATTTCCTTTCTCACTCTTTGTGGAAGAGCCTAGGCTATTTTACAAGTCTTAATCTCATGTATTTTTATAGGATCAACTCTAAAAGGATTCCAACTGAGAGAAAATGATAGTGAGGCTAGATTAAACAATTAAACACATGATTTTGTTCTGTTCCAGCTTTTCCTAGGTAAGCCATACAACACTGCAGGAGACATGTACTGATGTGCACAGAGGGCCCAGTGAAACAAGACATTGCATTAGAAGGTGCTGTATCTTGTTGGGATCTTTCCTTTTCTTCTTATTTGACCAGAAAGTATTAAAGCTCAACTACAAAGAAGATCATTTACATATTAAGAGTTTCCATATTTACTCAGTATTTACTAAGCTTCTGGAAACTACAGAAGTTATTGGGAATATACATATAAACGTATATGGACATTTAAGTGAAAGATATCACATTGGTAAGTCTGAATAATAAAATGAAAGAATGACATTGGGTAAAGATTGGGACATGATGCAGGTGGGAAACTAGGCCACTATTACAAAGTATTTTTTTAAAAAATGCCAAAGACCCAGTAAGATGAAACGGAATTCCTATTCTAAAGTAGTAATTAATTAAAGAATAGAAAGAAGCCTCTAGGTACAAGTTTTAGAATGGAAGCCAAGCATTTCAGGTAAATGAAAAGATAGTGTGCTATTCAGATGTGGGAATCTAAGGCAAAATCCAAATGTGTACATATCTGCCCCATTCTGAGCCTAGGTAAAAATAAAAAACACATAGAGACAAGGAAGAAGAAGGAAAAGGTTTCTTACAACATATATGTTTTTTTTATATATATTATATATAATATAAAGATCATCACAAAGAAGATCATTTGCATATTAAGAGTTTCCATATTTACTCAGTATTTACTAAGCTTCTGGAAACTACAGAAGTTATTGGGAATATACATATATATATAATAAAACATATATGATATATATATCATCAAGAAAATCCAAGAAGGCATGATATTTACTTTTAAAAAACTGGGATATAAATAGAAATAAATGGAAAGTTGAAATATGAAAAGGAATGAAATGTAATTATAAAATGCATTGAAAATTTATTGAGTTGATAAGAACTGACAATTAAATCAATATGAGACAGATAACTTTGTAAACCTTAACCAATGAATAGAGCAAGGAAAGAGAGACATTGCAATGGGCAAAGGAAAACAGAGGGAGATGAGGGAGATGAAAGATGACAACTATGGAAATTTGGAAACAAAGATCCACCGCATAGAGGCATGCTATTCAGAAGAAAATGCCAGAATGCATGTACCATTGACTTTAGTAGACATCTATGTACTGTGTGATCCAAGCACAGCAAGACTTCTGCAGGCATAGATGAAAAACCAAAACCCAAAATCAGACAACCAACCTGATTCCACAGTATCGAATACCCATGGGCAGCACTGAGGGCATCATGCCCATTCTCTCTATTTGAAAAATAGACAACCACAAATTTAAAGAAGTAGTGTAGATGACCTGGATGGGAGAACTTTAATGAGCTGGATACATAACCTCCAAAACAGGTGCTGGGCCATATGGTCTTACAAATGAGGTTCCTCACCCTTCAAAGGCTATAATAATGCCAGTGATGCTGAAAATATCTCAGGGCAAAAATCCCAAACCGAACAAACAACAACAAACCCCAATGAGACAATAACCTGATAACTACACAGTAGTTTGAGATATCAAGACATGGAAAAACAATTAAATTACAAGTGGCAAACTAATTTTTCTCTAGAATGTAAAAAATAAAAAATAATCTATCATATATAAATTAAAGTCTGCTAGTATATAAAAATAGCATCAGAACCAGTTATGGTATTAGACAAGGAAATTATGGACTCTATATTTTTTTCTGTTCATGCCTTCTTGAGCTCCATCCTGGAGAGTGGGATGGGTATCGACTCTGTGTGGCTACTGCTGCTTCATCCATGTAAATAACTTGTGAAAGAAATCAATAATCTCTCTCAGTATGTGTACAATTGAATACAGAGGTTGCCAAGGTAGAGACAAAATATTTGTGTAATAGGTACCAATGAAATTTAGCAACAATTGAATTACTAGATTGAATTAATTGATTCAAGAAACAAAGGAAGCCAGTTGTTAGTTGAGAGAATTGGAGTGTGTGACACAGAACATAAGGCATCTTGTCACGTCACCTCGACATAGAGGTGACATTATGACCACAAACATAATTACAGGAACACATAATCCTACTGTGACTTTAAATATTATGTTAGTAATATGAAGTGATAAATCTAGGATCCTATTTTGTGAACTATATAATTATACCTAATAATTAAGAAATAAAAATACAATGTATATGGCTGTACCAACTAACAAAAATTTATGTACCCCATTTAGGGTATGTATGAAAATACCTAGATTGTACAAAAAACAACTGAAGGAACACTCTCTAGGGAGTAGAATTATAGCAGCTGAGGTAGAGGACTATCATTTATCAGTGTTGTCAGCATTATTAAGGATTATAACCAAGATCCTATGTGCATAAGATACTTTAAAATGATGCTTGTACTTTGAGAATTTTGAACATGTTTAATAAATTAAGAACATAAAAATTAATTAAGCCAGAGTATAAAAATCTTAATTTTAAACACAGTATCTTTTCAGGACAAGAGAAAAATAATTTTCTTCATTGATGACTGATGTGGAAGGGTCTACATTAGTGAGTAGTGGTACTACCCTTGAGCTGGTGGTCCAGGATTCTATAAAAAAAATAGATAAATAATGATTGATTCTATTGGTCTAGCTATAGAGTTCCTATCCCCTTTAGAGCTGCAATCCTTCCTCCTATTCTTCCATAAGAGTCCCCAAACTCCATCCACTGTTTGGTTGTGGGTGTATGCCTCTGTCTGAGTCAGCTGGTGATTAGAGCTTCTCGGAGAACAAGAAGCATAACAGAGTATCATTACTAGTGTAAGGGATTGGTGCTTGAACATGGGAAGGATCAACTAACCTGGATCCTTGGGGCTCTCAGAAACTGAACCACCAACCAAAGAACATATGTGGGCTGGACCTAGGCTGGACCACATATGTAGCAGCAGATGTGCAGCTTGATCTTCATGGATGTTCCAAACAACTGCAAGGACTGTCCCAAAAGCTGTTTCCTGCATGTGGGATAGGTTCTTCTAGCTGGGATGCCTTGTCTGGCCTCAGTGGGAGAGGAAGAGTTTAGCCCTACAGAGACTTGGAGTCCCATCATAGGGATACTCAGGAGGGGCCCCACCCACTCAGACAAGAAGGGAAGGAGGAATGGGGAGAATTGTGGGAGGGGTTGCCTGGGATCGGGGCAGTGAATGGGTTGTAAAATGAAGTAAAAAGATTAAATAAATAAATAAAATAAAAGATTGAATAAGCCATTGAAAGCATGTCAAGAAGCCTCCTCCATAGCCTCTGTATCAGTTCCTGCCTCCAGCTTTCTGCTTCGAATTCCTGCACTAGCTTGACTTTATGCTGGACTCTAAGATGTAAAAAAAAAAACAAAAAACAAAAACAAAACACAAAACAACAACAACTTAAAAATGTTTTATCACAACAATAGAAACCATAACCGAGTTACTTCCTGAACAATGAGAACTCAAGACGTCCTTTGGTCCTGCTAGAAATCAACTCTTGATCTGATATAGGTGCAATCTCTGTACTTTGTTATAGTCTATCAGTCGTAGAGTCCAGGATCAAAGTGGAAAAGAGCAGACTACACAGAACAAACACGTCGACCAGTTGAGTGAAAGTGTGTCTTCTTTAAGAGCTACTTACACTGGGCATAAACTCCCAACACTCCTTCCCATATTGATTGCCTGGCTGATAATATTTAATGCATGTTTCTTTTTAAATTGGCAACTGTGCTCACTGTGTATTTCAGCAGTAGAGCACATCCTTGCCATGTGTACGTCCCTAGCTTTAGTCATCATAACAACTAATAAAAACACAATCAAGAGGCTTCTTGTGTTTTTTCTTCTAGAGCTTGTTGTTTTTGTTGTTGTTGTTGTTTTCTATGGTCCAGCAACATTCCTGTAGCCTGACAGGCAGTGGTGAATTGGGATGACCGCACATTGGTTGATCAGAACTGAGTGTGCACAATGCTTCCAAAACCTGTATTCAGTGACATGAGTTCATAACTTGAAATTTTTCCATGGAGGAAATATTTACACTATGAAGTATGACAAATAACACATAGTAGATCACTTTGTATTTTAATATCACGGACCAACGGGATTGAATAGATCAACCTTAGAGTTTGAGAAGCACTGGACAAGGTCATTTTTCTCAGACATGTTAGAATTCCATGGCCTGCTAATGAGCCTGAAGTCTGTGTTAATACTGATGCAGAAACTCTTAATTGGAGCTTCTTAGGGAAATCCTTTCTCTGTTAAAATATGCATCTTAAATAAGCTTTCCGCATGGCTCCTATGTATCTAGATGATTGATGACTGTATCTTTAAAACAGCTGCTCCTGGGGTGTCCATTAATTCCCTAATTATAATAGAAAAGATGTGTGAGTCGTAGAAAATGATTCCTAGACTATGAGACATAATCACAGAACATGTAAAATTAGCATGGCAGAATTTCAGAAACATGATGAGTCACTGCTGACCTTTGATGCCTTCATTCTCTCCATTTAAGAGCAAGGATATGTTGTGTAACTGTCTTGTACCTAACTCCGCCATGCACACTGGTATGAACCGGCAGATAAACTGTCTTAGTGTCACAGATATATGGATAGGAAGCAAACTTGAGGAACTGGAGCTTGAGAAACTGCACCTCAGGATCATCATCCATACCTCGATCCAATGTTTTTGAGCATCAAGCTGGTGTAGTTATTGAACTAGTTTTTGAGGGGATATAGGGAGGGGTTGCATGTGGTGGAGAGGTAACTTGTAGTGGAAGCCCAATGGGCACTATTTTAAGGCTGTGTGTGTGTGTGTGTGTGTGTGTGTGTGATATATATATGTATGTATTGCCTAAAGGCTTATGTTTCAGGATCCTCTGTGTTCTTTTGGTGTGGAGAATATGGTGAAGCAAATACAGGGTGAAAGTTCTCAGTTTGTTGGAGATGCAGGTTGGCGTTTTCTGAAGTTGTGAAATGTTTGAAACCTATCCTTTTGAGGTTTGGGAAAAGTCCCCACATTCCTCATGAACTTCCTGTGTGAAGTTCACCTTCGGAAAGCCTATTGGACAAGTATGGGGTTTGGGTTTGTTTTTTTCTTTGTTTGTAACAGTTCTCACTGCTTAAATTCAAAACATCAGGAGAGGTTTCTTTGTTCTGTTCACCTACTGGTTCTTTTGTTTTTTCTATGTGAATAACAAGTTGAGCATTCAGCCTAGGAATGTCATTCCCAGTTAAAGGTACCCACTTTGGATGTAGGTTCTGTTGTCTCAGGCTTAGTTCAAACTTCCAATTTAAACTTCTTATAACTTGAACAGTGTGTTCAGCACAGTAGCAAAATGCTATCCTCTGAGCATTACAGCCATTGCCTTTGTCATCAGGGCAGCTATGACTACTCAAACAACCCTAAATGCTGGGCCATTGTCACTCCTTCATAGAAGAAGGAAGTAGGGTGGGTCATTTGAACTTCTCCCAAGATTCCAGCAACTCCTGCCTATTTCTCCCTCCCATCTGTAATGCAATTCTGCCCAACTTGAACATGGTCTCGTGCTCTTAGGAGGTGATGGAGTTTATAAAGGGTTTATAAAGTGATGAAGGTTGACAGAAGAAAATATTCCATTTATACTGCTATATGGAAGATGTCATCAGTGCTGAGGTGATATGTCTCAGCGATGCACCACCAGCTCTGGATTCACCGAGGCTCTAGGAGTTACTCTTCACCCATGTTCTGTGAGTTAACCAAATAAACTCATTGTCCTGCCTATTTGGACCTTGGTGGAGCCCTTTGGACGCCCTTTGTTCATGGCTCCATATTTGATGCAAGACATACTTACTGGATTTTAAAGAAATGTTTTTGGGCAATAAACACATAAAATGAATAACACTCAATGTTTTTGTAATTTTTTTTCTTCCTAGGTATATATTCTTATCCAAGTTTGCCAATGATCTTAAACATTCAAATGAGTTCCCCCCAAACTGGAAAATTAATATTAAATCCATAATTTGAGTTAGAAATACTACCATAAAAGCTCTAGATCTTATGAGACAAAATCAGTTTGAGAGACTGTTGCACAACATTGGCCTACAGTTAAAAATAAAATTCAGTGCAGTTGTAATTGTGTGTAGATAGATTTCATATGTTTGAAGCACAATAAAACATTCTAGACTAAAGTCCCCTAGCCTATAGCAAAAAGGATTTGCTCTCCACTAATTTATTTAAAAATAACAATGCCCTTAAACAGATAATAAAATAAACAATAGGATAAAATATTTTGTGAGTTTTGAAGATGTGGATTGTGGGGCATAGTGGTAAGAAGAATCAATTACGTTAAAATCAGATACGTCTGTTGTTTTGTTTTGCTTTGATTTGATTGATTTTTGTGGGTATACCCACATTTACTTATCAAGAAGTAGTGATAGTGACTCTGATCCTTAATGTTTAGTTTTTGCTGCTGTTCCCTCTGACTCATATATATTCCTTTGTATTTCTTAGTACATGTGTCTTGTTGAAGCTTGACTGTTGTTTCCCACATGAGGTTAGTAGCTCAACACAGAGAAGTTTGTTTTGTTAACTCAGGGATATATGTGGAGAGAGAGAAGCCATTTCCATAGACAGCCCTAGTTCATTAACCACTGTTACACTGTTCAATCACTGTGCTGGACATACTGGGACAAAAGGCTCATTCTCATCAAAAGGAAATCCCAAGGGTTTTCTACTTTGGTGAAATGGAATTAATTAAATACAGTCTAACATAAGGTGGCTGGAAATACATACATATACAGAAATAGCATTTTAATCAATTTTCATGCCAGTGGGAGAAAGCCTTCTAAACCTCATTGCTAAATGGCAGGAGGACCCTGCATGCAGGCGCCTGCTCCTTTGGAAACAGCTTATTTCTTCAGCAATTTCAAATTAGAACAAAGAAATAAAAAATGCAGAGCACTAAAAGAGATCCAAGAAGGAATTTTGTCATGGCAAGACAAACTAACATTAATAAATGAAGCTAATTAGGCTTGATTTGCATATTTAACTCATCTTAATTACACATGGATTTAACAAACATTTTAAAAGCTGCAATCAATCTTTCACAGACATGGTTAGTTATTTACATGAAATAACAAAACCTGGGAGCCTCATTACTGATCACTCTGTATTCCGTTTACATGCCAATGGGATTAATTCAGTGGTAATAATGGAATATGTTTTTCATTAACAGTTTGTTAATCTGTAAAGTTTAAAAGTTCTTTGGTTTCACATACACACACAAAATTTTGTCACAGCCATTTTGAATGTCAGGTAAATTATTCTAGTACATTAAAATGCTTAAGTTTACTCAAGAAAGGATCGCAATCTCAAAAAAATTTCTCCTGACATTGACTTTTTAATAATGTTTTTATTTATTCATTGAAAAATTCATACGCTTAACAATTAGAAAGCTAAGATAATAGCCATGATTTAATCAAGAGCCATCTCAGTGTTATTGTGTCCAGGAAGGGTTTTTCCCAATGGTGAAGTGAACTTTAATTCTGCTCATCTTTAGACATACTTTACTTCTTCTTCATATGTCATAGAATTTGAAATAATGTCCTACAGTTTCCTGTGTCCGTGGTTCTCAGCCTCCCAAAGTCAATGACGCTTTAATGCAGTTCCTCATGTTGTAGTGACCTCAAGCCATCAAATTATTCCATTACTACCTCATACCTATAATTTTGCTACTTTCATCAATTATACTGTAAATATCTGATATGTGACCCCATAGGGTTTCAAGACCCAGAGGTTGAGAGCCTGTACCCTATGTATTTTTGTCTTGTAAACATGTTTTATTTGGAGATTTTTTCTTTAGATATTCGCAGGTATTTTACTACCCGAACACATTTTCTTAAGGCATAGCAGAAGTGGCTGTAGGAGGAGAGGTTTCCTCTGGACCATTGTATGTGGAGCTGACAGGTGTTAGGAATGGCCAAGTGCAGGGAGGCATTGGGGGCGGGGCACAGGTCTTTATTCTGTGCAGCTGTTAAATGAGTGTGAAATTCCAATGTGAAAGGTCCATTGCTTAGAGTTCTTCACAGATTCTCTCATGAAATCAGAGACGCTGAGCGATTAACCCTTTTGCCTGAGTTGCCTTGAAACATCATTGGTCATAGTTGAAAAAGAAAAGTTAATAAAGAACAAGCTTACCAAATAAAACATGTTTCCTAGAATTGGCCTCTGGATGTTTATGAATATAAAAATATTCATTCAATACTCATCAAAAGCCAGTTTGTGATCGTGATTGTGAATGAGGACAGTAGTTTTCGTCTTGGCCTTCGTAGGACTGGCTATGTGCATGCTGTGATCATGGAATAATGAACACTCACTGAGACTTACTCTCTTCCAGACAACAGACTAAGATCTTTGCCTGAATCATGTTGTGAAGTATTCAGAACAGCATTATAAACAGTAGCATTCCTGTGTTACAGTTGAGAAGGCTGAGGGTCACAGTGTTCTAATGGCAAAATTAGCAGCCACCAAAAATCCAGATGCAATCAGCTTCACTGTTAGCCCACTTGTGACCAGTGCATTTTGTGCATGAATAATCAATTATGTTCCAGCATGTACTTAAATATCGCAAAAAAAATACACAACTTTTCATTTTGAAACTGCTTGAATATGAGCCATATATTTATAAAATATGCATAATCGCTACTTCCAACCAGATATGTATTATAAAGTAATATCATTGTTTAACTTTTGCAACAAGCTAATGCAAAGTAAAGATAGCTAGACCTTTTCTCAGGGTTGAATAGCATCCTTCTAAATCTGTATGCTGATGTCCAGTTCTAGGTATTTCAGAAAGGTCTAAGGCAGTGGTTCTCTACCTTCCTAATTCTGTGATCATTTAATACAGTTTCTCATGTTGTGGTGACCCCCAACTATAAGATAATTTTATTTCAGCTGCTAATTCATAACTGTAATTTTGCTACTATTATGAATCATAATGTAAACATCTGCGTTTTCTGATGGTCTTAGGCAACCCCTGTGCAAGACTCATGTTTGACCCCAAGGGGTCGTGACCCCCAGATTGAGAAATCCTGCTCAAAGGCCTTTAAGAGAATAATTGAGGTTGTGTAGGTTCATTAGAGTGCACCTTGCCCATTGTGGCCGATTTCTTAATAGAAAGTGGTTAGGATGCAGACACATACAGAGGAAAGACTGTGTGGAGACATAGGAAGATCACAGCCAAGCACAGACCAAGAAAGGTTTCCTAATGAAGCCAAATTTGCTCATGCCTGGATCTTGACCTTTTGTCCTCAAGATCCATGAGGAGCTGCAACTATATAAAAAAATAAAGACTATACACAGTGTCTCTAAAAGCTTGTTCCACAGGATAGTCAAGTGTGGAAGGGCTGTATAGTTTGGTCTTTTGAGAAAACTCATTTACTGACCTGATACTTCCTGGATGACTTTACTTATACTGTGTTAGATGCTGAGATAGTAGTGGGCTGAGGACAGAGTGAAAACCTGTCAGCACTGACAGCGCTTTTAATCCATTAGAACAACAGAACGTTGAGAGCAGCCATAGGAATGAGTTCACCACAGTGACCCGCTGTCCTATTGGCTGAAATCATGAGCTTCTTGCTGTTTGGCTTTTGAAAGAGTGTTCACTGAAGCTAGCTGTCACTGACTAATTAGGTAGTTTTAAAATCAGTGCTGATTGCTTACTTGGGAACAGCGCTGTACAACTTTTGCTAACTGATTGACTTTATAGCCAATTCTGGTACTTGTCACTATGGATTTGGAATATATATAATATATTAGTTAATATGTATTAAGTGAGTACATGGCATAGGGCTTATACAAATAAGAAATATTAATAATTTTGTAATATTTCCAGTACAGAAATTCTTTACCATCACTCTATTCTGTTCCTCAAAGGCACATGTACTGTGATTCTTTTACATGATAACTGAGGTAGACATATAAGGTAGAGAGAGAAAGTGATTGTAAGGGCACATATGAGTCTATAAAATATGCAGAAAACATGATTTGCACTGATTGCCTCTGAGGATGACCTGAGATAAGGAACTAACATTTTCTAAAGCAATGCTTTTTAACATTGATTTTATTTTTAAAAATTTTATTATTATTATTATTTATTCACTTTACATGCTGCTCACTGCCTCCCTCACAGTCATCACTGTTGTGGATAGCCCCAGCCTTGTATTTTGATCCTAGTTCCACCCTCCTGAGAGGATTGAATAAATGTTGTGGATAGCCCCAGCCTTGTATTTGATCCTAGTTCCATCCTCCTGGGAGGGGCTGCAGAGGAGGATTGAATCTGTACACAGATGACGTCTTGTAAACCTTCTGTCCAATTAAAACCTGTAAAATAAAGGCTAGAGCCAGAGATTGGGCAGTAGAAGGGGAGGCAGAGAAAAAGGCTTAGGGGAGAAGAGAGTGAGAGGAATTTGATATAAAAGGTAGAGCAGGAGCAGAAGAATAGAAACAGAGAAGAGGAGAAGAGGGAGAAGCAGAAGGAAGCCAGCGGTAGAAGGAAGCCGACTACGGAAGAACCGGAGCTGGAAGGACACAAGCACGCGGCCTGGATAAACCACAAGTTATAAGGGATCTCATAGCCGGGGATTAGAGTAGTGTAGCGGTAAACCTGCCCAATCTAGGAGTGCTATTTATAACATAATTATTGAGTTGTGTCTTCCTTTACTGTCTCCTTCGAGTAGGAGCTCTTACAGCGACAAATTTGCCGGCTTAAATAATTCCTTCTACTACACATCCCCTCCCACAGTCCTTCCCCCATCACCCCATCCCCTTCTCCTCTGAGTGGGTGGAGGCCCCCTGGGTGTCCCCCACCCTGGCACATGAAGTCTCTGCAGGACTAGGCACATCTTCTCCCACTGAAGTCAGATAAGGCAGCCCAGCTAGAAAAACATAACTCATGCATAGGCAACAATATTTGGGATAGCTCCCACTCCAGTTGTTCAGTACCCACATGAAGACCAAGCCTTCCCTATCCCATTTTTCTCCCAGTTCCCCCTCCATCTGTCTCTTATGACTATTTTATTCCTTCTTGTAAGTAAAATTCAAGCATCTTCACTTGTCCATTCCTTCTTGTTTTCCAAAATTCCTTGGATCTGTGAAGTGAAACATGGGTAGCCTGTATTTTATGGCTAATGTCCACTTACAAGCGAGTATATACCAAGCATGTCCTTTTTGGACTGAGTTACCTCACGTAGGATAATTTTCTCAAGTTCCATCATTAATATCGATTTATTAACCACACATTTCTCACAAAATATAGACAATAAGAACATTTTAGCCATTTTTTTTTTTTTTTTTTTTTTTTTTTTACTGCAAAGGGTATGCAGAGATTTGTAGAGGGATGGAAATATTCCAGCTCCTAGTATCAATATCAGTTATTTAGATAAACACATAACTCAATTTCTTCAGATTTGTACATTTTGGTGGCTGGAGAGACAACTCAGTCGTTAAGAGCGTGTACTGATCTTGCTGAAGATCCAAATTTCTTTCCTAGCACCCATTGTCAGGCAGGTCACAACAGCCTGTAACAAGACCTCCCGGGAGATATAATGGGGATATAATACCTCTGACCTTCATGGGCACTAGCAGTTAAGGGCAAATACCCACACATACACATAATTAAATATGTATATATTTAAAAGACTTACATACACATTTCACTCTATGTACTTTATATGCTCATTAGAAAAAAATCACTAGCATATCAGAAAGCCATTGAGTAATATGGCTTGGGAGCTAAAGAGACATCTCGATAGTTAGAATTGTATATTGCTCTTCCACACAACCCAATTTCAGTTCCCAGCACTCATATAGGGCTGCTCGCAACTGCCTGTAGCTCCAGTTCAAGGAGATGCAAAGTCTTCTTCAGTCCTCCTCAGGTACTGCATGCAACTGCGTATGTAAACGTAATTAAAAATAAATCGTAAATGCTAGGCGTGGTAGTGCACATTTTAATCCCAGCACTCAGGAGGCAGAAACAGACAAATCTCTGTGAGTTCAAGGTCAACTTGGTCTACAAAATGAGTAGGACAGCTAGGGTTGTTACATAGAGAAACCCTGTTTTGAAAACCAAATAAATAAATAAATATTTAAAATGCTGTGGGCCATCCTCGGCAATTCTTTCTTGGTTCTGTCTTGAAAGTAAGTCGACAGGTATGAGTATCGTCAGGGGCGAGATAGTTAAGCTTCTGTATAAAAATAAAATGCTTACCGATCTTAAGTCTACATCATTTTGCTGCAGTAGCTGGCCTGCCTGTTTGTGTTCCTCTGAGGCAGTCTCTGGCATTAGCACCTCACACTAAAACAACAGGGGATTAAGTAATGGATTAATTGCTAGAGCCTTTTCCCTCTTGTCCAGATGCCTCTTGCTTGTCAGGCTAGGAGGAAGTTTAGAGTAATAAACTTCTATTGCACCAGGAGAAGAAGAGTCATGCTCACAGAAGGAAAAAACTTTTACACAGGAAAATATGGATTAAACTCACATAAATTCAAATGCAGACTCATGCATACACATTCTTAAATCTCTATTCAAACAAGCCGGGTCCAACTTTCATACTATCTCATAATTACAGACTTACACATACACACATTCATACTTACATAAGTATACTGAGCAAAAGATCAAGTATCAATGCAGAAGGAAATCACTCATTATGGATGAAAAATGAGCTCCAATCTTTATTGCATAGAGAAAAGAAAAAGTTTCTACCCTATTATTGCTAAATGAATTAAAACCAAGTCTGTAAGAAGAAAGCTTTGTTCTCTTTAGGAAGCCTGCCTTGCTATTATGAAAAGACCTGTTCTGTCCCTGGTAGAAGCTTCCTGATCCTTCTGCTTTCTCTGCGGCTTCTTCTTTTTTCCTTCTGCATTCCGCATATTGCTCTCTTAATTTTTTAAGTTGCCATATAGTTTCTAAGTTATTAAACTCTTCATTCTCTTTCTTAACGCGCTCTCTCCTCCTGCTCTGATGTAACAATCCTCTTACTCTCAATGCCTTTTTCTCTAAGTTCTTTTTGAGTTCAGTTCTGTCTAAAAAAATTCTCTTCAGTTCCGTCTCTTCTCTTTGTTCTTAGCACTTGTACATCTTTCAGAATACATGATCACATGGAAAAAAATTTCACCACGAGTTTCACCACATAAATTAAAATCATAAATCAAATAAAAAGTTTACAGCAGAGAATTTTACATGCATATCCATTATGAGTAATTATCTGGCTAAACATTCATCGTCTATTACCAGTTCTACAGGTTCCTAGAGGGTTAAAAACCATAATTTTCATGACTAGGGTATTAGTGAAACTTTGTATAGATAAACTCAGTCAATATTTTGTCTTCTGTTCTTGCACCTATAGTAAATCGTTAGTCCCCTTTTTATGACCTTTGGTTAATGGTTTTACAACCTATTGGAATGTGCTCTGAGTAGTGGGTGCCTGCTTGTTATCTCAGAAACAATTAATTCGTGACACTTTAAGACTGGCAGAGTTCTCATTGCAGTTTTAACTATCAGAAAAGAGCTTAATAATTACTATAATTTTAGGAATTCTTATAAGATCAGCATTAAGAATTAAGAAATCATCTATTTGTCTATATAGCATCACTATAAGACAGTATATCTTCATTGTTCTGCAGAGATCTATTCAAAAGAATGGGCTGCCTCCTAGTAATTGTTACATATATTTAATAATAATAGGAAAAGCTTATTAATAGCAGGAATCTTTCCTAAAATGAAATTCACCTGGGCCTTGCCTCCAGGAGCAAATCTACTGTAGATTTTAGTCCAAGGAAGACCCATTTCAGGAAGATTGCCTGCTAGATTTTAGCTTTTCCTTGATGGCTCCTGACAAAATAAAACAAAATCTTTTAAAAATATATAGCCTTTAAAGTTATTTAAAAAAAACTTATATATTTTTCTAGTCTTAATTTTTTCTAAGTACTGTTAGTTTTCCTGACTAAGTATCATTATGCTATAAAAGGAAATAGATGACCACTTAACTCTTTAATAATTTTGTCCTATTATAAGTGGTTATTTTGTGGCTTTAACATAGAACTATTTTTTAAAATGTTTATAAATTTGTGATTATTTGTTTTGAGAGAGGGGCTCAGGTTGGCCTCCTCCTCCATCTGAAGCTGAGGAGAACCTAGAACTTTTGATTCTTCTGTTCCACCAGAACTGTTACCCCCAAACCTGATGTCACAGATTTGGACCACCACACACAGCTTCATGTGATGCTGGTAGTCTGCTCCAGGGCTTTGCGTATGCCAAGTAAGCATCATACGAGCTACCCTACATGCTAAGCCCTCGTTTGATTTGTTTAAATCTTGAGTTGGTTCTTTAATGAGTTATTTTTACAGTCTTTTCAATTTTTCATATGGCATTATTAACCATCCTGAGGCTTTTTAAACATTTAAAGAGAGGCACTCAATACACAGGTTTGTTAAGGTAAGGGTAAGCTCTGTTGTAACTATCTCTAGACACCTTGATGTCTGTATACAGCTTCAGTTCTCTATTCTTCATAGGTGGGAGGTGGGACATCTCTGTCTATCTTAGTCATATCAAGGAGAAACATAACCTCACAGCCACTGTACTGACTGCTTTTGTCTGTCAACTTGACCCAAGCTAGAGTCCTCAGAGAAAAAGGAGCCTCAGTTGAGGAAATGCTGTCATTTCATTACAAATCCAGCTGTAAACCATTTTCTCAAATACCAATCAATTCAAGAGAGCTCAGCCCATCGTGGATGGGGCCATATATAGGCTAATTGTCCTGGGTTCTAAAATGAAGCAGGCTGAGCAAGCCAGGGGAAGCAAGCCAGTAAGCGGCACCCCTCCGCACTTGCCTCTGCATCAGCTCCTGCCTCCAGGTTCCTACTCAGTTTGAGTTCGTGACATGACTTCCTTTAGAGATGAACAGCGATGTGGAAGTGTAAGTCAAACAAACCTTTTCATCCCAAACTTTGCTTTTTGGTTATGGTATTTCACTGCAGCAACAGAAACCATAAGAAAGCTGCCATCATGTGTGCTGCTGAGGCCTAGTGAAAGGGAAAGAGACCCCTAACCCCTAGAGGGTACTTCTCCGAAAGAATAAAAGCTAAAATCATGAGGATGGGAGAACAGGGTTGAGTCTATGCGTTCTTATTTATTCTGCAGTTATTTAGTTTTCTTGCCCACATAGGGGGTAAGTGCCTGTAGAACTAGACAAAAAGAGGTTACTACCTTGCCTCTGGCTTTCTTTAATCTCTTGGCATAAGTTCAATGCCTGTTTGCTTCTCTCTCACGTAAGAAATATAATAGCACCCATCTCACAGGATTGTGCTCTTTGCACAAACCGTAGAGTCATAATAAATAGTAAATATGCAGCTTCTCTTCCAGTTGAAGTCTTCACTGTCCTACAATTGATTAAAGTGTTAAGAATCAAAGGTAGCATCCATGTGCAAATATACTCTTGCCCTTGAATCTCTTGCAGCAAAGGTGGGGATATCAGACAGTGCACCAATTTAATTTCTGTCATGACTGGTGGTAGTGAATGTAAATAGTAGGGAGAGTGTTTTGCTTTCTGTTCTTGTTTTTCAGTTTTCATTTGAGATCTCCATGTCAACCTGCTTACTCATTGATGAGTATCTGTTTCTATTTATCAACTTCTACAAAAACTGTTTTAAGCCTTGGGAATAATACATATAGTGGAGGAGATATGTTTCTCTGCTGGGGCTTCAGTGACAGCTGGAATTAACTATGAGTCATTTTTCTTAATGGTGAGTTATAGCAAAGTGATTTGTTTATTGCATATTGACATCAGCTGGAAGTTGATTTTTTGAAGTCTCAGAGTTTGACACAGTAGAAATGGCTTCTCATTTACAGACTAAGCAGCAGGAAGATCCCAGTTGATGACTTGTCTCTTGTGGTTATTCAGAAATAGAGGCTCTTTCTGTTTTATGTTTCCTATCACCTAGAGCGTCATTCTACAAATAATAAATGGAGAAACTTGTTAAAGGATTATGTAGTATACTTGAGATGTATTTTACAATGGGCTAGGCATAACTTAGTTGCATGGACAAGCTGATCCCTGATGCTGTACCCAAGAGGAAGATATCAATTTCCTGAAAAGCTATCTGCAAATGTGAGGGAATACTGTAAGAGAATATGAAACGTCAGGTTGTGCTTGAGTTGAAAGTGGAGCAAAGTTGAGGACACATTGTGTTTAGATGAAAAAAACTAGAATCAGAGAAACAGGAAGTGAAGGCTGGAGCATACTAGAACTATTTTTAAAAAACCACAAAAACAGTATGATAGCTTCATGTTTTAATGACTCTACTCACTTATGATTGGATATAGAGCATGCAGGAAAACAACTGCACAAAGTTCACAATGATCTTAGCCAGGCCTGCCAGTAGCCAATCAGCTTTCTCTTTCATAAGATGTTGAACTGGGAAGTCGATTTCTTTTTCACCTAAAAATCTGTGACCAGTTTCATAAGATTCCTTATTTCTCCTTTCCTTTCTGTACTGGCTGATTTTGTGTGTCGATTTGACACAAGCTGGAGTTATCACAGAGAAAGGAGCCTCCCTTGAGGAAATGCCTGCATGAGATCCAGCTGTAAGGCATTTTCTCAATTAGTGATCAAGGGTGGGAGGGCTTACTGCAGGTGGTGCTATCCCTGGGCTGGTAGTCCTTGGTTCTATAATAAAACAAGCTGAGCAGCCAGGGGAGGGAAGTCAGAAATCAGCGCCCCTCCATGGTCTCTACATCAGCTGCTGCTTCCTGACCTGTTTGAGTCCAGTCCTGACTTCCTTTGGTGATGAACAGCAGTGTGGAAGTGTAAGCTGAATAAATCCTTTCCTCCCCAACTTGCTTCTTGGTGATAATGTTTGTGCAGGAACAGAAATCCTGACTAAGACGCTTTCCTTTCCTTAGGCGCTTATGGTATTGCCTAGGCTTAGTGACTACAAATTTCTGACCCAAAGTCGTCCCTTCCTCTACCTCAGCTTACTGTGCACTGGGACAGGTACCACATAGGTCCTGGCCTCTGGGCTTTCTTCTTTTTTTCTTTGCATATTTTACACCACAAATTGAAGGTCTGTTATCTTGTTTGCAAAGTTCTGTGAATTGAATTGAATAGTTTTTCCTTCCTCATCCATATATTCTACCAGTGAAAAGGTCACAGTAGTGTGGTCAAGACACAATAGGATTGTTGCTTTTTTTTTTTTTTTTTTTTCGTTTTGTTTTGATGAAGAGGAAGAGGCTGCACACCAAGAATAATTTCATCATCAAGAACCTAATTAACCAGTATATTAGTGAGATTTTTTTTTACAAGGTAACAGACCAAAAATAGCAAAAGAGAAAGAAAGGAAGATAGAGAGAAAAGGGAAAAGAAGGTGGGAAGAGGGTCAATGGAGGATGAGAAAGGAGAAGAATTGGAATAAGGAAGATTGAGGGAGATAAGGGACAGGTATGGGGAGAGAACGAGGGATATACAGAATATACAGAGAGAGAGAAAGAGAAGATAGATGATAGATAGATATGATAGATAGATAGATAGACAGATAGATAGCTGTGGGGTAAATGACAAGTACAGAGAGGAGATAGGGAGACACTACTAGAGAAACTAAAGAGACATACTAAACAAATCTTTGTAATGAAGTGCAAACTGACTCCAGAAACGAAAAGGAAAGCATCTGGGCTTATAAGCTCTGGACCCATGCTTCAGTTGAGATGCTCATAAGTCTTTCCAGAGGCCTCTCCAGTGTTGTTATTCAACTGTTCTTTAACCTTACCTGTTAGTGCTTTACTCAGAAAGCTCAGCCAATGCATAAAATATTGAAGGTCAGAGCTAATGAAAGAGAAGAACACTAAAGTCTATGATGAGATTGGAAGTCAGGGGCCAATGGTTATGAAGAACTGAGATGTTAGGAAAGAGTTGGAACTTGTTCTTATGTCATAATTTTGGGGATGGCTAGACATAGGAGGATTGCTGTGTCTGAGTCAGGCTTTCCTGATTCCATTCTGTGTGAGAGAAGAATATGTGGTGAGTGGAGTAAGAGTGCAGAAAGACTCTTAATGAAGAAGCTCATAGAATGCTGTTCCCTTCTAGGGAAGCCATGTGGAGAGGGGCACAACTGAATAGAGAATGGGAGAGGCACTGCATAGCATGTGGGGATGAAGGTGAGGGAGGATGTAGTCTGTCACATGCACAGATTTGTGGTTGTTTGTGTGTGTGTATTTGTGTGTGTGTGATTTGTCGATGTCATGTGCATCCATTATGAAGGAATGCTTTGCCGAGGATCTATAACCAACCAGTAGATATGCCCTTATTTTGCACATTACACCTGACAGGCTGTACCAGATTGGTCATCAGTGGAAATAGGCATCACAAGAACAGTGGACATGGTTCATAACATTCAATAATGAAACTCCATCACTATCCCTAGGTTCAAAAGGGTAAGAGGAGGACATTACTGCATGTAGTATATGCTTTAGACACAGGAAAAGATAACAGCAGAAAGATAGAACAGTAGTTGAGCTGAAGGACATAGAAGTGGCCATTTATCCCTCTCACTCTTCTGTTGCTCTCTGAATCCTGAAGGCATCTTCCTTTAGGGGAAAGTGATTCCAGGTGATACTGTTAGTGTGGAGCAGCCCATGGAGCAGCCCAGTGGCTCAAGGGGAGTAAACTGGAGGACACAATCCAGACCACACAGATGACCTCCTTAAAAACTTCAACAGCATTTGTGACCTTACAGTGTAGGTGCTAGAGTCATATTCAGGTTCTCTGCAAGAGTAGGAAGCAGGAAGCATTCTTAGTCTCAGAGTTATCTTTCCATCCCAAGTGCACATATTTGTTAAGCTCTGACTTTGTGACAGGAAGTACAATGCATTTCAATTCACCCTTACTCATCCTAGCAATAGAAGTGAAGTAACTACTGTTACTTCAGTGCACTCCATAGGTAACTAAGGTAGGTGAGGTGAAACTATTAAGGTCAGACTGCTATTGCATGCCAGATTCAGAAATCTAGAATCAGCATTCACTATCTCAGGGCTGCTGACAGAATCCTGCCACCACACAGCTTCTCTGTGTGGGAGAATCAGATGCCCAAACAGTATGCATTGGTCACATGGTAGTTTTTAAAAAGCCTCTTTTTTACTTTCTTCAGTTCCTTTGAACAAAAACAATTTTGACAAGAATTCATCAGAGAAGTTATTCCACATTTCAACATCCCATTTTGGATATTGCTTTTGATTAAGACTGTTTGCAGACTAGAATATTAGTAACCCACATACTCTCTCTGCCTCAGAAAGAGTAGATTCACTTTTATCTTGGGAACAAAGCTCAATAGAAACACTTTTTAAACTTTTCTTATTTCATGAAACATTTATCTTCAAGTCAGGTTTTGTTATAGTGGCACAAATGTGGTCGGTCAGCATTTCCATTATAACTGGAACTTCCAGGGCTATTCAAGAAAGCCTCAGAGACTCACCTTTGAATTAAAACTTGGCACTCAGGATTTGAATCCAGAAAATACATTTTCCCTACCAATTAATCAAATAATTTAGAGATTCTCAAGTTGGAAGCAGGCAGAATACAAAACTGTATCTGAAAAAAAAAAGCTTGAAGAAAAGTCTTCCAACATAAAACTTTGTAAGAATGTTTAACATTCATTGTACAAGTATAATATTATAGTACCCCATAGTCATTCTCAAAGAAAATGGAATTGAAAAGTCTATAAATAAACATAGTAGTGATTATAACATCTTCTACTCGGCCTGTTTGGCTTTGTGAGTCATTTATTTCTACTTTGGGAATTGAGATGATTTGTGTTCCTTGGCATAATTGGTTTAAAGGGCAACAGCATGAAGAAACTGGATCAGAATGACAAAGGGTGGGAAGCAGACCCTCAGAGACTGTGAACTCACTCCTGTGTGCTCTTTTATGAACTTCCAATCTATGTGGGAAAAAATTCTGAGTCCTACGAACGTGGATTAGTAGCATGCATTGATTCTGTAAAGAGACATTGAAAGTTTAAATTGCTGAGTGCAATGATAGCCACAAGCCCTAACTGCAGCCTCATGACAAAGGGCTTCCAACATTGCCTAGTTTAGGAAAGTATAAGAATTGCCCAGTAACATGAAGGAACACGCAAGAATCTGCATTTAATATCTTTTATTTTTCCTTTTTTTTTCCTTCCCCCTTCCCTTTTCCTTTTTGCTTAAGCCCTGCTTGCTCCACCCACCCCCCCAACTCTGTCCCTGCTCACTCCTGCCCAAAGTATACTGTAGCTGTCTTCAGGCACCCATATGAGGGCATCAGATCTCATTACGGATGGTTCTAAGTCACCACGTAGTTGCTGGGATTTGAACTCATGACCTACTGAAGGGTAGTTGGTGATCTTAACCACTGAGCCATCTCACCAGCCCTGCCTTTAATGTCATGTTCTGCAGTCTTTCTCTCTCTTCAGTCTTTTTAAGACTTGAAGGTAGTGAACAAGAATAGATCTTCTGTCTCCCTGATCAGTCCCCAGCCAGCCATGCTGACCTTCCTTGGTCTTCTAGAAACATGCCTGTACTCTCCACACCTTGGAACTTGAGCTCTGAGTTTTCACTCTGGGAGGAACACCAACTACAGCAGATGTCTACGCTGACTCCCTATGAACTTCAGGTTTCGTGCAGAGTTTACTGTTTGGTAAGGCCAAAAGGCCTGTTTAATCTGTTTAATCACATTGACAATAGCTCCTTATAGCAATAGGAGAATTTTCCTTGTGCCCTCTGAAAGATTCCTAAACTGAACCAATACAGACACTTTAACAGGAGGAAAAAACAAAAAAACAAATTATTAACCTGTCAATTCTGATGCAAGCTAAATACCTTTATTGTAGGAAAGAAGGAGTAGGTGCTAGGCAATCTTAGAAGACTAGCAATGGCTTTGGGAGAAGTTGATTGGGCCTAAAGAATAGACAAGAGTTGACAAATGATATCAGAGTCTGGAGAACAGAGCATGTAAGAAGAGCTTCCTTGATATGATGTCACTGTAATTCCCCTTCCTGTCTGTCACTCCAGTTTAATCTTTCCTGAACAATGATACCATGGGGGAAGATCTAAGACTCATGGAATTATTTGGGGGGAGCAGTTCTTCAACAGATAACAGAGCTTCAGTGTAGTTCCCTCCTGTACATTGCTGTCATTTTCTGAGCCCCAATATGTATCAGCCAAACTAATGCTATCTGCAAACACACTCTCTGCCTTTTAAGCAAAATAACTGTCTCCTCTCACTTATGGTACAGGAACATGACAGCATGCTTCATTTTGTAACAAAGGTAGTAAGCACATAGATTTATGCCAAACAATGTTGGTTATTCAGAAATTGCTTGTTGAATAAATTATTCAGTGAAATCTGAATTTCAAAATTCATAACAAGAATCTCCCAAATAATAATCTAGTTGTAATCTTCCCTCTTTCTAAAGATGCTGTTTTCCAAATATAGTCAAGATTCTTCTTTGAACATAACTTTTAAGATGAAAGTCTCCATATGTAGCTTCCTCACTTCAGTGTGCTATGGATCCATGTTCCCTGAAAACATTTAAACTGAAGCTTGAAGATTTTCATATTTAATTTTAATTACATTTGGGAAGAGGTAAGGGAAATGGAGAGTCATGTCTGTCTGCCATGAGTACATAAATGCTTATTGTGTAAAACACCACCACACACGTTCTACAGCACTTAATATATGAAATAACAGTATATAAAATCTGATCTTTGAAAATGTGAAACTCCATTCTGACCTTATAATTTAAAAAAAAAAAGTAGACTTACGCCCCCAGCCTCAGCAATGATGGTGATATCATTTATTAAACAATTCACCATGGGAGCCACAGGTAGAGTTCCCTGCCAGCTTTGTGGCCCAAATACGAATACGAAGAGTAGAATTTTAGCAAAAAGAGTCATACTGTGAACCATCCCATAAGCCCTGCCTCAATCATTCTAAATGATACTTGATGCACACCTATTAATCTATTTTCTATCGTGAGAAGGAATTTTTGTAGATGAACTAAACATGACTTAAATAAATTCATCTGTGCTTTCTTTATCTTCTAGGGTAAATGTGAGCAGTCTCTGTATGGTCACATGCATTCCGTCAACGATGCCACCTTCACACCTAGGGTGAGTTCAGTTCTTTCAGTGAATCCATATGATTCTTCATATGTCAAAATTAATTTTAAGGAAAGTAATTTCCAAGGTAAAATGAATACTTCATAACCAGAGGACAACAAATGAAGAATCAACTGTAAAGAATAGAGAAATGTGTTGAAATAGAAGATGGATACAGAACTTTAAAGCTTACAAATTCTCTCTCTCTTTCTCTCTCTCTCTCTTCTCTCTCTCTCTCTCTCTCTCTCTCTCTCTCCTCTCTCTCTCTCTCTCTCTCTCACACACACACACACACACACACACACACACACGCGCTAGGCAAGTAGCATTAGAAATGAATAAGGCTGTAGTATACACCTTCCCCAGAGCCTCATGTCCAGCTCAGGCTTCAGAATATAAATGAGTAGATGCTGCCCTAACTCTGCAGTTATGGGAACTGAACTTGGTCGGGGTCTTGTATGCATCAGACAAACAGTCTAGATCACCTTGGTTCTTTTCATCAAAGTGCTATTCTGTAGCTCAAGATATCTTTGAACTAATATTGAAACTCAAACTGATCTTAAACCTGGTAGAGTTCCATATATATATATATATTCTTTGCCTCAGTAAGTGCCCCCATGAAGAAGGTTTCAACTTTAAATGCAAAATCTTTAATGAAAGTAAAAGAAACAAAAGTGAAATGTAGAAAATAAAAAAACAGTGGGGGGAAAAACAGATTTTCTTCAGTTTACTACATATAAGTTGGTAAGAAGAACATTTTATTCATAGCTAGATGTATTCAGTTAGAAGAGTGGTTAAACATTGCTTTGAATTGCTAAGCTAATTGACAGTGTCTTTAAAGGAGCTCAGATAATCATCATAGGAGGATGTTTCAGGTTTGTACCTTCTCAGATGAAAACAGTTTGACTAGACAGATGACCTCTAAAGTCCCTCAAACTCCATGATTTAATTACATCTAACATCTTAATTCATCTCTAAGCTCCCAGTAGAATGAAAAAAAAAAAAACCCTAATTCTGTATTCCTCTTCTTTTCCAATTAGCCAAAAAGGAAATCTGATAGATTGCTCACTTCGAACCTCAAAATGACAGCATAGTCAAAATGCTGTTACTACCCTGCTGATATTATTCTTTAAGAAAGAAGAAAGAACATTCTCTAAAAATTGTATCTTCTGAGGGAATGTTGAGTGCTCCAGCTGTAACTGTGTAGCTGTGCCTGTCACTTCTAAAAGTTTTAAGGATGCGTGCCACCACAATTAGATTGTAACAGATTCGTCTCTGTATGGAACCATCCATTTAATTGACTGTAGTGAGCCAATTAGTTGAAAGATATTATATTATGGATTGGTCATACTTACTAAGTAAAATTTTATTTCTAACAGAATAGTGAGATAGTTAAGCACCATGGGCCACATGATATGGGATATTTATGCTAAGACTTTATTAAGCCTTCACATGCTCTAGGAAAATTAAATAGAAGCTGAAATGAAGTAATTTTATATTTCGTAATTCAGTCATTTTATTTTTGTGAGCAATATCATGGTGAAAAAAAGACCCACCGTTCAAGATTATGAATGGTAAACGGAATAAATATGGAAATACCCAAATTAGATTTGCTAAAGTGACCACCCCAGCTGATACACATTAATTGTATGCATTTCAAATGGCAGAGGATATGAAATGCAGGTGTCCAAAGTCAGAGTGAGTGACTGGTTTCTGGGTATACATACTGCTCATAGGAGACAGAGGCACTGCTTTATCACTGTTCCAAACCAGCATCTCAAAGACGTTCTGGAAACTCCCATTAATTGAGATTTTCTAGAAGAATTTATTAAGCACTAAATAATGGTATTTTTAACCAAACATTTAGTGGAGCTTAGGGAGCTGTAAGAAGAAGGGGAGGGGAATATTCAAGGATCCAGAGGGATCAAGGACACCACAAGAAAACCTACAGAATCAACCAACCCCAGACCCATAGGTACTCATAGACTCAACTACCAACCCGAGAGCATGAATGGATGGATGGACCTAGACCCTCTGTACATGTGTAACAGTTGTACAGCTGGTTCTTCATGTGGGACTCTTAAAGCAGCAGCAGGGGCCCTCTCTAATTAAGTTGCCTGCCCTTGGATCCCCTTCACTGAATTGGGCTGCCTTGTCTAGCCTAAACTTACTGCAACTTGATATGCCAAGGCTCCATGGGAGGCTTCCCATTTACTGAGAAGAAGGGGAAGAGAGGGTGGATAAAGTGAAAGAGGAGGTGAGGGGAGGGCTGGGGGACTGGGAGGAGAGAAGGGAAGAGAAGCTTCAACTGGGATGTAAAATGAGAGAGAGAGAGAGAGAGAGAGAGAGAGAGAGAGAGAGAGAGAGAGTGTTTTGCTATGATGGCTAAAATTCTCAAGTGAAATTTTTGTCACCTGTGTTAACTGTTTTGCAAATACATCTTCTCTAACACACCTGTTGAAGAGTATCAGGAGGTTGGGTTATACCAAGTACAGAGCACAGAGCTATAGTGACAGTGTTAACACTTAGACAAGCATAAGTCAGAACAGTGGTAGCAACCATGTTATATACTGCATAGACATACAACAAACAGATTTTAATTACATATTAGCTTTGCTAATTGCTTTATGCCTTTAAAGAAGACATTGGCCTTACATTCATAGCTAAAATTGCATTTCATTGTATATACAAGCACAGGTTTAGGGAAATTTTACAGTTTGGTATCAATAAGCAGAAATCAAAGTCTAACAATTGGGGCCAACAGTCTTGGAGACATTTACAAAAAGAATTAATGCATATGGCCCTGAAAATTATTCAAATCAAATTTTATGTCATTGTTTATGAGAATTCTAATGCCTTCATTAGTGACTGATTTCTCCCATAGAAGTAGGTATTTATTTAAAATTTATCTCCTCTTAAAGTATTCTGTAATGAAATATTTTAAAGAAACATGAAAGTACCTTGTTTTTCTTACAAAGTCCTTTTCATATATTCCATTGAAATGTAATATTTTATTAAATAATATAATTTATGGTTTTTAACTTGACACATAGTACATAAAATGATATACAACATTTATAGGTGATTCTTTTTTAAAATTATTCTTCTTGAATATATTATATCCCTGCCAGAGTTTCTTCTCCTTCCCCTCCCCCTAGCCTCTTCCCTAACCTCCTATCTCCCCCCAGATCCACCTCCCCATCTCTTCTCAGAAAATAGCAGGTCTCCCTGTGACATAACCAAGCACATACCATCACGTTAAGGCAAAGCAAGGCAATCTAGTAGGAGGAAAAGGGTCCTACAAATAGACAAATGAATCAAAGATAGTCTCTTGCTTCCACTGCTAGGATTCCCAGAAGATCACCAAGCTACTCAGCTATAATATATATGTAGACAACCTGATCTCCGTGAATTCTCATGAATTCTGATCAGTTGATTCTATAAAGTCCCTGTCATCATAGTATGTCCCTGATTCCTCTCCTTCCACCAATTCTTTCCATGCCCCTGCAGCAGGACTCCCTGAGCACCACCTTATATTTGGCTGTGTTACTCTTCATCTGCTTACATCAGTTGCCAGATTAAGTCTCTCTGGTCTCTTTACTTCTGCAAGGCTCTGGTCCCAGAACACTCTTCAGGCAGGACAAATTGCAGGTCAAAGATTTTGTGGCTGAGTTGGGTTCTCAATCCCCCTACTGGATACCTTGTCTGGTTATAGAAGATGGCTAGTTCAGGCTCTGGGCCACCCATTACTAGGAGTATTTGCTAGTCTTGCAATTCTGTGAAGTTTCCATTGTATTGGGTTTCCACCTCACCCTTGAAATGCCTTGAAGTTCTAGTTGTTTCACCCAGTACTTTCTCCTCTCCTCCCCCACCTGATCTCTCTCGTTCCCAACCCCATCAACGCCCAGTCCACCAGCAAAATCTATTCTATTTTTCCTTCCCTGGAGATCCTTATTTCCCTCCCTACACTTAAGCCCTCCTTGTTACTTAGCCTCTCTGGCTCTATGAACTGCATCATGAGTATCCTTGGTACTTGATGGTACTTGAGTACTACAATGCTAATATCCACTTATATGTGAGTATATACCATGTTTGTCTTTCTGGGTCTGGGTTACCTCTCCCAGGATGATGTTTTCTTGTTTCATCCATGTGCTTGCAAATTTCAAGATGTCATTTTCTTTAACAGCTGAGTAATACTTCATTGTGTAACTGTACCACATTTTCTTTTTCCACGCTTTGGTTGTGGAGCATCTAGGTTGTTTCTTGTTTCTGTCTATTATGAATAATGCTGCTTTAGACATAGTTGAGCCAGTGTCCTTGTGATCACATGAAGCATCCTTTGGGAGTGGTCTTGAAGTAGATCCATTTCCAATTTTCTGAGAAAATGCCATATTAATTGCCAATGTGTCTATACAAGTTTGCACTTCCACCAGCAGTGGAGAATGTTCCCTTTGTAGACAACTTCTCCAACAGGAGAAATCCTGTGATTTTGATTTTCACTATTTTTATAGGTGTAAGGTTGAATCTCAAAGTCATTTTGATTTGTATTTCCCTGATGGCTAAGGATGTTGAATATTTCTTGATGTGTTTGTCAGCCATTTAGATTAATCTGTTGAGAATTCTGTTTAGATATGTACCCCACTTTTTAATTGGATTATTTAGTTTTTTGATGTCTAGTCTCTTGAATTCTTTATATATATTTTATATTAGCCCTGTCTTCTCTTTTCATATCTATTAAATATAATACTTGAAGTTCTAGCTAGAGCAACAAGACAACTCAAGAATATAAAGGGGATATAAATTGGAAAGGAAGAAGTAAAAGTATCACTATTTGTAGATGATATGACAGTAAGCATAAGGGACCCCAAAAACTCTACAAAGGAACTCTTATAGCTGATGAACACCGTCAGTGAACGAGCTGGATGTAAAATTAACTCAAAATAATCAGTAGCCCTCTTACATACAAATGACAAATGGGATGTCATTTTTATAAAACAAGCTCAATCAGAAAGGAAGGAGGTGGTTATTTATTTAAAAAATAGGCAGAAAATATAATGTAATGAAAGATTAAAAGCAACTAATGAGTACCTTGACTTGTGTGTACCATCTATAGTAGGAAAATGAGATTGGAGATACTGTCATCTGATATCTCCATTGGCAATTGTTCTCCAGGAAATCAACCTATGATTGACAGTGTCAGAATTTCTTTAGTCACTTTAAAGTGTCCATTGACTTCTTTGTACTTTTTTTTGTTATTTTTATTTGACTTTAATTCATTCCTAGAAATTAGCCACCTAAATAGTTGATAATTATTAAACATACCATTACATGATCTTTAGCTCTTTGACTACAGCTAACCCCTCCAGTTTCCTTTGGAGTTCCATTTCTCTTGGCTAAAGAATACTTCCTGGTAGTACTTTCTGTGTGGGAGAATGTAAAATTCTGAGTCTTTGCATGTCTGATAATTCCATTATTTCCTTTGTATTCCAGTGTTCAGTTTTTCTCCTGGCACTGTTGTTGCAAAGGAGACTGTTTACCATGGAAGAATTGATCCTTTGTAGATAATGTTTGACCTTCTGCTCTTGCGTGTTGTAAGACCTTTAACACATTCTATTTGAGTTTCTACAATGCATCTACATATAGATCTGTTTGCTTTCTGCAAACAGCTGATGTGCTACTTTAATTGCCGTCCTACAATTCAACTAAAAGTTCTGACATTGTTCTCTAAATATTATTTTCTTGTCAAACCCTTCTAGATTTTCCTTTAGAAACATCTTTATATTTTTGCTAAAATTTACTATTCAAAATCCATAAATCTTAGTGTGTGTGTGTGTATGGGTGTGTGTGTGTGTGTGTGTGTGTGTGTGTGTTCATGTGGAGGCAAGTGGTTGGCTTTGAGTGTCATTCCTCAGTAACCCTTTGCTTTGTTTTTTGAAAGAAAACTCTCACTTGGATCTGTAGCTCACCAATTAGGTGTGGCTCTACCTGCTCAGTGATGAGATTAGAATATATGACAACAAGCTCAGCATTTCCCGTGGGTACTAAGGATCAAAAACCTGTCCTCATGCATATGCTGCAAAATTGGATGGATTACCTGTTTTATTCTGGAATCTTGGGTTCCATGGATCTCTGGTCTAGCTGGAAATGACCAAAGTGTTACAGCTCTCAGAAAGGAAGGAAGCCCATGTAGGGCAAGCAGCCGGGGTCCCAGTTCTTGACTGCCATAGTGGCAATGCCAATCCTAGCATCTGGGGAAGCAGCAGCCGCACAGCTGGCAGCAGCAGGTGGCTATGACTGGCACCAGATGAGTGACAGCTGTGACTGCAGTGGCAGGAAGGGTAGGGGTGAGAGCCTAACTGGCCATATGTGGCTAAGGTCCAGTGATGAATGCTTCAAGAGAGAAAAATTCTTCCACAAAGTGTTACAGCTCATTAAAACAACCACTCTCAGACAATTCTATTCTCGGTGAAATAACTTGTGCGCTTTATTGTAAGTGGATAAGAACTTTGTAAACATTGAGGAACAGGGTGGTATCCAGGGGTAGCTGCTTCCTATTGGCTCAGTTTGTGGTGCTAGTGATGCTCGATTAGCATGGGGAAGGGCTCCAGGTGTTTTACCTGCCTGACTGTCACAGTCATTTCAGTGGAGTGTCATGGTGGGTATGTGTTCCACAAAAGGTAGTTTGGTAGGGAGCTGGTCCCATGTCTACCTTACTCAATTTTGAGTTTCATGGGGTTTGGGATCACTCAACCTTACCAGTTCTTCAGACTGATGGCACAGTCCATTTGCCTCACAATTAATCTCCTCATCCCTGTGTTTAAATTATTTTTTAATTCCCTACACTTTAATTTTTGTGTCTGATTTGAACTAATTTTCCCAGTCCTCTCATAACTTCTATGAAACTGTCTTTGAAATATTGGACATTATTAATTACAGTTATGTTTGTACCCTAGTACTTTCTAATACATACATACATACATACATACATACATGTAGAGGAATTTAATTCAGAAACATCGCTGCTCTGGCCAGGGATCATATCCAATGACATGATCTAGCTGGAATGTAGACATGCTCTGGATTACAGTATGATCAGGCTGGAATACAGACATTCCTTTAGTATACACCTTTAATCCCTAACAATGAAGGTAAGGTAGGTTAGTTTGTAATGGAAATTAGCCATGTTTAAAAATGAAATCTAATTGAGGGTCAGACAAAGTAGTGAATGATTTGACATAATGAGTCAGAAATAGGATATGCCCAACTCACATGAGAACAGCATAGGAAAAAGAGGCTACTTAACAGCAGTCTGTGTGTGTGTGTGAGAGGGGGGGTGGGATGGAGAGAAGGGGGAGAGAAAGATTGAGGTGGTATGTGATGTATGCATATGGCAGTTTTCCAGAGGCAGTTTACAGAGAAAAGAAGTTAGACACAGGTGAAGACTTAAGCCAGAGAATGAGAAGAAGCCAGAGGATTAGAACATGTTGTCAAAGTTACTATGAGACCAAACAGAGAAATTAAATCAGAAGCTGAGAGAAGTCAGATTGAATAAGTCACCTTGGAAGATTATATTGTACAGAGGCTAGAAGCATCCAGGCTTAGGCCTAGTGATAGAACAGAGAAACACTCTGGGCTTAGCCCAAGCTGTGTATTCATACAGCTTAGATAAAGCTCTCATCTCATCCCTTCATCTAAGGAAATAAAAGGAATATTTATACATACATATATATATTCACATGAATGTGCTTACACACACACACATACACACCAATATTTTCTGAAACTGACTTTGATTGCAATCTGAGTTAGACTTTTTCCTAAGTGGCCTCTATGTGGACATACATACATTGATTTCATTGTTTTTTATAAGAAAATCATCCATGAACAAGTACTTTGAGTTGCCTATTTCTGGTGCGTGTATATGTTCTAACAGACTCAAGTAGAACCAAAATGTACATAGTTTCAATTTCTGGCCATTTCATATAAAATTGCAATAAATTAGGTCCTGGGAAGGACAGTGATGTCAGACAGTATTTATATACTACAAAAATTTCAATTTTGTTTCCTTCTTTAGCACTCTAGCTTGATGTCATTAAGTATTTAGCTGGGCCAATAATACTGGTATTTAATGTAAGTTCATATTCCTTCCTGCACCTACATGATATAGAAGTCAAAATTCTATGTGTTCTGAAAATAATACATTAGATCCTGTCCATCTAGAGAAATTGGAAAAACAGCAATAGAATAGAAAACTATGTAACATGCTATTTTATTTTATATAGTATTTGAATGACTTCAGTGTTTCTACATATTCAAAAAATTAAATATCTTTTAAGCTTTTCTAATACAATTTTTGCTAAATATTTTTATTAAATAAGGTTTAATTATCTCCCCTAATCATCTATAAGGAAATAATTTCTAATAAATGAAACATCATGAATGGTAAACAAAGTACACGCTTGTATATCTAGACAATAAAAAAAAAATCTAGAATGTAAAGGAATATTTTTCTCTTCTATATAGCTCTATTCTTAGAAATATGCCCCCAAAAGCCCTATATTTAAGATTTTATTGTAGTGGGTTGGCCTAATGCTGCTTGTATTATAATGCTAATTTAGGGCCTCCAAGACTGGTGGGCCAGAGACAAGAGAATCTGCACATAAAAATGCTGAGTGACCCTGCCCTCAGTTAACTGTGATTGGTAAATAAAGATGCCAACAGCCAATAGCTCACCACAAGAGACATAAGTGGGGTTGAGGTTTCTCAGGCTTGGGGGAGAGTCCTACGAGGAGGGGAAGGAGGAGGAAGAAGACACCAAGGGATAGTAGAAGAATGTGCAGGAGGAGGGAAGAAACAAGGAAGTCACCATGGGATAAGGGTCAGGAGAGCATGGCTCTAAGGCTGTTAAGAGTAGTCCAGATAGATCATAGTTAATAGTAAGTAGTATCCTGGTATTATCAACAGGAAGGTAGATTCTAACAACATGGAGAATGGGCAGCTGCCCGTCTATTGTGCTGAATAAGACATATTGTAAATATAACAGCTGTGAGTATATCTTTCTTCTGGGAACTCAACAACCAAAGATGGGGTAGAAACCCCAGATAAGGACTTTTAATAATTTCTACATTTTATCACACAACCTCTTCAGTAGCTCCTATCTGTTGACAATGGTGATTCTATGTAGACTTTATTTTCTTCAAAGGTACATGCCATTCAGAAGCTATGTGATTGTGTCATAGTTTCTGATATTTCCTTTTTGAATATAAAGATTATTTGCTTTCTATTTATTATGACTCTTGAGCGTTTATGACAAAAGCTCAATAGGAAGTTCATATTTAGCAACCATTCACTAAAGCACCTACTGTGTCCTGGGCATGGCTATCAATTCTGTGGGTTTAGCAGTAAAGAATGCCAAACACTGTCTTTATGGGCCTCATGTGGCAATTAGGAAACAGTGTATACTTAGTATACATCGATCAAAAATAAAACAATGCAAAACAAAGTAATGAGAAAGATGGGACCTAATAATAGAGGCACACTGTGAGAAATATTATCTAAGTAAAGCATTTGAAGAATGGAAGGAAGAAACCTCAAGCAGGTGCTCCCAGGTCAAGTTCCCAATGTGTCAGCATCATGATGTAAAGGAATAGCAAGACAAGAAGACATGTACTGGACTTGATTTACAAAAAGATAGACAACTAGAAGATATATAACTGAAAACATAGGCTGTTGTTGTTGGTTAAACATGGTAGCCATCAAAAATTACCTCAGAGCATATCCTGTGGTTCCAAAATATTTTTTATACAGTATGACCTGGTTATAATTATAATTGATTCTTTTGTATAATACCTTAACATTTTAACTCCACAGATCTTGACATGGTTCTTGTTATAGAAACTAATCAATAACTATTCATTGATTGACAAGTATCAGAAAGTCATTATAGGTCAGAATTCAAAGGGTAACTAAGAAGACAGGACAATGTTTGCTGTGGCATGCTTACATTTATTTTCTATTATCAGTATTAAACTTTAATATGCTTTGTTGTCTTCTATGATTAAGAATACCCAAATAGTTCAAACTATGCTTTCTGTTTATAGAGAAAAAAAATCCCTCTTCAAAATATTACCCTTTTGGAGAAATGATCTAATATAAGGAAGTCTCAGTTAAATACTTTCATGGCTCAAAAATGCTCTAACAACATCCAAATACCAGTATAAAATTACACATCTCTCATGATTGTGTTCAGTCTTGCATTTCATTTAAAGGTGTTAAAAAATACATGTATGATAAACAGCATGGCTTTTCTTAAGAGATTACATTATGATGATGTTTAATATATCCCACATTGTCCCCGAATCGTATAATTAGAGCAAAAAGAATTGTCACACCAATTTACTTATAGCATAATTACAAGAACACTTGATTATCTCCCTTAATGTAATTTTCCTCACTTAATTGTGTGTTCTCCAGTGAATGTGACCCACCAAATCCACACTTTAATAAGTGACTGCTAGTTAATATGTCACACTGCCAGCAGAGCCTGCCCTTCCTGTAGAAGGGATTTAATTGTATAACAATTATGACCCTTTGGAGAAAATGCTTAAAACTTTCTGTCTCCCAGCAGAAGAACTAGAATTACTGCAGAAGAATTTTACTCCAGCAAGATGGCTGCTCTCATCACATCCAAAGACCTTCTAGGTCTGTGTGATCTGGCTTGATTACAGACACGCCCTTAGTACACACTTTTAATCCCCCTGGATGGAATCCTTTAGTACACACCTTTAATGTCAAACAGTGAGGCCTAATTGAGGGGCTGACCAAATGCTGAATTAAAGAAAGATCTGTCAGAATGAGTCAGAGAAAGGATACTCTCAATGCTCAGAAGAGAATCTATTTAAGAGCAGCAGTTCAGGGAGAGTCAGTCAGTTGGGAGTCAGTGTAGTGAGTGCAGTGGAGCTGAGTTCTTTCCTGAGTTCATGCAGTTCAGTGCAGGTCAGCAGAGGCAATTGAAACCAGAAAATAGGAAGAAGCCAGAAGATTAGAACAAATCGCCAAAGTTAGTTTGAGGCCAAACAGAGCAATTTAGTGAGAAGCTGAGAGAAGCCCAGTTGAATCAGTCAGCTTGATGAGGAATTTGGGCAAGAACAACAGAGTTGAACCAGCCAAAAAGAACTTGAAAGTGTGAGCTTATTCAGTAGTAAGCCTCTGAGAGGACAGTTACATCTAGGGAATAAAAGTTATTTTGCAAATTACTTGGGGTAGATTTGACCTTCCTAGGGGTTTGGATCTGGCATGATAGTCTCGCCATGCTTTATTTCCATGCCTACTGTATTTACCAGCTGAGTCAGCACACTCAACTCCTCCTCCTCCTCCTCTTCCTCCTCCTCCTCTCTCCTCCTCCTCCTCTTCCCCCTTCCCTTCTCCTTCCCCTCTCCTCCTCCTCCTCCTCCTCCTCCTCCTCCTCCTCCTCCTCCTCTCCTCTCCTCCCTCTCTTTCTCCTCCTCCTCCTACTTCTTCTTCATGTTTCCTGGGATGTTTAAGTTTTTGCTCATGCTTTTCATTCCAGTATTGGAAGAATATTCCTTAATTTGCTACATTAAGTGTTACACACCAGCACATTTTCTCAGACTGGTGGCCTCTGCATCTGAATTGAACAAAAAGGATAACAATCTTCAAGAGAGCTAGTGCTTTGTTTATTCAGACTGATTCTGGGTATCATCTTATAATGAAGGATTTTGTCTTTTAGAAATAAGTTCTAATTTATATATTGAACTAGAACTATAAAAGAAACCAAGTCATTAAAGAGTACAGATTACTTCTCCATCTTGTCAGATAAAGATGGTAAAAATAAATCTATAAATAAATAGATAAAATCCATGTAGTAGCAAGATTATAGGCTTGCTGTCTTCAAAGAGTATCACAGGTATATATATATATATATATATATATATATATATATATATATATACACACATACATATATATATAAAACAAAGGTATATTTTATTAAAATCAGAAGCTACAGAGCCAAAATAATGGCTTGGTCAGTAAAGCCTGACCAAGCCTGATCTGAGTTCAGTTTCTGGGACCCACATGGCATAGAGAACTACTGGTTTCCTGCAAGTTGTGCTGTGTAGTCTATACCACATGCAGCAAGAAACATGTTTGACTCTGTCACCTCCTCATACAAAAAATAAATACATCAATACATGTAAGAGAAAATTTAAATAGACATAACTAATAGAAAATTACAACTCAATAAACAAGTTCTCAAAGAAAAAATATAACAAATGCAAATTATAAAAGTAAAACAGAAACCTCAGTAAAAGTAGTTTTCAGAAGGGCTATGAACTTCGTTTAAATATGAAATTTTATTCTATAATCTGTTTGTATTAATAAGGTATTTTTAATCAGTACATTTTACCAAATATATCATGTGCTTATTAACATAAGCATCACAAAAAAAATATTGTGTTGGCACAAATGTCACGAATCATCTTTATGTTTACATGGAAGTACTCTGAATTTATGGGACCTTACTTATATACATATTAATAGAAAATAAATGTATTGAAGATTACCCCTGCAGTGTTACTATGGTGAATACTGTATTAATCAATAATAATTGGACACTTGAAAGGAGACTTTTGCCAGGTAAAGTAACACCTTAGGTTACAATTGCAATAAATAAACTAGACTGAACAGAATCTGTGCAGATCTGTTCTAATGTCTTCTAGAAGCAATTAAAGAGCAAAAGGACATTGCTACTAAGAATAGTCACTAACATGGTACTCCTATTTTTGCTAGTCAATGATTTAGGTCTCCAGGAAATATAAAAATATCAATTTTAAGGTATTTAAATTGAAGTCCTCAAATGACTAACTTGAAATTACTATAATGTGTACCACATTTTTCATAGAGACCTCACTGTACTTGTGGAATTATACTAGGGGAATAAAAATAGTCAGATCTTTTCCAACCTGGAAAGAAATAAATTTGTCTGGAATTCTACATTTTGCAGCTAACTCTCCTCTAAGTGGTTATCCAAGATTCTAAGTCCCTCTGTATCTTCTAGAGCAACAATAGAAACCTGCTCTTCCTTGGGTGGTTTTTTCCTTCCCTTCCTTCCACCTTCATTACTCAGAGAATATAAAAGGACCAGCTTCCTCCCTTGATAAAGGACAACAGACTAATGAATTTAAGTGCCTGCATCATTAAAATTGTCATCCTTGGTATACTATTTCAAGTGTGGTACCAAGGGTGGCTAGCTTTTACTCTTCAGGGGGTACAGTGAACTCCAGTTTCTTATGTAAATTTATGCAAAAACTGCTCCAACAAAATCACATGCTATTTATTTCAAGCCTCAAAGGGAATGCTTCATTTCCTGACTTGGTAATGAAAGGAGATAGAGTGGAGTGGGGTGAGCTGAGTTACAGGTTAACAAATAGATTATTTGTTAATTCAGAGATAAAGCAAGTTTGAGAAGAAAGCATAATGGCACACTTTTCAATTGTGTGGAATCAGATCTTTATCACAGATCTACTTCATCTACAACCCTTAATGTTTCAGGGTAATACATGTTATCTAGCTTGGGAGGTTTGCTCATTAGCCTGCTCAAGATGATCCCACTACTACTCCAGAAAGTCTAGGACCATGTCTCATTCCTTCCTAATTGTATATTCAGTTCTCTTCTACACTCCATTACCAGACAGGAAATGCAGGCATTTCTGAGAGGAAACGCTTGAATGATCAATATTTAATGAATGAATAATCATTTTTACTGAATCCCCTTTAAAAAAATTTTTCTACAATTTTTCAAAGCATGTGCACATTCTTTTGATCAACTCATAGTCACACAAAACTTATAATACTATGGAATCAGAATGTTCTAGAAAAGATCAGTTAGAGCACTTTGATGAAGTGAATCCAAGCATTTTAGCATTTAGCTAACTGATATTTCAGAATATATGAACATTCATAAATCTGAAGTTGGATCACCATCACCAGGCACTGTTTTAGGAAGTAGGAAAAACAGCACAGGCTCCATTCAAATGTAAATCTATGCAGCAGCAGTGTTTTATTTAAATATAATTGTTTAGAAGAAAACAAGTTCACAGAGAGAGTTTCATAATCCTTCAAGTTGTAATCATTTGGGAAAAATATGTTCTGTGTATGTATATGTCTGTTTGTATGAAGAATAAATTGCATAGGTGAATAGCCACAATAAATGTAGGAATGTTTAGCCACAATAAGTATAGGAATGTGTGATGCTGTAGTTGCTTTATGATGGGTTAGAGAGCTGTTAGCATATGTTAGTTAAATTGTACATTTCCAAGTTTAATAGGAAAAGGCACAAAAACACTTTTTAAAAGGTCTAAGTTCTTCTCGAGTTCTAATCCTCCCTTCTTTTCAACTTCAAATTTAACCTACTACTCTCTTTTTTTTTTTAAATTGGATATTTTATTTATTTACATTTCAGATGCCATCCCCCTTTCCCATTTCCCTTCCCTAGAAATTCTCTATCCCATTCCCCTCTTTCTTTTTGCTTTTATAACATTTTAATTAAATGCAAGTATTAAGGACAGTTATAGGTTGAGGAACTAGCAATACAAGAGATGCAAATAGTCAAGGAACAAGCAAGACAATAAACAAATAGTCAAAGAACAAGTAAGGCTATAAATGAAGTTCCATGAACACCCCAGTGATCACTGACTGTTTCTAATGGCTTATCAAGATAATCAAAATATCAGAGCCTATTTTTCTGTCCTAGTCCAAAGTCATTTCATGTTTGAAGCCTACTTCCTTGTTCTAGCCTAAAATTAAGATTCCTGCCTGAAATTACTTCTTTGTTCTAGACTAATATTTAGATTTCTGCCTGAAATTACTTCTTCGTTCTAGCCTAATGTCAGATTCCTGTCTGAAGCCCACTTCCTTGTTCTTGACCAATGTCATGTTCCTGCCAAGCAGCCCATTTCCTTGTCCTTGGCCCATGTCCAATTCTTGCCAAGCAGCCCCAAAACCTCTCCACATCTCCCCTTTTTTCATTTCATAAACAAGACTAAGTCTGTCTTAGATCATTCTGACAAGAATCCCTTCCTTACCTGTCTTAGAATATGCATTATCAAAAGCAATGTACTTCTGTCCTACTTTGGTAAGGCTCTGTGCAGAGTCTTACCCATCCTTGGCTTGCCAACCTGTTAATTTAATAACTCTGTCTGGGGGTGCATTTTCAATTTCAAGCCATGTACTTGGGCTGCCATCATGTTGATGTTGTTAAACACAAGCTTTAACACGATGGGTAGGAATAAAAGTATTCCCAGGACAAAAAGGGCTGGCATGATCAAACTATATATGCCATTCTTGAAGCTTGACCAAAAGAGAAATACTGACCTCAGGCCATAGGTAATTTTATCAGCAGTATCTGCAGCATTAAAGCTCAGCAGAGCAGCATTCTTTAAATTCATAAGCTCACTATGCAAAGTTAAAACATCCAGAGAGATGTTAGAATTATGCCAAATACACTGCAAGTGTCTTTAAACTTCTTCCTAATTATAATGACTACCACTGCAAATTTTAGAACTAATAAAAAGCCAATGGTATTTGCCATGACACTTAAGATGGTTCCTTATTCTTAAACTCTGAACCTCCTTTCATAATCTGATGGATAAAGAGCATCAATCCATTCTTCCAAATGCCTATCTAAATCCTCTTATATATTCAACACATTAGTAGCATTTTTTTCTAAATGATTAACAAAAGTAGCAGTCTTAACTTCTTGAGTCAAATTATGGAAGCAGTGGTGATAGCAATTAGTGTAATTAAAGCTGTTATACCAGCAATAATCAAGTCCACTACCCTCTTGCTTCTGCTTAAAGCCTGACTCACTTCTTCCAGTACTTGCAAGCTTTTTTTCAGAGGTTCTGTGATACTCAGAGCAATAAAACAAAAAGTGGTCGATAGACCTCCATAACTGGCATGCTGGATTTCAACACACTAACACAATTAGAAAGTGTACAATCAATGCAACTTACATTAAATACTGTAGAAGAAACAAAAATATTTTTAACGTGTCAATTAAAAGAGTCTTAACACATGTACTAACACTTGTTTAAATCCAGATCTTTTCCCAACTCTATCTCTTGCTAACATAACATTATAGAGAACTGCAGCTAACTTCCAAATATGTCTCTGAATATGTCCAGAACCAGACTTTCAAATGAAGACTGTTATTTCCAATATTGAATTGATTTCTAGACCAGTACACAATTGAGTCCAAATAACTGGTCACATCTAAGAAAATACAAGAGTCATTATAATTTCTCCTTTTGATTCTCTGTTCCATGAGGTCTAAAAACTTGAGGCAAGGCAGCTTGTTCCATCAGGTGTATCGGTAAGCAAAGGTGGGTTGTATGTCCAATACAGCTTCCCAATCACCATTGTCAGACCACTTAGCAACCTCACAGATTAGCATCATTCTTTGTCCAGGCATCAGCATGTCTCAACTGTCACTCTGGCAGCCATCATGCTCCTTCAGCCTCCTGCAGGAAAAACACAAACATGTCCTCTTCCCCATATTAAATACCTGATTGTAATCATGCCATATGCCAGTAAGTGGATCATGTCCTTTCACCTATGCATAAGTATGCCTAGTTGTAGAGTGCCATAGGCACTCAGCAGAAAGTTCCTTGGCATCCAATTTAAAAAAAAAAAAATTTAAAATAAAAAGAACATGATTTAAGTAAATTTGTGGTATACAGGGATATACCTCCTCCTTTTTTATTTTATGAAGGTATTGTTTTAAAATTCTTGGGCCCTTTCCACAGTCCCTTGTCCTTGACAATTATAAGGAATCCCAGTATTATGAGTAATATTAAATTGCTGCCTGAAAGTCTCAAATGCTCAACTGCTATAGCCAATTCCATTATCCATTTTCTTTTGTTTGCTTGTTTGTTTTTTTGTATTTTTAAAAAAATTATTGGATACTTTATTTATCTATATTTCAGATGTTATCCCTTTCCCATTTCTCCTCCCCTGACCCCAGAAATCCCTTATCTCATTCTCCTTCCTTCTATTTCTATGAGGGTGTTCCCCTGCCCATCCACCCACTCCCACCTCCCTGCCCTCGAAATCCCCCACACAGGGTCATCCAGCCTTCACAGGACCAAGGGCCTTCTCTCCCACCAATGCCTGACAAGACCATCCTCCATTATGTATACAGTTGGAGCCATGGGTCTCTCCATGTGTGTTCCCAGGCTAGCTGTTTAGACCCTGGGATCTCTGGTTGGTTGGTATTGTTGTTCTCCCCATGGGCTGCAAGACTCTTCAACTACATGAGTCTTCTCTCTAACTCCTCCATTGGGGACCCTGTAATCAGTTCAATGGTTAACTGTGAGCATCCACCTCTATATATGTCACGCTCTGGCAGAGCCTCTCAGGAGACAGGTATATCAAGCTCCTATCAGCATGCACTTCCTGACATCCACAACAAATGTTTGCATTTGGTGATTGCACCTGGGATAAATCCCCAGGTGGGACACTCTCTGGACGGTCCCTCCTCCAGTCTCTGCTCAACACATTATCTCCTTCTTTGCTCCTGTGAGTATTTTGCTACTCCTTCTAAGAATGACCAAATCACCCACACTTTGGTCTTTCTTCTTCATGGGCTTCATGTAGTCTGTGAGTTATATCTTGGGCATTGTGAACTTTTGGGCTAATATCCACTTATCAATGAGTGCATACCATGTGTGTTCTTTTGTGACTGGGTTACCACACTCAGGATGACATTTTCTAGTTCCATCCATTTGCCTAAGAATTTTATGAATTCATTGTTTTTAATAGCTGAGTAACACTCCATTGTGTAAATGTACCACATTTTTTTTTTTAATCCATTCCTCTGTTGAAGGACATCTGGGTTCTTTCCAGCTTCTGGCTATTATACATAAAGCTCCTATGATCATAGTGGAGCATGTGTCCTTGTTATATGTTGGAGCATCTTCTGGGTATATGCCCAGGAGTGGTATCACTGGATTCCTGTAATACTATGCCCAATTTTCTGAGGCACTAGCAGACTGATTTCCAGAGTGGTCGTACCAGCTTACAATCCCACCAACAATGGAGGAGTGTTCCTCTTTCTCCACATCCTCACCAGCATCTGCTGTCACCTGACATTTGATCTTAGCCATTCTGAGTGGTGTGAGGTAGAATCTCAGGGTTGTTTTGATTTGCATTTCCCTGATGTCTAAGGATGTTGTACATATCTTTAGGTGCTTCTCTGCCATTCGAGTTTCCTCAGTTGAGAATTCTTGGTTTAGCTCTGTATCCCATTTTTTAATAGGGTTATTTGATTGTTGAGAGTCTAATTTCTTCAGTTCTTTGTATACCTTGGATATTAGCCTGCTATCAGATGGAGGATTGGTAAAGATCTTTTCCCAGTCTGTTGGTTGCCATTTTGTTCTATTGACAGTGTCCTTTGCCTTACAGAAACTTTGCAATTTTATGAGGTCCCATTTATCAATTCTTGACAAATTTTAGAGCATAAGCCATTAGTGTCCAGTTCATGAACTATTCCCCTGTGCCCATGTGTTAGAGGCTCTTCCCCACCTTTTCGTCTCTTAGTTTCAGTGTGTCTGGTTTTATGTGAAGGTCCTTGATCCACTTGGACTTGAGTTGTAAACAAGTAGACAAGAATGGATTGATTTGCATTTTTCTACATGCTGAACTCCAGTTGAACCAGCACCATTTGTTGAAAATGCTGTCTTTTTTCCACCTAATGGTTTTAGCTCCTTTGTCAGAGATCAAGTGACCATAGGTATGTAGGTTCATTTCTGAGAAATAGCAGCAGGCATTAAATGTCTCCCCATCAAAAAAGCACATGACCAGATGGTTTTAGTGCAGAATTCTATCAGACCTTCCAAGAAGACTTAATACCAATTCTCTATAAACTATTCCACAAAATAGAAACACAAGGAATACTACCCAATCCATTCTATGAAGCCATTTTTATGCTCATAGCTAAACTATACAAAGATCCAACAATGAAAGAAAATTTCAGACCAGTCTCCCTTAAGAATATCAATGCAAAAAATATTCAATAAAATTCTCGCAAACTGAATCCAATAACACATCAAAACAATCATCCATCATGATAAAGTTGGCTTTATCCTAGGAATGCAGGAATGGTTCAATATTCAGAAAACCATCAATGTAATTCACTATATAAACAAACCCAATGAAAAATCCACATGATCATCTCAATAGATTCTGAGAAATCATTTGACAAAATTCAACACCCCTTCATGGTAAAAGTCTTGGAAAGATGATGAATTCAAGGCCCATACCTAAACATGGTAAAAGCAATAAATAGCAAACCAGTAACCAACATCAAACTAAATGGAGAAAAACTTGAAGCAATCCTATTAAAATTAGGATCTAAACAGGGCTGCCCACTCTCTCCCTACCTGACCCATCCCACGGGTCTGATTATTCGTGGGGTGTCGAGGTAGACCTTCACCTGAAAAGAGACATGGGCAGGAGAAAGAACGGAGACCATGCAGCTGGAAGCTTTGTCATGGTTTCACTTTAATTCGGAGTAGCTTACAATATATAGTCTTTGTCAAGGGAGAAAAGGGGGCAAAGAACGGGGTGGGGATCCCATTCACTCTTGATCCTGCGGAGCACTCTGCGGTTTGCCCTGGGGCAAGGGTTCTTTATGAACAGGAAATCCTTTCTTGGTTGAAGGTCCGGTTTTCCCAAAGAGGCAGTTTATTGCCCTAGATCATCTCCTTATTGCCCTAGACCATCCTACTGTCTTAACCAACTCCAGGAAATGCCAGATGTTCCAGAGAGATCGTCCTTACTGACTAATCCTTCCAGAACAGTGGGCAATTCCCTGAGGCTCTTTTGGAACAGCAGGTAGCTTCCTGAGTTTGGCTCCCAACACCTACCTATTCATATAATGCTCAACATCCTTGACAGAGCAATTAGACAACAAAAGGAGATCAAAGGGATACAAATAGGAAAGGAAGAATTCAAAATATCACTATGTATAGATTATATGATAGTATACTTAAGTGACCCCAAAATTTCCACCAGAGAATTCCTAAACCTGATTAAAAAAAAAAAAAAACAAACTTCAGCAAAATGGCTGGATATAAAATTAACTCAAACAAATCAGTAGCCTTCCTCTATTTAAAGGATAGCAGTTTGAGAAAGAAATTGAGGAAATTACATCACTCACAAGAGTCACAAATAATATAAAATACCTTGGTGTGAATCTAACCAAGCAAGTGACAGATCTGTATGACAAGAACTTCAAGTCCTTGAAGAAAGAAATTGAAGATCTCAGAAGATGGAAATATCTCCCATGCTTATGAATTGGAAGAATTAATATAGTAAAAATGGCCATCTTGCGAAGAGCAACCTACAGATTCAATGCAATCCCCATCAAAAGTTCCACTCAATTCTTCACAGAGTTAAAAAAGAGCAATCTTCAAATTCATTTGGAATAACAAAAAACCCAGGATAGTGAAAACTATTCTCAACAATGAAAGAACTTCTGGAGGAATCACCATCCCCAACTTGCTACTTTCATTTCAAGATCCCTGTGCCCAACTTAAGCAATAATAAGCACCAAAATAAAGCACAAAGCTAAGAATAAGAACATTTCATCTTATTTCCATATGTATTCCCAACCCTGTACTTGCTTTCTAGAGATTTTTAAAATCAGGTTTATTTATTTTATGTATATGACTGTAAACCTGTGTGCCAGAAGAGGGCATCATATCTCATTAAAGATTGTTGTGAGCCACCATGTGGTTGCTGGGAATTGAATGCAGGAAGAGCAGCCAGTGCTCTTAACCACTGAGCCATCTGCCAGCCCCTGCTTTCCTAATGATTTTGAACACTTTTGGGCTAAGATTGTCCTCCTAGCTGTTGGCAGCCAGACATGCAAATTAGAAAGTTGTTGCCGGCCAGCAGCCACAGTCATCCGGGTTCACCTGAAAGAGAGGCTTGAAATGGAAGAGGGACAGGAGGGCGGGAAGAGATGAAGCCAGGACAAAGGTATCTGATTGAGGCTCAATACTTTAATGTTCCACTTTCAATTTAAAGGGGAAGCCCACCCCCACCCCCAGAGTTGTGTCTGCTTCATCCTGGAGGCGTGGGTGAGGGGAATCCATCCTTAATCACAGGCGGGACCTGTCTCCAGGCAAGCTCAGCAGGCAGTCTATTCTCCTCAGCTCCTGTAGCAGACTGTGAGTCTGCCAAGATGGTTAACACCTGAGTCCTATTGTTTTGGTCTGCTGTGGTAAATAAGGTCTCTCAGGCCTGCAAGGCTGGGGGAAGGGCACAGAAAGTCTCAATTTTCTCATATGTACAAATAGAAATAGTTCAAAGATTCATTAACTCAATAATTTTAGATGATAAATATTTTTATACTCCTAAAATATCGATTTTTTTTTCTGAAATATCATCAAAGTATCTAGAAGCCATGACAGGTTCCATGCCTACATTAGGTTGGATGGGATAGTCTAAGGCTAATCATTTCTTCACTAGAGGAGACAGGGCCATCTTTGTAATCTAGCCAATCCACTCATTGACCTATATCCTGAGAGTCTGGCTCCTGAAAAGGCAGCATCATGAGCAGAACTCTATGAGCAATTTTCCTTCTGTGCCCACTAATCCAGTGGTTCTCAACCTGTGTGTCTCTACCCCTTTGACACCTTTCAAAGGGTCACGTAAGACCATAGAAAAACATAGAAATTTACATTATAATTCATAACAGTACAAAATTATAGTTATAGAGTAGCAACATAAATAATTTTATGATTAGTGGTCACCAGACATGAGGAACTGTGTTAAAGGGTCACAGTACTAGGAAAGTCAAAAACTCTGATGTAATCCTTTCAGGTGAACTTTTCTGAGCTTTTACGTAGCTTCCTTGGATGCATATGCCAAATAGTATTCCTTTATGTTTACTTGGTTTTTGTTTGTTTTTAATGTATTTTTTTAAATTTACTTTTTACTTATTCACTTTGTATCTCGCTCACTGCCCTACTACTGCTCCCACAACCCTTCCCCACCCCTCACCTTCTCTTCTGTGCATGTAGGGTTGGGGGAGGCTGGGTATCCTCCCACCCTGGCACTTCAAGTCTCTGTGAGGCTAGTCGCTTCCTCTCCCACTGTGGCCAGACAAGGCATCCCGGCCTGAAGAACTTATCCCAAATACAGGCAACAGCTTTATCCTTTCCTAAATGGACATTTACTCTTCCGGAACCCTCAGCCTCAGCTCCACAATTTTGAAGTCCATTGTGTCTTGCCTCACTTCTCTCTCCCCAGAATCTATCACAGCGGTTTTACATTAGTCTTAAGTCTTACCTAATTACTTTCCTGTCTCTTAAGATTATTGTTCCTTGTTTTCTTACATTGTTTTTCAACTTACCATTTCCATTTTCTATTTTTAAAATGTTAATTTCATGGAAAAAAAAGGTGTACCTGGTTGGTAATGCTTTGGGACTTGCACAGAAAGTTATTACCCTTTGTTTTGAATGTCAAAAGATCTAACCATAAAATGGGTGGTTGAAATTATAATAGCATTCTTTGTAAAAAGTTATAGGCAATCATTCCTCCTAATGAAGATTAATGCTGGACAGGCAATCTCAGGAAGATCTAAAACATTCCTGACCAGCCTAGTCACAGAGAAACTTGGCAAAACCTCAATCAATCAATCAATTAATCAATCAATCAATCAGTAGTCCTTTTTTGAAGCCTAAAAGTTTATGACCCAATACGCAGTAGCAGACTCAACAACAAAAGGTGCAAAGCAAAATATTACAATTCAGAACTGAACGATTCCACAAAGCTCTCTCAGTATTGAATACCAAACATTAGTTTGTACTCTGTATCTCTTTGGTTTATTGCGACATTTGCTAGAAATTTTACTTCCCTAATTGGATAAAAGAGAAGGTTCCTGTGTGTGGTGGTTTGAATGAAAATAACCCCTATAAACAAAGATGATTGAATGTTTGACCATCACTTCTGCCCAGTTAATGAAACTGTTTAGGGAAGATTGAGGAGTGTGGCTTTGTTGGAAGAGCTATGACACTGGAAGCTGACCTTCAGATTTTGAAAGCTCATGCCAAGCCCAGTCTTGCTCTCTTTCTCTACTGGCATGTTGTAAACCAGATGTGAGCTCTCAACTCCATGGCCATAAAGGCTTGCCACCATGTCCTCCACGATGATGATCATGGACTAACCCTCTGAAACTATAAGCATGCCCCCAATTAAAAGTTTTCTTTTGTAAGTTGTCTTGGTCTCTTCAGAGATAATAGAGCAATAGCAAAGACTGTATAAACACATTGTAAAAGATTGCAGAAACATAACATGCCCTGCAATAAGGAAATATTGAGGGACCACATGGCCAGGATCTAGTTCAGAGATGTCTGTTGTAATGTGGTTCATCATCATGAAGACAATGTAAGCTCACTTCAGAGTCAGCACACTGATCTTTAGTGCTTCACAAAGAGGTTCACTGCGAAAGGCAAAATGCCTTATTTTCATAAACCATGCTAGGAGTTTCTATTTCTCCTTGAATAGGTTATGGTTTCAAAATGGTCCCAATAGTAGGAATGCCTTGTGATTTACACAAGCTGTGTGATTTATGTGAGCCTTTTCTCTCCTTTGCTTCCAGGAATCCAATAACTTTGCAGTACATTGTCTGTGTTGGGGGTTGGGCTGCCCTCTCCTATATCCTGCCAAAGTATTGTCTTCATTTTATTTAACATTCATACAATAAAAGTACTATATATAAAATCATGGAAGAATTTTAGAGAAATGATAGCACTCTATGTGATATTGTAATGATTTAGAGGTATACCTTTTGTACGAATTTATATAATATAGATCAGCAGCAGGATTGAATCATAGTGGCATTATGAACTTAGATGGCCAGTTATAAGCATAGCCCTCTGCTGGGAGACACTCATAGTGGGGGAGACGCTAACATGTTCAAGAGGCTGGGGAGACACAGTAATCTTCCACTTCCCTTGACTGTGAACTGGAAAGTATTCTAAAACTGTAAGTCCTCAAAAAAATAAAATAAAATAAAAAAATAAAAATCAGTGGCAATGTCTGGTATAATTGTGACAGAATTTAATCACAGTTTGTAGATGGAAGTTTGAAAGTTTGCCTTGACTCTCCAGACATAGATATGAGTTATTCATTTATTCATCCATTTGTTCAAATATTTTGCTAAGTATGTAAGCCTCAAATAGTACACATGGTCTAGAGCAGTTCTTTCTAAAATAACTTTTTACAAAGATAGAAACGTGTTTAATTTGAAACCTCTAATGTGATACTCACCAACTACAGGAAGAAATGTTAATTATGGCTAATTAAAATTAAACTAAAAATTCTGTTCCTTGGTTGCCATGGTTACCTTGTTTAATTACCCACAAGTTCCAATTTCTTTTTTTAACAATGTAGTGTAAGGAGGAAAAGACAGACTTGCACACCAAAAAGAAATTTAATTTGCTTTCTAAGTTTTGTGACTGTTTATGAGAGCAAGAGGAGGAATATAACTGTACTCAGAGGATTTTTAAGGAGCTGTACTGGAACCAAGGTATAAACACATATAATATCTATAAAACAAAGAGACGGGATATAGGAAAGGAACATCCCAGGCAGTGAAAGAAGCAATCAGAAATGTATGTGTGAGCATATGTGTTTATGTGAGTGAGCTTGTGTATATATATATGTGTGTGAGCTTGTGTGTATGTGTGCTTATGTATATAAGTGTAACACACTGTGTCTGAGTGTGTTAGTGAGCTTTTGTGTATGTGTGAATGAGGTTGTGTGTATATGTGTGTAAGAGTATGAGCTTGTGTATATGTGTGTGTGAGTGTGCTACAGGAGCAGCAAACAGAGTAACATCTGAGGAAACTGTGTGATGATAAGCAGGAAGGAAGCAAGCCAACAGGCACTCAAGTTTATATTATATGAGAATATAGTACTTTGTTAGTGCAAGAGTGTAGAGCAGTTTGTCAGCAGTGTAACTGTTGGTTTTATGGACTCATATGTCTATGCTGAGGATGACACAATGCCCAGGCAATTCTTTATCAGTATCCCTGGCCCCAGTCACCTGCATGCCCTTCATCTCAGTTGGTAGAATCAAAGATGTCTCTAGATGTTGTCTAAAGTTTTCTGGGAGAAAACGTAATTGGCAAGTTTTTATTGTAAGGATGGCCAGAAAAGGTCCAAAGTTGAAGGAAGGGAACTTGCCTCAGTGTCCTTGTATGAGGCAATGAGGGATTGAAATGAGGTATTCTTCAGAGTGGAATCAGAAGTGAAAATGCAGACTTAGATGTATATGTATTTAAATTCTTTATGTCTATCTGCTTCCCAGTGATCTAGACTTAGTGAAGACTACCATAGTTTGCTGTTGGTTTCCAAATATAAGCTTTTGAGTCCATTTAATGCACACTGTCAATTAAGCTTTGTTTTTTTCTTTTTTTTCTTCCTGAGTTCCTGTGTAATGAAGGACGTCAAAGAACAAGAACATGAGCCTGGTTCCTTTCATTGTTTTCTTCCAGGTGCCTTGATCTCATCCTCCTCTCTGCTTGGGTCCCACTCTGTGCAAACCTATGTATCCACATCTTGTGCCCACAAACACTCTAGCTCCTAACTCAAAGTCTCACTCTTTCAGACAAACTGTTCCTTGTCTCTAATTTTTAAAATGAAATTTCCTATTAATTAGCATTTAATGTGTCTTAACATATGGTTCCCACCAGTAACATTCGAACTTGGTAGAACAAGGACTTATGGATGTTATAGTCACTCCTGAATATCCATCACTCAAAACAGTGCCCAACAACTAAACTATATTTATGTGATGAATGATGGAATGGGGTTTCTACTGGCAGAGATGGATTCGACAGATATTAGTTTCTTTAAGACCTAAGACCATCTAAATCATCATAAGAAAAAGTGTGTTTTATTGTCCAGGGCCTAAGAAAATTGCCATATGATGAAACCCACTGACTTCCCTGAAGGCTCTGCTTTGGAAGTTCTCACTCAGATACTCATATTTATGTTCAAAATCCTAATATTTTCTCATATGCACTAAATTAACATTCTTCCATACATGCTCAAAAAATTCTGATGTTTTACACATTGTTATTCTTATCATGAATTCACCACATTTTTGTGGAATAATATGAAATTTCTGATTTGTGCTTCAATATTATGACATTTTAAATATATGTGATACCATCCATTCAGCGTTTCTCTAATATTTGTACACATTTTTAATCTATCTAAAAATGTTACCATTTCCAGAAGGCTGCCTTTTCTGATGAATCTAATCTTATTGTTTGCTCTCTTGGAAGAAACCATTTCAGATCCCATACACTTGATTAGGTGTTCAGTGTCTAAACAACTAGGTACCTAAATATAGCGTTTAAAGGAAATTCTTTCTTGTCCATTTTTGATTCTATCTAATCATTAAATATAAGGTGACTGAAGTATCATATCTCTTATGTATATTTCTCCTGACCCCAAGGCAGAGGAACAAAAAAACCGAACATACTTGTTGCCATAGGTACGTAGTCTCTACATATTTTTAGTTTTCTTCTGCCTTATGGACTTAAACCCTAGCTTGCTCCATTTGCCCTTTGCTAATGCACACTTGCTGGTATTCTGTTGCCTTTATTATCTATTTCATCATATTCTACCTCAGCTATAGAACATGCCCTTTAAGTTCTTAAATGGTATTTCATGAGCTTTACTTCCCCAAAGTATCCTAGTCAGTGTAAAATGTTTTCCATATTAAGAACCTTAGAATTGGGCCACCTATGTCAGACTACCATGGAGTGAATTCTTGGCCTATGTTTTACTGGAGATAGGGTTTTAGGCAAGTTGTATGACACACTGTAAACCTTGATTTTTCTATGTAATGGAGCATGGGTCATATCCACATAGGTGAAAACCTGGGTGAGATGCAAACCACTTTAAGTTTCTAGAAAATTATGCCATTATATAGTTCTATGTTGCACAGCTTCTAGGCCATTAGCTTTTAGTTTTTCAGCCCCCATGCTTCAATGGATCAACTTATAATAGTCATTAATATCTAACAATTTGTCGAGAAGAACATATTTTCTTGTTTTACCAATATAAAATTTTATTAATTATTTGGGAATTTCACATAATATACATGAAGACAGAGGAGGAGGAGGAGAGAAAGAAGAAAGGAGGAGGAGGAGGAGGAGGAAGGGGAGGAGGAGGGGGAGGAGGAGGGGAAGGAGGAGGAGGACAGGGAAGAGGAGGACAAGGAGGAGGAGGAGGAGGAGGAGGAGGACAAGGAGGAGGAGGAGGAGGAGGAGGAGGAGGAGGAGGAGGAGGAGGAGGAGGAGGAGGAGGAGGAGAAAGAAGAAAGTCTAATTTGGATTGTCCATATATTCACCTGAGCATGGCCAAATTCCTAGTAGCTACTCAAAGAACATTCAGCCCTTGTCCACCCCAGCCCCACGCCTACCGGTGGCAGAAACTAATTATGGAGAGTGATGATGCTTCAGCATCCTTATGACAAATTTTAAGCATTCTCTTCAATGACTTCCTGTCTAGGCTGTGACTTGGAGAGTGGGGTGGTAAGGAGGCAAGAGTTTTCACAGAAGCTTTCTATGTCTCTCTCAACTGCAGTCCCATGTTGAAAAAAAAAAAAAAAAACCACAGTATTTTTCCAAACACAGCAGTTTTACCCACTTCTTTACAATCTTTGACATTTGCTCCCTTAATCTTGAGCTCTTTGGGGTTCTCAGATTTACCTTCTCCCTCTGTTTGAATTCTGTACTTAGTTGCTGTATCTGTCTTTACCATTGGGTACCAAGGGAATTGTATAATAAGCTATTGTTTAATGCTGCATAGGCCTGTCCTAAGACACATGCTAATGTATCAGTACTAAAAATGTTTGAAATACTAATTTTCCCCCTAATGATCCTAAGCATTTTCTTATGGTTATACCTTAATACTGAGCTGCAGGTCATTACCTCCACACATTGAACGCTGCCGATGTTTCTGTGGCTTAATGTTGCTACCATTTGCTTGATGACCCTGTGCTCCTGTCTGTTTTATGAGCAGAATCTTGGGGAATGAAAATGAGGTCACTCAGTGGGCTTTATATGCAAAGTTTGCATTTCAGTGTTTATTTGAAAATATTTATGATGTTAAAAAATGGTAACACAAAACTAGAATTTTCAAAATGCAAAAGTGCAAATAAAGTTGCAGTGAATCACTCTAATGTTTAAACACAAGCATTTCAGTTTGAGTTTTCCCCATATTCTTTTCAATGTCTCTTTTTTCTTTCTGTAGCATAAAATAAAATATAAACAATTTTCTTTGCTACTGCTTTGATTGAATTACTTGTCTACATCTTTCTTGCAATAATAATGTTTATATTGCCATTATAATTATAGTTATAATACCTGATATATATGTCTGTTGTTTTTATATATATGTATATGTGTGTCTTTTCTCACTACAATTTTTTACATTTTAATATTATAAAAAATAATGTGAGGAAAATATACATTACAAACGTTTATTTGAGATATTAACCTAAATATACTCTAATGTGGGAATATTTTTAATATTATTAAATTTTTTAACATGTCATTCCACATTAGAATAATCTATAAATAAAACAAACTAATGTAGATAAACATTTTTTTTCTTTTTTTTATTGGTTATTTTATTTATTTACTAGATAATCTCTCAAAGTCCAAATGAACCAAAGATTCACATTATTTCATCCAGGTAATTCTAGGAAAGTGGTATTAAGATATTTTAAATTATCTTCTTCATTTATACAATGAGACTGTGCCTGACGATGCAGTACTACAATAGTACTAAGCAGATATCATGGTAATAAAATCTATTTATTCTAGCTGTTAGTGAACCTACAGCAAATAAAAGTCTGCAATACACCCTCTTCAAAACTAATACCTTCACTACAAATCTAACTAAGTTGACATCAAAAATATGATATGTTTTCACTGAAAATTCCAAGCTCCTATGAAATATAGTCAAAATAAGTTGCCCATTAGCTCACAGACAAAACTTCATACAAAACCAATTTCAAATGACATTGGGATTATGCTGAAGGCAAAACACAAACACTACCCATGTGTCCATTTTACCTGTTTTTGCCATGCCCTACCTGAAAATAAGAGTAAGGTTATATGTGCACATGTAGGTTATGCATGTTCTGAAACCTAATCAGATAGAAAAGAATTTTTCTCTCAATATGAGTTCAGAAAATATAAAAAGGATTGTTGTTGATGCTATTTGATCCAGACATACATAGACATTCATTTTATGTCTTAGGAAAGGAATGGATATTAAAGAAATCCATCCATGGTGTAGGGAGTAAAAGACAGTTCTTTTCAAGAAAGAAGATGGCAAACCCATGGCCATCAGGGAGCCGATCATCCCAAAAATCAAGTCGCCTGGATTTCATCCATAGAAGTCACTGATATTTGAGCTAGCTTAATTCAATGTCATCTCTCCTTCCTTATTTTTTACTCACTCTCTGAAATTTTACATCTCTGTAGTCAACTGTGGTGTGAAATAGTACTATACTGGAAGGAGGAATTATGATCCTGTGAGAGGGAGAAGAAAGAGACAACATCCACTCTCTCACAACGTTTACTAAAGTGTGTTGTTCTCCTTGTTCTGTTTTACTGCTAACAATGGCATTGTTCAGGTTCTCTAGATAAACAAGGCTAAGAGAATCAATATATATTACAAAGGGGCTTTATCAGACTGGCTTTCCAATATAGGCTGGGTAGTTCAACAATGGCTATCTGTAGATTGAGAGAATGAGAGCCTACCTGGTGGCTGCTCAGCCTACCAGGTGTGTTGAGGTCTCAGGATGGTGCTGAAGACCTGGAAGATTCCTGTAGAGTCACAGGTCTTTGGTAAATGTTGGAAAAGCACAGGGCCTAGGTTCTGATGTCAGCTGAGAATGGCAGCCCATTCTGTCCAGTATAACGGGACAGAAGTACTCAGCAGCAAGTAGCAGAGGCAAGGGTGCTGCATGCCATGTGTGTTTCATGGACTTCTCTCTTTAATGTCAGCTGCTGCTGGAAAAGTCCTGTATTGGTTAATTTTTATGTCAACTTGATACAAATTAAAGTCACCTGTGAGGAGAGAACCTCAAGATCTCCATAAGATTAGACTGTATGCAAACCCATAGGGAATTTTTTTTACTTAGTAATCAATGGAGGAGGGCTCAGCTTACTGAGGATGGTGCCATCCCTGGGCTGGTGATGGTGGGTTCTATTAGAAAGCAGGCTGAGCAAGTAATGAGGAGCAAGCCAGTAAGCAGAACTCTACATTGTCACTACATCAGCTCCTGCCTCCAGGTTCCTGCTCTGTGTGAGTTCTTGCCCTCATGACTTCTGATGATGAACACTGATATGAACATTTGGGCGAAATAAACCCTTTCCTCCAACATTGATTTTGTTCAAAGTGTTTGATCACAGCAATACTAATTCTAAGACAGAGGATGCTATTCGCCCCTCAGTTAACTTACTGAAAATGCTTTCTCAGATTCTCCAGAGAACTATGTTATAATTCCATATCCAATACAGTTGAGAATTAAGATCAGCCACAGCACTGATCATTATTAATCTCTCACAATGACTAATTTATAAATTAAACTTTCTTTATCTCAGGTATGGCCACATAGAAAACATTTATATGGTGATGTGTAATACTCCCAGGCTTAAGGCATCTATCAGTGGGTATTAAAATATGTTACCTACAGCAATTGTTGTTGCCATGTTCTACAGAAAAGAGTTCTAGGGACTGGAGAGATGACTAAGCAGTTGATAGTATTTGTTACTCTTGAATGAGACTGGGTTCAGTTCCCAGCGCTCATAAGGCAGCTCAAAACTGCCTGTACCTCCAGCTTTAGGGATTTGATAGTCTTGTCTGGTCTTTACACTAAACACCCACACAGTACATTTTACATACATGCAGGCACTCACACATACTTATATTGTCTGTCATTTCTTTTGTCCATTTCTCATTTAAAGAGTAGGTTTATTCCTCTGTTATTACTGGTTTGGTATTTTCCTCTTGGTTTTTTTCTTTTTTTTTGTACTTATATGACTTTGTTGTAGTTATTCCATTTTTACTTTATTTTTAGCTGATTTTAAATTTATTTTCATTTAAAAAAACTCAGTGTTCTAGGGAGTTTTCAATTAGTGTGAAGTTTTTGTAGCATCTGGGGATGTTTCTTCAGCATCTGCCATATTTTAAAATGGTCCCTCTTGGAGCTGAGAGATGGATTCCTCAGTTATCACTTGCTCTGCACACATGAGAATCTGAGTTCTACTCCAGCAGTCAGGTAGACAGAAAACTGATTGCAAATAACTGTAATCTCAGCCCCAGGAGGCAGAGACAGGCAAGTCCCTGGGCTTATTGTCCAGCCAGTGTAGCCAGATGTTGATCAGTAAAAAACACTTTCAAAACACAAAAGGGTGTGCAGTTATTGAGGAAGACACCTAGAGACAGCTCAGCTCTTGTCTCTACCCAAACACACTTCTGTACCCTTGACCATGATTCCTCTTTAATGCCCAATGCTTCTGATTATGACATTTTCCCTTGCAACTATTTCTTTTTATCTTCTATTGACAAACAGTTCAGGTTATCCGTCTGTACCTCCTATGGGGAAATCTCCTGTAGCTTTTGATTTTGATGGGTTTATTACATTTATTAGCTGAATTTAAATTGTAGATGTCCATAAATTTCTATCATGATCCAGTTGTTTCTCTCCAGAAAAATATGTAGGCATTTGCATTTATTTATTTTAAGTCCTTTTAAAATAAATATATGTATGGGCTGGAGAGGTGGTTGTTTACAGAGAACCTGAGTTCAGTTCCCTAGCACCTACACTGAGCGGTTGGCGATCACCTATATCTTCACCTGAGTGTGTATGACACCTTCTTCTGGCATCTGCAGGTGCTTATGCACACATTTACATACAAACATATCAATGAAACACAAAACTTTTTTTTCAAAAAGCACATGGAGTTTTCATCAATGGCTTCAACTTTATTAAAACTAGAATAGAAATCCCACACATGCACGCACACACACACACTCATGCTCATGTCGGTGTGCATGCGCACACACAGCTTTTTATTGAAAACAAATTCTAGTTGTTGCTTTCACGTCTTGTGCTCTTTGTTTTTATTTTCATATCCCTTCTATAGAGAACAGCCCTGTAGCTGTTTGCCCAGGTTGTCCAGGCCAGCAGCCCCGAGTCACTCTGTATTGTAAGTCTTGTATTAAAGATGCAGAAACTTTACTTTGTGATATTGACATCACTTATTCGGTAACTCAGTGTGTCATTGGGTTCTGAACCAGATTCTAAGATTCTTGGTAAATCCAAATTCTCTCGATTTATCACTTACAAAGTGTAATTTCAAGAAACTGTGGCCAGAAACTTTTGTCTCATTTGATTGGGAAACCTTATCACTACTCATGGCTTATCAATAACTTGGGTTTTGTCTCCCATCTAACACAAGGCTCTTTCAGACTAGGTTTCCCCATAAAAGCTGAAGGGCCAGTCACTTCTGAACCAGAGCTTGAGAGCCACAGTTTAATTCTTACTGTGTTATTGCTTTATCTTTCTTTTCCTTATTATCCTTTTATCAAACTCTTTAAGCCCTCTACTTTCAAAATCATATTTTTTGCCCAATTCTACCTTTGAGACATAGGGAAGCTCACTGGCAAAGACAGATGCCATACAGAAAGAGATGTGAATGCTGGTTGTTCTTCTGTCTACTGTGTGGACTAGAGACAATTTAGTCTCTTGTGGCTCAGGGAATCATCAGTTACCAATCATTTTGTTTCTATTTATAAATACTTACGATCCTAAATAACACACAATAATTATTTAATTAGTAGAAGCTGTTGTCATTATTATTACTATTATTATTAATTGCACTATTTGTATGTATATTCTATGACCATGTAAATAAAATTCAGTTTTCCTGGACCATCTTTAGTTGTATATTGTGAAATATAATAGAAGCCTGACAAACTATATGGTTGTAATTGTGACTCTTACTGTATGATATTATTTATCAGAGTGCTCTAAGGTGGCAGTTTTTAACCTGTGAGTCCTGACTCCTTTGGGGGTTGAGTGACCCTTTCACAGGGGTCACCTAAGGCCACCAGAAAACACAGACATTTACTTTATGATTCATAACAGTAGCAAAGTCACAGTTAAGAAGCTGCAATGAAAATACTTTAATGATTGGGGAGCAACATAACATGAGAAGCTGTAGTAAAGGACAGCAGCCTTAGGAAGGCTGAGAACCTGTGCCCTAAGGTAAATGGTGATCCATGATGTGTGTTTATAATTTCTTTTCTATTCTTGTGATCGCAAAACATTTTTTTTAGAATGTCAGTTCTCTGAACTGTTCTGTGTATTTGAAAAGTAGCTTTTGAGTTATGTGGATTTAACACTTACTCAGAGTTCTTTTCAAGTCTGAGAAAATTGTACCCATGTCTTCTGTGATCAACCAAAAGCATTTAATCCTAATCTGCAATAGAAGATCTTTTCAATAGAGAGTTGTGCCTATTTATGACTTTCCTCAATATACCTGGAATATGATCCTTGTACCCAAAATGTAGGATAATGTCTCAGTTTATAAAATCTGCATTAAAAATCACAGTTCCATGACATACACATACACACATAAACACACACACACACACACACACACACACACACACATGCACACCTCTTGTGCTCTTTGTTTTTATGTGTGTGTGTGTGTGTGTATTTATTTAATGGATATTATTACCTTATGAAACAGTCTTATATTAACTGAAACTGTATATGACCCCATTAGCATTCCATGTTTTCTCATTTTCTTATGATATATAAATGAATATGGTCTGTTGTGAGAGAGTAGGGCAGTCAACTAGCTTCCTGCAGCTATCCATATCAACCTGGCATCATGAAGATTCTAGCAGTCTGGTGACTGTATAATCATGCAGGATGCATTTCTTCTATATTAGATTATTGCTACAAATTCTGTTAATCCTTCTTTTCTATTAATAAACAAGAATTTTATCATAGCTTCTTTAACATATAAGTTTAGATGCAATATTTAAAGTGTCCAAAGTATGCATTGTTGATATATGTGTTTTTAAATTTCCTTCAGTATATCATCATCATAAAATAGATTGGCCCGCTGTTCCATGCCTTATTCTAACTAATAAATAACTTCATGTTTGCATAGCATTTTGCAATATAGGTTTTTGATTTTAGAGGTTGGAAGGCTGAACCAAGGTCATCAGAAATGGTGACTATTCATTTTCTATTTTGCATTTAAGTCACTTAGCTGAATTATACTCGTATTATTTAACTAATTTGAGTCTCAAGATCTTTGAAGTGCATTTGTTACTTATCATAATTATTATTAGTATTGTATGACTGTGGGCTCATGTGTGTCACAGTGAAGATGTATGCGCATCTGTGTCTATGTGTTAATGTGCATGTGGAGAACAGAGGACAGCTTCTGGGCGTGAGTTTTCTTCTATTATGGCTTACAGGGACAAACCAGAGTCACAAGGCTTCCATTGCAAGGGCTTTCTACCTGCTTGTGCATTTCAACAGGTCATTTAAGTCTGACAATAAAATTAATTTGTATAGCCATTGCTTCCTTAATGTTTCTATAAGTTAAAAATATCCTTTAAAGCATAGTCAATGCTGATAAACTCTATACTCTCTTCATTCTCACTTGTTCAATTATTTAATAAAAGGTCAAGTGCTAGCATGTAACAGGAACTAAGCCAGGCCCTGGGGATTATAGACACAGACCAAGCAGAGCTGAACTTCTTTATGAACTCTGTACTTGACCGTTCATTTCTGGACACAACATGTTAGCATTGATGATGGAACAGGACCTAACCTAGAATTACATTCTAGAGACATTGTCAAAGCTCATGAGTTCTCAGTCTTTTACAATCTTGGACAGTTTCATCTACTTGCAGAACATATTTTCTTAGCCAGGCCGTGGTGGCGCACGCCTTTAATCCCAGCACTTGGGAGCAGAGGCAGGCGGATTTCTGAGTTCGAGGCCAGCCTGGTCTACAGAGTGAGCTCCAGGACAGCCAGGACTACACAGAGAAACCCTGTCTCGAAAAACCAAAAAAAAAAGAACATATTTTCTTTCAAATCTTGCTTGGTTTGGGCTAAGTACCTGACAAACTATCATTGTCCTTTGTCTTATTACAACTTTTAGATGGAATGATTTTTTTCCTCATGTCACAATCTAATCGTTTATCATGTCTCTCTGCCTCAGATTTCTCAAAACACACTCCAGTTGTGTAATGCTTTTCTAGATTGATACCCCGTTTTAAGGAGGGATGTAGGCTGATGTCCTTCCAATTTGACTGAGGTGAGAAAGGCAGTTTCTAGAGTTGTTAGGATATTTCAAATTCTTGATAACCCTTTTGTCACTTACATGGTTTGTTTCTGACTCAAAACCATAAGAACTAAAGGGGTGGACTTGAACTAAGCCAAAATATTACAATCAACTCCATGGTAGTTATTTATTTACCTTTTAATTTAATGGTTATTTTCTGTGGCTCCATTACGCTACAAATATCATGATAGTCTCTATATGTACCTTACCTGCTTAGTATAACTAAATAGTTCTTTTATTAACTAGTATCATACAACTATCAAACCTAAAAGTTAGATTCTATCTCTTAATAAGTTATTATAATTTATTTCACTATAATACATTCTTAGTTATAGCCTCTAAGTTCCTAAGGCAATGAAAACCATGGTTAAATTATGGTCACCACTCAAAGGTTTGTAAATATTACTATACATTAATTTTATTGAATCATGTAGCACATCACATGGCTTATTAAAAGCATATTATAAATTGTTGAATAATTTTAATGTTTTAAACTACCGAACACCGATCATTTGACAGTAGCATTTTGGGGCATTAAACATAAAAACATTTTTTAATATTTATTTTCACCCAATATCAGTGAAGAAACTAGTTATTTTAATTTTAAATGTATTTCCTCAAGGTTTAATACTCATTGTGATAGGACATATTTTTTAAATCTATTTTAATTTCCAGTCTCCAGACACAGTCCAAGTCAATAAACATGCCTGTGGTGAAAGGTGTACCCAAATTAAATTCTGATTAAAACTTATCTACTATCTTCTCTAGATTGAACAAAGATCCCATTTGTGATGTCTAAAGATGATTGAAAGTCTTTATATTTACAGAGAACTTTCTCTAATTTGTAACATTAACATTCTCCACTAAAACCTGTGAAATGATCTTCCATTCTTCTGGAGTGAAACTCACCGATTCCTCACAATTCTTGCAAAATGTGTTTACATACTTGAGGACATTACAAATTCTCTCTGCTCCTTTTAAGTCATAAAATCGATTAAGCATCTCATTTGTTAGAATGGAAACACAACTTTCATATTACTTTGCCAGTGACATCAGTTATGGAATTTTAACACTAATGGCATCCTTTGTACAATTGGTGTGTTTAGGGACAAGGAAAAGATTCCCTTGAACTATTATTTATAGAAGTTGTTCAGTTCTTACAGGAAGGATATCCTACTGGCAGTAAATAAGAAAAGAGCAAATATAATCTTGATTGAAATAACAAAATTGTTTAGTAATAAAGTTAATATCTTTATCTTTAAGATTTTTGAAAATATAGAAAGTAGGGAAAGTTTTTTACTTGGCAGTTAAAAAATCAAACTAGATTTTAAACGGGGAACTGTAAAACCAATGAAAAGAATCAGTCTAGGGAGTGACTGTGAACAGTGATATGGATCTAATGTGCCCAAATCACTGCACCTATGAATGAGCAAAGAAATTGAATGCAAAACAATGAGACTGAGTGTAGATGCAGGGCAGAAACCCCTTCGCCTATCACCTCATCCGAAGTTACTGATGCGGATTGGTCCTCAGAAACTGACATTTTTTTTCTGGGAGGTCAATGTCTAGACAGGAAGCCTAGACGGCCCTGGACTTCCTGATGGATGAGCTCAGGCTAATTGCTATGCTGGGAAAGCCTCTTCCCTTTCTCCATTACACTTGATTCATCTACTCTTCTGTTTTTCCTCTGATGTATCCAAACACCTTCCTCCTTGTTCCAATACAACAGTTATTAATTGACGTTAAGTGTTCTATTCTCTATAAAATTATTTGTTTCTAGCATTTTCCTGTGATAACATAATCAAACCGATAGAATATATTAACAAAGTATCCCATCTCTGCTGAGAAGTTTGTCTAAAGGACCACAGTAAGTATCATTTACCTGCAGCCAGTTTCACTGAACCCAGTTAATCTTCTGACCATTGCACCTATTTATCTTCCTAACTCGTATTTTCACTTCATTTGTGGCATCAAATAGCATTACTAGTTCATTAGAAGTAAGTTAAATGAAATGCACATATGAAGGGATTTTTCATATTTATAGTTTTATGTGTCACATATCTCAAAACATAATCTGCATAATAAAACAAAGTATAAGGATTTATATATTTTATATTTTTACATTGTCTCAGATAACTAAAATCTAAGTGCTTTCTTAAAATTTATTTTCATAATTTTCATGTAAGACTTCATATCTTAAGGACAGAATTTGATGTAACTTTATAATGATTCCTTTTTCAGTTAGAGAAATGTATTTTTTGTGGCATTGATAAAACTGAAACATAAATCTCACAGTTATGTTTTTACTGTGGGTTACAATATATCTATTTCTTTTATTATTGTTTTAAAGGGTCACATAATAGCATCCTGTGATGCCCGTGGAGTTACAAAGCTGTGGGACTTCCGGAAGCTCATTCCAATTGTGTCCATTGATGTGGGCCCAAGTCCCGGCAATGAGGTGAACTTTGACCGATCAGGTAGGAGCCGTTTTGTTTCACTCTTCACATTCTGAAATGCCTTTTTTTCCCTCAAAGATTTTGATAAAACTTTGTATGCAATTTATAATTTTCTGTTTTGAATATGTTAGCTGTGGTATCTCTAGTTTATCAAAATCATCTCTTATTATGAAAGAATTATAATGATCTCATAAAGAAGTAATTAACATAAGGAAATAAAAGGGAAGATATTAATGTAGACACATCATAAGATTGCTGACAGCATCATAAGTACCCTTATAGCAATGTCCCTTGCTTTACCTAGGGTAGGCTACCTGGTCTCCCTGTGACGCAAGTAATTGAGTGGAGAATAACAAAAACTATATCAAGATAAACTTGATATGTTTTAATGAAATAGGTTAATTTTTAAAAAGTTAATAAATTGCTCTGAAATATTATAGAATTTATGCACATATTCATCTATTATTGCAGTTAAATGTTTTATGCCTTATGAATTTTTTTGTAGAATTTTTCTTGAAATACATAAGACTTATCAAACAGATAAAATATTTTTCCCTACAGATGATGAATAGAGTGGAATCTGATGTTAAACAAATTGATTCCAATTGTCCACTTAGAAGATTAAAGTACTACTGCTTCTCCATCTTTAATATTAGACTCTGTTAAATGAGGAATAGACAGTACATCTTCCCTTTGATAGTGATGCATATTTAAGATTTTGAACTTTGAGAATTCCTCAATCTTTATTTGTAATCGATTAAAATCTTAAATCAACTAAACTTAAGTTGTTAAGGAAGAAATAAATATATAAGAAAAAAAGAAAATGCTTTTTTAAAAATCATAGTCCATATAAATTCTCTGGTATAAAAGTATAAATATACTAAGAATAATTCTGGAGCCATAAGATAATTGGTATGTGTTTCCTGGAACTGGTTTTGTGTTATCACCATTAGGCATCTGAAAGTGTAAATGGTAAGTTATCATCATGAATTGTGTGTTGCATTTTCATTGCATCTGAACCTATAAATACCACTGGAAACATGGTATGTTTGGTATGGTGGCATATGCATGCAATGCTGAGGAGGTAGGGGTAGGAGGGTCCTGAATATAAATGAGAGTTTTAAAAAGACAAGAAAGATTTTTTTAGTAATATTTATGGCATGGTCTGCGAGAATTCAAAGGGAAGACACAATGCCAAATCAAAGATTCTATCAGTTGGAATTTTCATGCCATACTGTTATATGTAAGAGATTAATATTTCAATGTAGGGTTCTGGCATGTAAATCTGTACTGGCATCAGATCTCCATGGGAGTTTCTACTAAGGTATAACAGATAAGTCACATCTCTTAAGTCCATTTTGATTGCCTTAAGCAGTCAGTTAACTACCCATGTCTTTGAATGTTGAAGTTTGAATGGTAAAACTTGAGGCAGTAACATTCTAATAACAGGCATTAAGGTCCTTTTAAAAAGTATTGCACAATTAAAAATAGCTCTATATTTATTGTCATTATTAGATGTGCTGCTGCTGACTTTTTATTGACCTTTGCTTTCCAGTTGGAAAGTTCTTTGTACAGCCAGTCAAACATGGTTTTAAATAAATATCAGCATCTATCTTTTGCTGCATAAGCTAATATATTAAAATCTAGCTACAGAAAATCTGATTTTTTTCATGGCTACCAAACTCCTGGTCATACACTAATGCTATGAAAAGTATTGAGAATTGATATTAGAGTGATGAGAAACATAAAGGCAGAGACTGCAAATTAGAGACACTGTTATCGGGCCACAACAGCACAATTTCAGTTTGATCTTCCCATCCCTTTTACCATTTCTTCAAGGAACATATGATAATTAATTTTAATTCAATATGCATGAGAAATTACTGTCACAAGGCTTTTCACATTAAATAATGAGAAACCTGTGTTTCTCTACAGACATCTGCAGTGACCCTTTTATAAAAAAGATTAAAATATACCAAAAATTACATAAATTAGTGGGAGTCCAAGATCAAATCAGAACATGAACAAAAAGATTTTTTTAAAAAATAGTATAGTACTGGGGATTTTGTACTCTTCTGAAGAGAATAAAGAAGAGTGCAGATCTGGAACAAGCTAACACTGTAATAAGGATAAGTGACTTGTATATCTTTGTTAATTGTCATTTGTTTGGGATAAAATATTCAGTAAGGAAATGTAGTAGAATTGAATTATGAAAAATATCTGAAATACAATGATAAAATCAAGTTTGAATTAATAAAGTCAAAATATGTATCCATCTGAAGATGACAAGTTTCTATTTGTTCACAGGGAAAGCTAATGTAAGCTTATATGGTATGATTCTGAAAGAGAAAGAGAATATTGGCATGGCTAAAAATAAAATGCATTTATTGAGAAAACACATTGAGTTTTTGCTAAGCCATGTCTCCTGGTCAAAATTTGTGACAGTATTACCCAAGATGTTATTCATCACAACTTCACCGTTTAAGAAGCAAAGCTCTGTCTAATTGCCCTAGCTGTACTCTGGACCTAAGAGAAAGTCATTATCAATAGACATGCATAGCTACCTTGGCATTATGTAATGCATGTGAATGTTTGGGTAACATCTTAGCTAAGTTGCTTTGAATAAGAAATGTGTTGCTGTTATATAATCTAAGTGGTCATCATATACCTTGATCAATTTCGTTGAAGGGCAACTAGAGAAATGTTTGATGCTGTCTCTATAAACTATGAGTTATTTTTTGTAGATACTGGATTTCTAGTGACTGAAAATCAAACACAATGTAAGAAATAGATTGAAGATCATAACACAACTTAAAGTATTGTCTGAACTATTATTTTCAAATTGCATGAATATAGAAACCACATAATTGGAAGTTGTAGACATATATTTTCATTTTAGATTTACAAATGCATGTTCCAAGAAATGGCTCTTTATCTAAGATTGATACCCTTACTAGTACATCATTTGTAACAGGTAGCTTTGATGAAGAAGTTTATACCCCAGAAGAGTAGGTGCAGAATACATACTAGAATTCAGGCTCTTAATTTAATACCATCTTTGGCATTATTTATACAAATTATTTAATCACCATGAACTATCCTTACTCATGGAAATAAGAGAGTAGATAATTTTCTCAGTGTTTAATGGTTGTTCAAGGGGAAAATGGTATCCCACAATAAGGAATTCTGAGCTTGGTCTTCTATGTTTGTTAAAGCTGGAGTGGATCTCAGAGATTATTATTTTCACTTTAGGAATAAGAAAAGTCAGTTGGTCTGCTTGTGAGGGGGTAAGACACATAAGAATGTATGCCAGTCAATGGATAAAAGAAAGAAGGCTAACCTCTTATTCTTGTATTGATCCTTTGTTGAAATCATTAACTAAGGCTACACCATGTTTTATGACATGAACACTATATATTTAAACATTTGAGCATGTATAAATCACTGTGGGTGACTTTGCTTTTCCACTGCTGAATCAGCCACATTCACATCGGGAAGAACTGCATGTGGCTTAGCATTATTTACATAATGTTTCATTTACAAGTGCATTGCCTGTGACAAATACAGATTATCTGTGTTTATAGATGTATCCATATATTAGTATAAACTTATAACACTGTATTTGTGAGAGGATAAATGTTCCTTTCTCATTAAGCAAAGAGCCTCCGGGAACGTAAAACTATGAGTTTTTGTGAATATTCACTATCAAATAATATCTTTCACTTGGTCATATTTAAAATGTCATATGTTTTTTTTTATTCAAACATTATTGCTTGTTTCAGAAAATATTAAATGCAGTTGCATGGTAAAAGAAATAAAAGTGAACTCAAAGGATTTATACAATCCCCTCTCAACGTCTCTCACTGCCCTGTGCTTATATACTTCAGCAATATCTTTTGTTCCTTTGTAAAAGGTAATTCCAGTGCATTTGTTTTTTTATTGGATATTTTCTTTATTTATATTTCAGATGCCATACCCTTTCCCCATTTCCCCTCACTAGAAAACCCATATCCAATTCCCCCTCCTTTTTTTTTTTTTTTTTTTTTTTTTTTTTTGCTTTCATGCCATTTTAATTACATGCAAGTATTAAGGCCAGTTCTAGGTTGAGAAACTAGCAATAAAATAGATGCAAATAGTCAAGGAACAAGCAAAGCAATAAACATGAATAGTCAAAGAACAAGCAAGGCAATAAACAAAGTTCCCTGAATATTCCCATGATCACTGTTTCTAAGGGCTTATCAAGATAACCAAAATATCTGATTCTACTTCCCTGTCCTAGCTCAAAGTCATTTCTATGTCTGATGCCTACTTCCTTGTTCTAGCCTAAGATTTAGATTCCTACTTGAAATTACTTCTTTATTCTAGCCTAATGTCAGATTCCTGTCTGAAGCCCACTTCCTTGCTCTTGACCAATGTCATATTCCTGCCAAGCAGCCCATTTCCTTGTCCTTGACCCATGTCCAATTCTTGCAAAGCAGCCCCAAAACCTCTCCACATCTCCCCTTTTTCATTTCATAAACAGGACTAAGCCTGTCTTAGATCATTCTGACAAGAATCCCTTCCTTACCTGTCTTAGAATATGCATTATCAAAAGCAATGTACTTCTGTCCTACTTTGGTAAGGCTCTGTGCAGAATCTTACCTGTCCTTGGCTTGCCAACCTGTTAATTTAGTAACACTGTCTGGGGGTGCATTTTCTGTTTCAAGCCATGTACTTGGGCTGCCATCATACTGATGTTGTTAAACACAAGCTTTAACAGGATGGGTAGGAATAAATGTATTCCCAGGACAAAAAGGACTAGCATGATCAAATTATATATGCCATTCTTGAAGCTTGACCAAAAGAGAAATACTGACCTCAGGCCATAGGTAATTTTATCAGCAGTATCTGCAGCATTAAAACTCAGCAGAGCAGCATTCTTTAAATTCATAAGCTCACTATGCAAAGTTAAAACATCCAGAGAGGTGTTAGAATTATGCCAAATACACTGCAAGTGTCTTTAAACTTCTTCCTAATTATAATGACTACCACTGTAAATTTTAGAACTAATAAAAATTCAATGATATTGGCATGACACATAAAATGGTTCCTTATTCTTAAACTCTGAACCTCCTTCCAGTAATCTGAATAGGATAAAGAGCATCAATCCATTCTTCCAAATGCCTATCTAAATCCTCTTGTATATTCAACACATTAGTAGCATTTTTTGCTAAATGATTAACAAAAGTAGTGGTCTTAACTTCTTGAGTCAAAGCAATTATAGAAACAGTGGTGATAGCAATTAGTGTAATTAAAGCTGTTATACCAGCAATAATCAAGTCCACTATCCTCTTGCTTCTGCCTGATTCACTTCTTCCAGTACTTGCAATCGTTTTTCAGAGACTAAGGTTCTGTGATACTCAGGGCAATAAAACAAAAGGTGGTCAATAGACATCCATAACTGACATGCTGGATTTCAACACACTAACACAATTAGAAAGTGTACAATCAATGCAACTTACAATAAATACTGTAGAAGAAACAAAAGTATTTTTAACCTGCCAATTAAAAGAGGCTTAACACATATACTAACACTTGTTTGAAATCTTGATCCTGTCCCAACTTTGTAAAGTAGTCACAGCTCTAGAAAACTCGGCGTTAGAAATTTAAGCCAGATACAAGCTTTCCTGTAGAAAAACTATAGATATCAGATCATTCAAATGGACAAAATTTCCCAGCTTTTGAAGAAAATCATAAATGTTCCAAAAACCAAAACCATGTCAAAAACACTAAAAAGCAGGAAAACAAACAAACAAACAAAAGAGCAAAAACAACCTACTTTTTTTCCCTTGAATAAGATGAAAACACATTGCCCTCACCCTAATATTTTCAAATGAAAATATCTGTCAAAATCTTTGGCTCAAATTGATCAGTGTTGGTTATGAAAAGCTACAGTGCATCATTCTGTATTTAAAAGTCAGTTTCTGGTCAGTGATAGTGGTACATGCCTTTAATCCCAGAACTTGGAATGCAGATGAGGTGGATCTCTGAGTTTGAGGCCAGACTGGTCTAGAACGTGTGGTTCAGGACAGCCAAGGATACACAGAGAAACCCTGTCTGGAGAAAACAAACAAACAAAAAAGTTTCCGAATAAGTCCCCATGGTGGAGCACACAGGAAGAAAAAACCTCTAGCTTAGAGGTTGGCTTTTGTTTGTTTTCATGGCTGAATGATTTGGGTAGAATTCCTAAATCTGAATCTCAGTTCCCTTGCATACACAATGTCAGAAACCTATAGGATCTTCTAATCCAGCCTTCAGTGGGTACCCAAAGACTGGTCAGATATATTTCCAAACAATGGAAGAGTAGTGAGCTGGAGGGTGGGGAGTGTGGGCAAAAGAAAAAAGAAAAAGAAATCTTGAAACAACAGAAGTTTTCAAAATTTGAATGGTGAGCAATTAATAAAATAATGCAACAATAACTCCTAACATAGGGTGAGTCAAGCCAGCCACATGCCCTACTCCAGTTTATTGCCCAGATTCAACTATTACATTTTACCTCAGAGAAGGACAGACTGACAGGCTACACTTAGTAGCTTCTGGGAGACTGAAGGAAGGAAGTTAGGAAGAACAGGCCTTGGAGGTCAGAGCAGCCTCAGTTTGCAGGACAGTAAAGCTGGGTGAAGGCAGCATAGAGAGACTCCTGGAGTTCTGCAGAGGCTCCTCCATTGCTTCTCCTTGCTAGGTGAGTAAGGATTTGTGAATGAGAGCTTAAAGTTAAGGGGAAAATGTCTAAAGGCATAGAGGGTGAAATTCCAGGAGCTAATAGGGCTCATTTAGGCATAGTTTATGTTCCTCTAGCCAAAGAAGAAAATCCTGCAACTCAAAGGCCAAAGGGGAGCGCAGGTATCGAAGGGGCCACTGCCAACTGGACCACACAGCCTCTTTACAAGAGTGTAGAATGTGCAAATTCAAAAATCATCCCTATTGGGGTCTTACTAGGAAAAATGAAAGGGATACTCAAGAAAGAATTGGGGAGAGAGAGAGAGAGAGAGAGAGAGAGAGAGAGAGAGAGAAAGAATTGTCTCCATCATGAGGCAGACCATACCTCTGCAATGAGACTCACACTACTGTCTTTACTGTCACAGAAGGGGTTTGTGTCCTACTTAAATCTCACTACAAATGAATAGTGTTGTTCTTACCGCATTTTACAAATGAAGAAACTGAGAATCCAAAAAGCTATCAATTTCATGCATCACTGTTCAAATATAGATTTAGTACTCATTAATGGTTAGTCTATATCCTGAGAAATAAGTTAAATACTCTCTGACTCTATATTAGAATGTGGTTCTATATTGGTATGTGATATAAGTCTGGAAAGATACTCATTTGTTCTAAATGCTGAAATTCCTCCAGTTATGATCACATGAAGATGCTTTACCTGAAGCCGAGATATCACATCCTGTTATTAGCATTAACTACCAACTAGTTATCCCTAAAATTTAGAAAATTATCAAAAGACAGTCTCTGCTGTCACCTGCCAGATTTCTAATATGTCTTCTGGCCAACCTGAGCACCTGTCCTTCTCTGTGGTGGCCTGGACCTCTAACCCCATACCAACTATCAATTCTTATCCATCCACTAAGCCATCTATACATCTCAGCAAACTTCTACACAGTTCATATGGCCAGTCTGAAGTCCTCTGGCTTTACTTAGTTTTATAGTTTCACTGTCAATTACATTTCTAGTCACTTATCTGGTAAACCACACGACACTTGAGAAATTATATAAAACCATTTTTTGTTGTAGTTTCAGCTCTGTGGCTCTTCTTTCTGTCATTTATGATCAAGAACAGTCTAGTTATTTTATGTGCCTTGCATAACTTATAACATACAATAGTCATTTAGTAAATGTTATCAATAGGAAGGCTATATAGATGTGTCTGGATAGATGATGGTGGTACTTACAACCTAGAGCCTCATACCTATGAGGCAAGCATTATGCCATGGATCTTTACCATCCATGGCATAGATGGTCTGCAAGTTTTATGCAAATCTGGGTTATTTAGCAATATTAGAATCTTTAATAAGAAAGGAAGGAAATAAGCCAACTTGTTTTATGTCTCAAGCTTGGGAAGATGGAACTGATTCTATAAAATACATTTTTTAGGACACAGAGCCATCAGAATAGAAGATAAAATATACAAAATAAGTGACCAGAGAACCCAGGTCAATTATTTTATGGCTCTATTGTTTAATTTTTCTTTCTATTGGTCTGGTTGAACATAAAATATCCAATTTGTTTTTAAGTGAAAGTGTTTTTAAGTCACTCTGATTCTGGTCCAAGGAATGAAAAGAACTTTAGGAAATCAGATTATAGCCCTTGGTATAAAGGCAGAATGGTCACCTGCAGGGATATACGCAGCCCATTGGGTATACAGGCAGAGCACACACCTGCAGGAATGTGTGCAGTCCTTTGAGATACAGAGTGGAACTGTGAAGAGAGGTGTATAGCATGCATAGAACAGGAGTTTCTTGTTCCATAATCACAGACCTTTTGGTTGTGTTTTATTTCTTCCACTTAGAAGAGTTTTAAGAGCTTTAATTACTTATTTGTAATAATAAACTTACATGGTCTCATACTTCTATGAAAACTGTTTTATTTCATTATTGTAAATTGGGAATTATATTAAGAAAAATTGGAGATTCATAGGGATAGGCTTCATGCTTTCTCTGTAATAATAGCCAATTTTTTTCTTTGATTTTTGTCTTATTATGCTCCATGATAAAAAGCAACTTAATTTGTTAAGAGTAAACACAAGAAGTAATATGATGATACTAATGGGAATTTCTTGAAAATTTCAATTGAGGACAAATTAACCACAGATCCATTAATTCAGGGATAATGAATATCAATGTAGAGAGCATTACAACCATGAGCCTGGACTGACAGGTCTAGCATCTTTTCTGCTTGGTATGTGACTATGAAATTCATTTTTTAGCTATGTATAGCTGTGATTGCAAGAGTACATCATCCATACTGAAACTAAAGCTAATATGAAATTCACAGTTTTTGATGAATTTTATTCCTGGAACCTGCCTGAATTCTACAAATTACAATAGAATTTATACATGGAACTGAGTCTTGTTTACCTAAGTTATGATCGAAAGGTGTGTAGTTTATCTAGTGATAACACCATTGCACAAGCATATGGAATCTAGTTTTGGAATGATCTACATATGTAAAAGTAATTTTTAAAGTGGCTAGTATTTCCCTATCCCCAGACAGAAACTACTAGATTTGCTTAATTAGCTTTACAGTATAGTAGCTGGTCAGTCACAGGTCTATTCTAATCCTCTAAGATAATCTGGCTACCTCCCAGACAATTAACCACCTAAATTTATAAGCAATTTTTTCTTTGTAGCTTAGAAAAGATATAGGATTTGATTTAAAAAAAAAAAATAAGCCTTGCTCATGCCAGATCAGATGCGAGGTCAGGTACCATGCTGAGACTTTAGGCCACACCACAATTTGCTGTGCAAGGTTAATGTCATTCACAGCCTTTGTTGGAGACACTTCTTTTTGCACTGGGTAAGGTTTAATGGAGAGATTCACAAGTGATCGAAGTGCTGACAATAAGTGATTATTGAATGCTGGGTCCTAAATGAGAATATTTTTACCACCTCCTTGAAGGGGCAGGGAATATCTTGGAGGAGTGGCAGATGATGGGATGGGTGCTTTGAAACTGTCTTCTAGATATAACATAGCACTGCACTCACTAACTCACTGCCTCTGTGGTAAATGACACAAGATTAAAGCCATGAACATTTCATCATACGTAGGAAGGGGTTCATGAAGCCCCACCCCTTCTTGAGGGACTATGGGTAATTACTGATTGCTGGGGAAGGGAATATTATTTACATCAGTGATGTAGCCACTGATAAATTCCCTGAGCTACTCTTCTGCATTCATGACGCCATATTCTAAATTCTGTTTGTCACATACACAAACAAAATGAAGAAGGCTTGCTGACAAGGAGACAAGTTTCAACAAGAGATGGAGCAGAATGAAAGGTAAATGGGGACTAAAAATGAACCAAATTTGTGCTCCAAATCTCAATGGCAGCCATATTCCATGGAAAGCTGGCCCATTAATCTCACATATCTAGCTAGGAATTCTGCCAAAAGATTCATACATTGCAACATGTTCATAATTTCAGTTAATGACTATGTCAAAGTCTTAAAGAACTGTATAAGTTAAGGATGTGAGCCATTCTGTTTAAATCAGAGCAGAAATAACTAGTCAATTTACCAAATGCAGCTTGCGCAGCCAGAGTCCACTACTGCAGCTTGCCTTGCATGGATCACATAAAGTCACACTTGGGTTAGTTTCCTCAATCTTATGGAGTATTTTACAACAAGTGAAGCTGCAATTATATCTTAGTTCTTCTTTGAAGAATTATAATGAAGCATATTTATAACAGCATATGCAAAGACAATCAAAGAGTACTTGCGTAGCTTTGTTGAATAAATAAAATACTGATTTAGAAGTTTCTTCTAAGTCTTGTGGATGTAATGACATACAAACAACTGGAATGGAGCATATGCTGTAAACTTGCTGAACCCTCCATTAGCATCACTAGATTTAATGAAGATTTTCTGTGGTGTTATATAGGAATATTTTTAAATGCACACTTATAAACAAATGAACAATATGCTGATATCAAACTATTTTTCCACCAGGCTTAAGCAAAAATTTGTATCTATGAATCAAGTGTGAGGATTGGGTTGTGTATGTATTGCTATCATTTAGAAATAATTATGAGCTATGCTGGAATGTTTACTGATATAATGAAGACCACATGTGTATGCCAGCCTAGGTAGCTTTTAAATATGGCAAATTAATAGGAATGTGTTTGTATAAAGCAACATATCCTATCAACACTTTGAATTTTTCCAAGAAATGCAGTTTGGAAACCTAAAAGGAGTGAATTGTTTTAATCTAACAGTATATACTAGTAATTAGATTAAATGGTAATATTTAAAATTCAGTGCACACATACTATGTGATCCAGAGCCAGTACCTGAAGAATTCGCTTTCTTTTGTAGTCTGTTATACAAAATTGAATAGATAATCATCTTTAATCTTCCAAAATGATACTTTTTAATAGGATAATCCTTTATGGGAAGTTGCAGTTCAACAGATGTGCAAATCAAACCAGAACACACAGTACCCTCACTCTTCATGGAGATGGAACAGTTGGCACTTGTGATAACCTGTAGTTCTATTTATCTGAAATTAAATTTCAAACATATTCAAATATGATTTACTCAATCTGATTGAGCTCAAAAGTGTCTCTTCTCACTTGTAATCTAAGAATGTAAGTAAAAATTGCTCAAAATCATCATACATCATTCTCTCTATTTCACGCCATGTAAAAAAGGGGAAAAGAAGGAAAAAAATTAACAATAAATATACTTAAAATAATTTGATAAATGCTCTTCATTTTCACACTCATATTTTTATTGCTATAATGATATTACATACATTAATTTAATCAAGAATTATTTATCATAACCTTGTTGTATGCATGTCATAGGACTAAATTCTGGGATGTAGTGATGAAGAAACATTGAGATTTGGTTTAAAGGAAATTATATGCACATCTGTGGTTTCACAGAGTATCAGGGGATGTTGAAAATTTTAACCTAAACTCTTCCATTTGTTCTACACAATATGTGTCACTTGAGTACTGTTTGTGAGAAAGGACATTTTGTCTCTGTATAAGGAGGAATAAAAGAATATAACACCCAGAAGACTGGCTAGAAGCACCCATCACTCGTTAAAAGATGATTTTCAGGATTCCCGTTGCTGTGATCCTCATGATTCTCTTTTATCATCCTTCCCCAGGTTTTGCATGATGCATCACTTGTTCTATAGCCACACGATATTAGGGCCCACTTCAATTCATCCAAGTTTAACTGTAACCATGGATACCATGTTTCTCCCATTTCTACTCTTTTTCTCCTCATACCTTGTTTTTAGTTAAAATTTTTTAGCACACACATACACACACACACACCAATCTTACTTTTCAACAGAGATAAACTAATATCATCAAACTTTATTATTTCACCCATTTTGTGTACCATCTTTACACTTTTATTCTTCATAATTTTAAAATATATGGCTTGTAACCTTTCTGTAACATTCATGATAATTCCTGTTTTAATTATATACTATATTCTTACACTTTCCATCTTAAGATATTTATATCAGTTTTATTACCTCTCTCTCCTAGGAAATCCCCCTTCATTCATCTTCCCATTTGCTTACTAGTGCATTACTGACACACTATTTCCTAGGTTTCCTCTAAACCTACTACCTCAAGGTGATCTTTGTTAAACAGTCTCATCCAGTCTCTTGCATTGGACAGCTACAGTTCTCTCTGTAGCACTCCCTCCTTCCAAGTATGGTGTGATGGAACTGTGGATGAATGTCACTGATTTGTTGAACAATAGTTCATGGATTCACTAAGCTTCAGTCTCATGTCAAAAACTAATAACCAAGTATCACTACAGAAAATTAGATATGTGGCTTCTGTTAACAGTTACAGATGATTAACTTTCACTATCAACTTGATATGTTCCTCTTGTCCTCTCAAGACTTTATGAATCTTCTTGAAGATATTCACTTCATCATAACTCATATGAAGGACACATTTAAATTCTACTTAAAATTATTTTGTTAGTACATTTTGCTTATGCATTTGAAATTCTGAGGCACTGAGAAATAGTGATTATGAAACTCAGCTCAGGAAGCACAGTCTTTTAATAAACCATTATATCCTGCTCATGATAACATGATATCTAGCACTCTTAGGATTTGACTCTTACCATTCCACTAGAATCTCTTCTAATCCTTATTCTTGTGGACTTCATACTACCCAAAATAATCATTAACTTTATTGACAAATCTGATACCTGTTTGTTTTAGGATAGTTAAACTAGGTAATGTATTTCTAGAATTATTTTTCCCTACTCTCTGTGCTTCATAGGCCCAACGTGTCTGATTTTTTTCCCTCTACTACCTCAATGTATACCCAAGTAAATATGTCTTCTCATAAGAAAGCCTGGCTTTTGGAATAGCAAGCTTTTCATGCTATGAGTATCATGTTGATAGTAGTCTTAATAACCCATAACTCTTTAAAATACAACTGTGTGCTAGTAGAATCTGAAGACAGATATTCATGATGCACACAGTGGACCCCATGTCTCTGCTGTTTCAATTTTTTAGTTTCAAGTACTCATAGTCAACCTCAGTCCATTAATATGAATGGGAAATTCTAGAAATAAAGACAATATGTGTTTTAAATTGTGTATTCTCCTGAGTAACATAATGAAAATTCATGTTGCTCAGCCAGTCTTGTCTAAGGAGATGAATCTTTTGTACTATCTTGAAAATGTCAAATTGGAACAGAAAATAAAAAACCATATGCACTTAATTTATTTTGCATATGCTGTTCTATGTATTTGTATTATGTAAATATTTTGTTGTTTGTAATTTATGAACTAATTTTCATTAAACTATATCCATATATAGGAAAATATAAGTTCCCTCTTATCTGAAATTTCAAACATCAACTACAGGTCTTTTAGAATGTATACCTTGAGGTTAGAGGAAGCAATATAATGGAAATGAATGTACCAGCAAAATATAGTTGGTAATCTCAGTCAGTGGCAGGATAGAAAGTTGAGTGGACAAGGTTGATGGGTGGAAGCTGAGCTGCTCTTCCTTTATCAGATATCTTTCTGTTAATCATTCTGTATTTGTCATCTTCCTTTGATTCACACAGAAGCCAGATTGCCCACTGATGAACTGCATCTCCCGATGCAGATACAAGAGTCAGATCAGAGGGTGAGAGGAGAGAGAAGTGGAACATTGAATGATCCTCTCTTACCTTGCTTAGGTGCATTTGCAATCCAGCTATTTGCATCTCACAACTGCAGGTCCTGTGTTCTTCCTTGCTGTGGGAACTCCATTTCCCAGCCAGTCTCTGATTTGGTCATTGCCTCTCCTATTCCCTTTAAACTTTATGCAGTAACCACTCCCCATTGCCTCTAATTTATGTATGTATTTTCTCAATTAGTCCTCTATATTTGCTTCATTGGCAAATAATTCCTTCATTAATATTCTCTTTAAACCTTCCATCCGAATGAAACTCTTTTGTTTCCTGCCAGAGCTATGAATGACACAGATGTGCATATAGAATTTGGCATGGCATCTAAAGAAATAAATGTAGGTGTTCTCTGAGAGTTGCTCCTCTTGTGTCTGAAGAGTCTAGACTAAGTATACAATTAATCTTCAATATTAGTATGTTTTTTTTTTCTGTTCCAATTTGACATTTTCAAGATAATACAAAAGATTCATCTCTTAGACAAGACTGGCCGAGCAACATGAATTTTCATTATGTTACTCAGGAGAATACACATTTAAAACACATATTGTCTTTATTTCTAGAATTTCCTGTTCATATTTATGGACTGAGGTTGACTATGAGTACCTGAAACTAAAAAATTGAAACAGCAGAGACATGGGGTCCATTGTGTGCATCATGAATATCTGTCTTCAGATTCTACTAGCACACAGTTGTATTTTAAAGAGTTATGGTTATTAAGTAACTATACATGATACTCTAACATGATACATGACTCATAACATGAGTAACATGTGCCTGTAGCAGTGAATTAGTTAAACCGCTTTGGCTCCTGGTGGGTCATGAGTATGCTTGCTGCACCCACCCAAGAGCTCTCTGGATTAGCGAATGAGAGAGAACACACACAGCAGCTAATTTTGATATGCCTTGACTAGCTCAATTGCTGGACATGTCTAATCCTCCCTTAGCCAGCAGCATACTTCTCTCCTCCAACTTTCCTGAGTCAACTTGGAAAACCACCGTGTCATCTCTGCTAACCCAGACCCGGTTGAGGAAGTGGCCTCTAGGGCCACGTGAACTCTTCTGGGCTGGTTGCTTTGTTTCCTACAGCTCCTTCATCTAATCCTTGTTCCCCTCTCTCTTGATCTCTAGCCTAAGCATTCTAAAAGTCCTGCCCTGGTTCTCTGCCTAGCCAATGGCTGTATGGTAATTCTTTATTATCAATCAAAGCCAGATGGGGGCAGGGACCCTCAGGTCTGGAAGTGCCAGCTTTGTGGGAGGCAAAATAAGACAAAGCATTAGAACAAATTCCCAACGTGCACCTGTATGTGAAACAGAAAAAAAAAAAAAAAAAAAACATGAAAGGTAGCAGTGGTGACAGAAACTATAAGGAAGTGGTGTGTTTTACACTGCTATTTGAATTTGGAAGATGGAGCAATGATTTCTCAGATATTTGTTAATTCTTATCCATCTCTTCCTAAAAATGCTGGAAAAAATGGAGAATGAAAAAAAAACTTACTGGAAACCAATGGAAGCAGATGTATGTGTGTACTAGAGGCTGATGCTGGATCCTCCAACAGTCCTTTATATGTGGGAGGAAGACTTGCTACTGTATCCTCTCATGGTTGCAGTGTCTAAGTACATTATCCCTAATGCTGAGCTCCATCTGCAAACCTCCATTCCTGATTTTATTAAAGGTACATCTGTGTTGGTTTGAATGAGACATGATGCCCCGCCCCCATAATCTTAGCCATTTGAGTATTGGTGACACAAGTGCTAACCATTGCTGCCAGCAGAGGACCTCCAACAGTAGAGGCTCCATTCCTACAGCTTTTCCACGATGGGATGAGTTTGTTCACTGTAAGGAAAGAGTTTAGGATGCCTGTGAAGCAGCAAAGTGATGCTCTGGTTTGACTGAGTCAGATCCTATTCCTGCTGATACTCTGTCATTCACAGGAATCCTCTGTTGACTCCCCAAGAGGTTGTAAACTGTAAGGGGAGAGAAAAGGCTCTTGCACTAAAGCTTACAAATCTCATTAATATTCAGATGCCTTTGATGTGGCTAGAGGAGGCATTATGTTTTATAAGATCTACATTTTTTATTATCCTATTAATTACTGAAGATATTTCTAGAAAAATATGAGAAAACATATGAGAAAAAAAGAGCCTATTTGATATCACATAAATCAGAGTTAATAATTTATATCTCATATACATTATATATCAAATTACCACATAATACAGATATACTATGAAATATATCTATTTTATATATATTTATATGTATATATATACATGTGTGTGTATATATATACACACATGTATACATATACATTTTTTTTTCAAGACAGGTTTTTGAAACAGGATTTTCTCTTACCAGACACTCTTTGTTTTTTTTTTTGTTTGTTTTGCTTTGTTTTTGTTTTCAATCCAAATTCTACTTCCAATTAGTTCTCTACCTTTGGAAAAGTTTCTTAATCTCTTTCTGCCTAAATTTCTCCCTCGTAAATTGAGATAAGGAAGTGTACCTGCTATGTTTTTGTTGTTGTTGTTATTGTTTTGTTTTTGTTTTTGTGGACATTCCTGAAATAGACCATGTAAATTCACAAAGACAAAATTGTGTTTGATGTCTATGTACTAATTGAGGAAGCAGAAATGTACTACCTTTCTCTAACCTCTTTTCCAACTTTTTGGCTTACAAATCTCATTAATATTCAGATCCCTTTGATGTGGCTAGAGGAGGCATTTTGTTTTATAAGATGGTGGTGAGTGGTAGAGATGGTTCATCACAGCATCCTTGGTAGAAAAAGCTGAGAAAGATGTTGTTCCACAAGTTCTAGTTTTTTTATTCAGTCTAGGACCTCAGCCCATTTGTGTGCTCACATTCATGGAGGGGCTTCCCACCTCGGCTAGCCCAATCTCAAAACTTCCTCACATTTTCCCTGGGTATTTCCAGAAGTTTGTCTTCTCAAGGACTCTAGATCCTGCCAAGTAGGCAATCATTGTAGCCATCACAGGGTATGGATTTTGCCAATAAGACACACAAGAGAGCCTCTAAGGAAAGGCAGCCTTCATGAGGTGAGAAAGCAAGTCATGTCTTGGCAAAGAATTCTCTAGGGGAAGGGCTCCATAGAGACAAATACAAGGTTAGTAATAAGGTGGAGGAGGTCAGGTGATTACATTAGGACGGGTAAGGGACTTCTGTTACACTAGGTGAATTATCTGAACACAAAAATAGGCAAGCCTCACAGGTATGTGCCTGGGCATCAGCACTGTCTACCTGCTGTAGGACGAGATACTACCAGTGGGGAAAGACAGTTGTGAGACATTGTGACAAGGCAGACTGAACAAGTGTTACCTCTGTTACAGCTGCTTCATCAGTAGAATTTCCTCTACGAGTTGAAACAATTAAGCATTGAGTTGAACACTATATTTCAGTTTTAAATTAAGTCATTACGGTTATGTGTGATAGGTGCAATTTCTGCTATTAGTGATTTCCAGATACATCAATTCTTCTTTCAGAGGACAGAACATTAAGTGAATTCTCCTATGACATAGGGTGCTCAGAAGAGCACTTGTCAGAGCATGTAACTCATAATTGATAATCCTTGGATACTTATTAAGTCAGTTTCCTTGGAATATAGGTATATTTGATATTTTTTAAAATTTAAACCATACAACCCATATAGCTTAATTTTGTGTCACTTCAGCACCTCTTTCATACAAACAAAGGTGTTCATACTTTTAACTCTTTTATTCTAAAAATAAATTAAAATTCAAGAATGAAGCTAAGAAATGAATTAATGAATGTTTATTTTAACTTTCTATAGAGTATTTGTCCCCTAGAAACCAGGCAGTATTTTGCATTTTGGTACTTTTCCTTTGCAGAGATAATGAGGGTGGGGAATTTTCACAACTGCAGGCAACAGCTTTGAGCTCTAAGGACTTTGAAGATATTAGCCCCATTGATATTCTCTTCAGTTTTTTAGAGAGAAATGCTGTCTTCCCCTGAGTACAGAAAGATGGACAGTTATCGAATAGAAAGGCTTTTGTCTAGTACATAGTATGGTATTAAAATATGCTCTTCTGAAAGACATATATGCAACATCAGAGAGTTCTTTACGATGATGAAAGCTTCATCACATTGCCTCATTAACTTTGTTTGAACCCAGAAAGTTAAATTTGCATGGAAAAAGATGTTTAAAGGGGCTTGAGGCCAGATCATATTTTTTTAGCTAGCCAACTCAGTGATATGTTAGTTACTTATCCTTATGATTAAAATAGAGGAAAAACATGGCTTCATTTCTGAGAGCAATACATTGAAAAATATACATACAGTGAACTATTTGGAATCCTGCCCACCAAAAGAACACAGCTGGCCAGTGATTCTCTCTCCTGTGTGTTCATAAAAGATGTCTTCATTATATGAATAATCACAGATTGAAAGAATTCAGAGGAAACAATATAAATGTTTGTTTTACTCAAATTTAACTATATTCTTCTTGTTGTTAATTTGAATCATTCAATTGGCTATAATTTTGACTAATATGATTCTTCTGTATCATTATGGAATGGCTTCTGAAGGAGAGGAATACACACACACACACACACACACACATTCTACAGTTCTATCTAGTGTCTGGTGTCTGGCTTAAATACAAAAGCCTCATCCACTGATTAGTTTGCTCCAACAATTAGACCTCAAAACATTCTGAAGGTCACCACATCCTTCTGAAAACATTTTTTCAATTCTTTTTTAACAGCTTGGCAAATTTCTTTGGCCTTTGTGTGCTTTTCATATATATATATACACATACATACATTACTTTCACTCAGAGAAGGTAATAAAGGCCAATGATTTAGTACACAAGGTTATTATGGAACAAGTCATTTATTTATGCTATTCAGACTACCTATCTTCAGGGTATCACAGTTTGATCAATACTTCAGGTCAATTTAATGCATAAAACAGAAGTGGCATGCTATATGCTCATGATTATATCTTGTGGTTTGTAGCCGTGAGTTTGATTACATGACATGTTAAGCTCTTTTTATCTAATTGCCTTATGCACTTGAAATGATCAGTCTGTGCCAATTCTAGAAGGCCATTATCTGGGAAATAACCTGATATATAATTCTAACCATTTCTTTAAGGTGTTAAAAATCACAGCCAGCATCTCCATCCCTAGGATGTCGTACTTCTAGTTACAAGTGCTTTATCTAAGAGGTATGCTAGCAAGGTGGCTCAGTCTGTAAGGTTCTCACTGTCAATTCTAACAGGCTGAGTCCAATCTCCAGGACCACATGCTGATAGGAGAAAGCTGACTCCATATATGCACAGTGGCACACGTGCACACACATACACACACACACATACACATAAACGGACACCCATACATATGCACATGCACAATATTTTGGAATTTATTAATCTTGGAAGCCAGAGTTGAGATTTCTTCCACATCATTGAAGCTTTCAGGAGCCGAGACAGTGTAAGAAAATCCTATTCTCAGGTCTGGGATTGTAGAGTATGTGGAGCTACCACCACAGTCATGTTGGACCTTAACTGTGGTGACAGAATCTTGACAAACCAGTTTTTATTCCTTTATATAGAATAGACTACTCATGAATGTTTCTCTTGTGCTACATTTTGCGGAATGACTGACATTTCCTTTGTACACATGTCAGCATATCAGGAAACATCTGTGGACTGATCATGCATAGAACATGTCTGTGGGTTGGTGATCTTTAGCTCTAGCCATTATCACTACTTTTCAAAAACTTCTCAAATAATTTCCTAAGTCCTCACTAGACTCTTAAAAGATAAAATTTTAGCATAACTTTTAGAAACATTGTTTCACCTTTATCTTTATTGTTTTGAAGTTCTAATTAATTACATCATTTCCACCATTCCCATTACTCCCTGCAGCCCTCCATGTCTCCCCCTTTAAACAACCCTTAAGTCCCTCTCAGACCCCTCAAATTCATGATCTCCTTTTCTTTGACTATTATTGTTGCACATACATGCAAGAATATGCATAAATATATAAATACAACCTTCTGAGACCATTTAATCTAGTATATAGTATATACAGTAGATTATACATATAGTATAGTATATAGTATATACTATATGTATTAAATAGTCTATATATTATGATTATATAATCATAATATAATCACAAATCTCTCTCTTTCTCTCTCTCTCTCTCTCACACATACATACACACACACACACACACACACACACACACACACAGATGATTTCAGGCTGACCACTTGGTATTTATTGGCTGACCAATCAGGAGGTTTATTCCTGGGAAAAAATAAATTTCCCTCTCTCAGTATTTGTTAATTGTCTAGAGATAGGGCCTATGAGATTCCCCTCTTTCATGTTTTACTTTTAAAAGTGGATTTTGGTTCCTTCCACTTAATAGAATGCAGCAAAAAAATCAGCTCTGCTCCCACATAGTAAAAAGCGGGAGGTATCTTACTCTATACATTGAATGGGGTGATAGATTACCTTAAGATATTTACTCATACTTATCCAAAAGAAGAAACATAATGACCATTCCTTAATCCTTACTTTTTCAGGGAAGAAAAATAAATATTTTCTACTACGAGGTGTTGGAGTAATTTTAAAAGTAGCAATTGTTTGTTTAACCCAGCTAGATCTCAAATAAATGGGACAGGAATATTATTTGTATTCAAACAGGCTTTATGGTACAATAACTGAGCAGTTATTAATCTATTCTAATCTTTTAAGCCAATCTCACTACTTCCCAACCAAAATCCCTAAGATACTTGCATTTTAGTATTGATCTGGCTCTCTCTGTTCATGTGTCTTCTCATGGTGACTGTTGGTCCATCATCTCATGGCTGAATGCTCTCTTCCTTTTTCTCCTCTTCCTCTGGCTGGGATCAGAAATCCAGTCTCATTGTCTCCTCTGCTCAGCCATCGGCTGGTCAGCTTTTATTGAGATTCTTGGCAAAATCATTGCAATGCCATGTCTGGATTGCAACCAGATAAAAGGGGCAGAAAATTCAACTTTGAATAATACAAGGATAATCTTTACCCAATTCACAATAACATTATGCCAACAACCAGGACCTACTTCATTAACTTGGCAAGAGCTACTTGCTGGCCCTAACTAATAAAAAGAACTAGGGCTGGAGGGATGGCTTCATTGGTAAACCATTTGCTTATAAGAAATAAGGACCTTAGTTTTTTTCCCCCAAAACACATATCTAAAACCATGTATGGTAGGATATATTTGAAATCCCAGTGCCACAGAGGCAGAGACAGTAATATTCCTAGAGCAGTTACTCAAAGGAGGTGAGTGATATTCCTGAAGGCAATACCCAGGGTTGTTCTTGGCTTCTTCATACACACAGACACATGCATCTGTACACCATGTACACTTGCATCAGCCAAAACCACAGACCAGCAGTTGCACACACACATGTACATGTATCTCACACAAACACAGGCATATTTTGAGGTAAATAAAAAGGGAGTGAGTGTTGCACTATTCCATGACTTTGCAGCCATTTTCCACAATTCTACTATGTGCATCCTTAGTGGAAAGCCTGTAGCAGTTATCCACTATATAGTTCTAAAGTTTTGAATTAAAATCAATAGAAGATGACTGTTTCCTCTCACTGAAGATGGAGGGGAACATAAGGACCTGCTACAGTTTTCAAAATATAAAAGACTACACTTGAGAGCAAGGTATCTAAATAACGGAACCAAAGAATTGAGAATGATAGGGAATAAGTTAGTGAACGTGGCACTCAGTTTACTGTTAACAAGATGAGATAGTGCTTTCAAATCTGGATGGTTAGAACACCTGAGTTTCATGAACACTTCTCTCTCTTGGCAAGTGGAGAGTAGGGAAGGGGATTACCTCCACAGTTATATTCAGTTGAACCAGTGTAAAACAATGCAGCCCCCTGTCTTAATGATGAAACACCATGGCCAGCAACTTGGGGAGAAAAGGGTTTGTTTTGCTTATGCTTAAAGTCTATCACTGAAAGGAAGTCAGGGTAGAAACTCAAACCAGGCAGAAACCTAGAGGCAGGTGTTGATGCAGAGACCATGGAGGAGTGTAGCTTACTGGCTTGCCCCTCATGGTTGATCAGCCTGTTCTCTTATAAAACCCAAGCCCAACAGGAGGACAGCATCCTCCACAATGGGCTGTCCCCATATAAATTAAACAAAGGCCCTAACAAGATCAACAACAAGATTGAGGCTTGCCAACACCTGTTCTTAGGGAGGCATTTTCTCAATTAAGGATCTCTGCTCTCAGAGGACTCTAGCTTGTGTCAAATTGATATCAAAACTAGCCAGCAAACCACGAGGAAACAGTGAATATCATAAGAAATGATATAAGACCGACACATCAAACAATTTATATACTTTTGAAAATTTTCAGCTATTTTCATCTAACAAGTTCAAACATTAAAAAATTATTTCTGAGATAAACAGCAAGAAAAAAAATCAATAAATCATTATCACTGGCTGTGAAGACCTCCCTCCTTGTTGTTGTAACCTGATGACCTTGGATAGACTGTAAAGCCCCAACAGCTGCATTTCTTATGTGTGAAACCACTTGTGATAATACCTTCTTTTAGGAAGAGTAGCATTCTTTGGTTCTGAAATGTGTTAAGGAAGCAGCAAGGAGAATTGATGTGTACATGATTTTACATTGTGATTTCCTTGGACTATACCATAATAAAAAATGAATAACTACTATTTGGAAGTGAATGTATATTTTGTCAGAAATTATCAGTATGAGTTGACTTGTATCCACTGATAAACACATTTCAAACTACTTTCAGAATTCTTTAGACTATACTCTTGTGCATTAAAGACTATTGCTTATGACCATGAACTCAGACATGTCTTTAGCACCATTCCTTACCAAAGAACTATGGAGTTAAATAGATCCAAAGTTATGCTATCCAAGTGGATACATTTTAGATACAGGAAAAGATAGGAAGTTGATCTTAAGAACAATGTTATTTTCAAGAGTTAGAGGGGCCAAAAAGTCATTCTTAAAAAGTATTGCATGATTCAAAATTACAAGATAGTCCTGTAGGAAACTGTAAAAAGTACAATGAAAAGAATGTCCTTCAAACACTTCATAATAGGCTCCTCTCTCTGATTCCCTCGGCTGTGTAGTCTTAGTTTTCTAAGTTGGCTTCTAGGTTGTCTTTCTAAGGTGTATTTTAGCAGATGGCGATGCTATCTGTGCACAAAGGAACTCAAATAACCCTATAATCTTGTAGAGTTTTTTAAAAAGGTAAGCTAACAAAAAGAGTCTTTTTCTTTCCCTCTGATTCCAAAGAATGTAGAGTTGTATATTTTTCTTTTTCTGTCGGAGCTTAGTAAGACAGTCTCCCTCCCAATCTCCTTTAACTGTTTCCTATCACAAAGTACAGTAATGCTCTCTTCTCCCCTCTCCCCTCCCCTCCCCCTCCCCTCCCTTCCCCTCCCCTCCCTCCTCCCGTCCCCTTTTCCTCTTTTCCTCCCATTCCTCCTCCTCTCCCCCCCTCTTTGTAAGCTTTGAAAGCTTGCTCACACTACCATGAGAGACTCTTGGTGGAGTAGCCGTTTATGTGTGTGTTTACACACATACAACTTAAAAGTCCTTTTTCCATAACAATGAGGTGGCAATTATGTATTTTGAAGTTGTTTTTGAAGATATTGTCAATAGATTTATAAAGCTAAAATTTATGATACCATACTATTTTCCCTTTTTATTGTGGAATATCTATTTATAATTATGACTGATCTCTGACTTCAGAAAGGGCTCTCTAGAGTCCAAGAATCTACTAGTTGCTGAGTCCCATGAGGCTGGGTGTTTCAGCTGGTCTTCTTACAAGCTGATATCTGGAAGAAGTAGGCTCCAATAAATGTGCTTGCAAATAAGTATAAGTAGGCAAAGGAGAATGAAGCCTTCCTTCTTCTACTGTCCTTATGTAACCTCCAGCAGAAGGTATGTTCAAATTAAAGGTGTATACCATCGTGTCTGAGCCTAAACTTTTCTTTACTTAGAACTTGCTCCATCCCAGGTTGGCCTTGAACTCAGAGATCTGCTTGCCTCTGTATCCTGGAATTAAAGGTGTGAACTATCTTGCCTGGGCCTAACCTTTTCATAGCCACTATGTCTCAAGATCCAGATCAAAAGCATGTATCTTCAGGCCTCAAGATCTGAATCACAGGTGTGCCCTACATTTCTGGGTTTAGTTTAATCCAGATATAGTCAAGTTGACAACCAGGAATAGCCATCACAATGAGTGTTCATAAATATGGAACAATTATTATAAAGTTAAGATTACTTATAGAATTATATTTAGGCTAATATTAATGAGAGCTTCAGATTGGACTGTCTGTTAAATACAGTCTCACACACACACACACACACACACACACACACACACACACACTAGAAAGCATTATTTAACAATTACCTAAAATTAATTTTATGTATTTTTTCTTAACATATGGACCATTATCAAGTTCTATTTGTTTTTAAAATAACATCAAAACTCAAAATACAATGTGTTTAAGTCCATGGCTACTACCTTCTTTGAACTCTTCAATGGACCTACCATTCTTTCATGCATACATGTCTTAGCATTCCAAGCACTCTCACAATTCTACAGTCTGGAAGATTTTGCCTTGTGTATCACACTATTTGCCCTGACAAGCTCTTATTGGTATGCATCTTTTCTCTATTCTTGTTATTTTGTTGTGATTTTGTTGTTGTTATTGTTTTGAGATAATTCAGTAACATTCTCTTCCTCTTCTTCTCTTTCTCCTCTCCTCCTCCTCTTTTTTATTCCTACTATCATCTCCTAGATTCTCCTCAATAGAATCTCTCTAGTCAAATAAACTTTTCTCTTGTCTATGTAAGCATTATGCTAGAATATAGGGATTTTTGGTTTTTTATCCCAAAGTAAAAGTTGTGGAAGCTGTTGTATTTGTTTTCCAGTTTCCACTGATGATTGTTTAACATGATAAAGTATTTAGTAGTTCAGTAATAATTTCCATTATTGTCAAATTAGCATACTAATTATAATGAACTAAAAACATAAATGTTATTATTAACTGAAATATAATTTTATTCCTGTAAACAGTTCAAATGCCTACAATATGGAAAAGTACTTTAGATAATTTTTAAATGAAAAAGATAAGTATGAAAATATTTGACCCAAATTACTATATATAATCTTTTTAATTCATGGGGATTTTTTGTTCTTTAGTTTTTTAGATTAATATAATTACATCATCTTGTCTACTCCACCTCTTACCCATACTCCTACTTGTACTTTACAAATACATGCCCTCATTTTTTGTTAAATTATAGTTACAAATATTATACAACGCAGTCTTTATAAAGTTACTGGCATTACTTCACAGCTGACCATTTCATATGAGTTAACCAATTGATGTGTTCTTTCCTTGCGGAGTACCCTTTCTCCCACTCTCAGCATTCCTTAGTTGCCTATAGTTCTTTGTGTAGGGTTGAGGCCCAGACTTTCTGAAGTACATGTTAGAATGTCTATTGTTGGCCTTGTTCAGTTCATCTTTAGGCAGCCATGTTGTTGAGGTATGAAGGATGTAGCTTCCTTGTGGTTTCCAGTAGGCACAATCTCACAACAGACTTCCAGGTCCTATGTCTCCTACAATCTCTCCACACTCTCTTCTGCAATGTTCCCTGAGCCAATGTTTCCAGTGAAGGATCTGTGTTATAGGTGTATCCTTAGGGACTGAGTGCCACAACTCGTTTATGTTGATTGATCGTGATTCTCTATAGGGATCTGTCTGTTGTAAAGAGAAGTTTCCTTGATGAGGCCTGAGGACTAAACTTATCTGTAGATATAAAAATAATATTTAGAATGCAGTTAGGGTTTCTGCTGGTTTAGAAAAGTGACAGTTGTAGGTGCTCTTCCAAAGCACATTGGATTTACACTTTGTGTCACCTAAACTCAAATGTATAGTGAAGTGTTAAGAGTGCCTGTTAACATGTATGGACATTCAGAAAAAGAATGCAAAAAGAAATACAGGTTTTTATTTCTATTACCCTGCAAAAATCCTATTTAAAATGTTATTAAGTGTAATTAGATCTAATTATGGTATTTTGGGAATAAATGTTTCCAATTTGAGTTATCTTTCCTTAGACGGGAGATACTGGGACTTATTAACATGCTACTGTCTTAATAAAGAATTATCACATAAAATTGTAAGGTAGAGGGTCTTATGATGTCATACCCTGTGCAATGAAAGTGATGGTGATCAATGTGGACATTGTGTGTATAAATATTGGAAACAGATGCTCATGCACATGTCATTGAACATAAAATAGTATGGCCTGTTCCCCACACTTGTGTGTGAAGAATGTCTGCTTGTGTGACTTATCTTAAAGATGGGCTTGCTAACAAGGAAAAACTCCTTGCCTGAAAGAGCCTGCATCATGAAAGGAACTGGAAGATGGTCTCTAAGTGTTTTGCTGTAAAACATCTGTGCTGCATCAAAGGTGCTTCACATGAGCTGTGTATGAAAACATAAAATATATCACATGGTGTTTGCAAAAAAATAGAAATACATCACATGTGCCTGGACAACTGTAGCACATTGCCTTTGACAAAAATGTCATAGTAATAATACAGTTCTAATATCTGAGGCTAAAGTTATTGTAACACTACTCTTATGTTTTTCATTCACAAGAAACTTGTGGAAATTTATTCTAAGACAAAATTATTCTGAAAACCCCTCTTTAAAATTCTGTTTGCTTTCTGTTTGGGATCTGAATTACGAATGCTTATAAAGTTTACTTTGAATTTATAAATATTTCTTTTGTAACCTAAGGTGACCCACTATAACCTTAATTGTCCACCAAGGCAAATAACACGTGTGCCTATGACAAGCTATCATAGCCGTCATACCCCCAAAATGACAATATTGGTAAACTCCAATAATTTGCAAAGTTCTAGAATATTATATAATATAAAATCTAAGTGTAAATTTAAGCAAAAGTAAGATGAACCCCACTAAGTAGCCAATACTTAGGCGTTTGTTAAAATACTATTTTGTCTTCACTACTTCCCAAACTTTTACTTAGGGAAGACCACCTGTTTGTAGCCTCCAGGATGTCAAAACACTTTTCTCTACAAAATGTCTTTTATCTTCACTTCTTTCTGTTTCCGTTATGCGTGGCTTTTTACTGTAGAGTCAGTAAAAGTAGCAGGAGGAAACCCAAGAAGTCAAATACACTTGACTTGTTGAACTGATGCCCCCAAAGCATAGAGAAGCTATGAAAGTTTCTAGAAGACAATACGGCTATAGGAACCTGTATTATACACTCTGTCAAAAATGTGCATAGTATTCTAGTTTTGTTGTCAACAGAAAAATCAACTAGTATTTGTAAGCAGCATGCAACTGGTATAGTTATAATTAACTTAAACTTGAAATGTTAAGAATCACTATGGGTATAAGAATGAATTCATGCACCTAGAATTTAAGTATTGTTTTATTAGTATGAGTATGAGTAATGGCAGGGTCTCATTATGTAACTCTGGTTGGCCTGGAACTCACTACATAGACCAGGCTGTCCTGAGAAATACTGGGATTAAAACTGTGCACTACCACACCTATCTCTTTAATGTATTTGGTGTTAGACTAGTTAAGTAACAAGATTAGCTGTTATTAAAGAAATGACCATCAATTATATATATACCCTCTGAGATAAATATCATAGGTTTGGGGCAAGCAAGACAATTTAGCAGGGAAAGCCTTAAGACCTGAGATCTATCCCAAGGACCTACCCAGTAGAAGGAAAGAAACAATTTGCATAAGCTGGCCTCTGGCCCCCACATTACTATTGTGGTATATACATACCCACTTGCATACATGAATGCATAAATACAGATACATAATCAATTAAAATTAAAAATTAAAATAGCTCATTATTGTGCCAGGTTTTATAGATGAACAAGCCTCTGCATCCTGCATCCTTTTTGCCTATCTCACAAGTATTGCCAGTTATGAAGGCACAGGTTTTAAATAAAGTATCCTATGCTCATGGAATACAGACTAAGGGGAAGGTCAGACAGACTCTGTAATCTCTGTTTATGAGTAGGATTTTTTTTTTTACAAGACACTACAATGGTCTACAAGAAGTAGCCAGTTATAACTGCAGTAGCTTGAAAATTCAAACCAAGACAATTAACAGTCACCAGTATCTAGAACCTGGAATTAGTGTATAGTTTTTTTGTTGTCCTAGAAGTATATTCACTGCTATGTTCAAGATAAATTTGAAGGAGGCATAAGTAGATCATCATGCCTATCTAGTTTAATTGGCAATGAACTTTTATAAACCAGTATGTATATGAAGGCAAGGAGGGCCAGACCCTTTCTTTGCCATTGCTGTCACAGTATTGAGTTGGATGTTACCAACAATGTTTTTCTAAGAGGTTCATATTCATCATCCTTGTTTATTTTTATTTTTATATTTTATTTTTCACAATCTGCTTTTATACAATTTTAATTACATGCAAGTATTAAGGTCAGTTCTAGGTTGAGGAACTAGCAATACAATAGATGCAAATAGTCAGGGAATAAGCAAGACAGTAAACACAAATAGTCATCCTCCTTTTAAATACTCATCCATTAAAGTAAGAGTGACATAGCACCAACAAACAAAACATGCTATACATTTTAATATTATAGAATTAATCAACAACATAAGGGAGAAACATGGATCCATGGAATGCATTAAGCATAAGCAATCACAATTAAAACTGTGAATGATGTATTATGGTACCAATTGGATTACTGAAATTAAATTTTTCTTAGACTTAAAAAAATCCAGAAAACAACAACAATCTGATTAAATGTGAAATATTCTAATGTTAGAAGCAGTTCTAGATATGATACGATAAAACATTGTTTATAAATACTAAATTGAAGAAAGTATTCAGAGTATATAGGCTAACAGAAGGCCCTGTGATAGAGAGGCAGTAAACATGGTAAGTTGAAAATCAGAACTAAAATGAGAAAAGAGATTTTATATTTTACGTTCAAACACTCATACTCCATCTCTCTCCACAATACTCAGTGACAGAATATATCAGTTGAACATAATGCCATGAACAAAGGGAAAGGGGATCATATCTTTAAGTTAAAGATTAAAAAAGTACATGATGGATGTCATGCTTGTAAAGTTGGCTGGAACTTTTCGAAGGTTATTGATAATAGTGTCAGGTACTCTTCTGGACCTAGTCTCTCTATAATGCTATTTTTTTTTTTTTTGCTAAATTATTTTTAATGTGACTAGGTCACAATGGCTATCCTATGAGAGATTAATACTGAAGAGTGAGGGGAATCCCAGCATCTAGGAGGCAGAGACAGAGGGATCAAGAATGAGATGTTATCTTTGACCTTGTCTCAAATAGACAAAAGAGCAAAAGGCAAAGACCCATTATTTTGCAACACAAGGCATTCTCATGGCGAGCCTTTCCTCCTTCACTGTGCAGCAGTCACAAGGAGATTGCCGTACGTTGTAATGCCAACTAGTGGCTGAATATTACTTAACAATATTGCCTTAACTTCAGGGTTAAGCTGTAATCAATTTCAGGTCCAAAATCAAAAGGGCATAATTTGATAAAAATCTTATTGCTGAATAGCTTACAGACATCTGCCAGCAGTTTGGATTCCTTTTAAAGGGCAGCACATGGTCGACAGAACTCATAGGAGGATTTATAAGTGTAATTATTGCCACATAATTCAGGATATCACCTTTATCTCTGAAATCCTAAAGCTTTCAATTTTTTGCATTTTAGTCATTGAGATTTTGGCAATAAAGTATTATATAAAATGAATTCTAACTGCATCTGGAAGCCTTCAACAAATTTTGATTCATTAAATAATAAAATAAAGGTGATTCAAAGAAATCTCTAGAAGTTAACTTTTTACACTTATAATGTTATATACATTTAAAAATCATGCCAGATGTAAATTTTAGATTCCTGTTTATTTACATTCATAATCAAAATATATAGCTGACAAATTTATAACAAAGAATAATAGACTTATTTACAAATAATTTAAAAATAACTCATGAAGTATTCATTGTAGAAACAGTTTTGCATTTTAGCAATTCCATTATAACTTAGGATCAATAGACAAGAAGTAACATCTCTCAACCAGGTCTACCTATCCATCAGGTATGCATGAAATGACACATTGTCTGTAATTATTTGAGCACAATTCTGCTACCTAATAACTTGTGGTTATTATACCCAAGCTTATTTGTTAGTTACTGGGTATTGTAAGCAAGCTGTTTTTGGAGAAGAAATTTCAAATTTGATGTAAAATAAGTAATACAAAGCATATCAACATAAACATACAAACCTGCAGAGAATTTTAATACAGCAACATGGCTGCTCTGGAAAGGACTCACATGCACAGACATTCTAGGTTTATGTGATTTGGCTGGAATACAGACATGTCCTGAGTATTCACCTTCAGTTCCTAACAATGAAGGTAAGGTTAGTTTGTAGAGAGAAGCAGCCATGTTTGAAAGTGACCTCTAATTGAAGGACAGACAAAGTGATGAATCAGAGAAAGATTTGGCAGAATGAGTCAGAGATAGGATACATTCATCTCTCACAAGAATAGCAGAGGAAGAAGAGGCTATTTGATAGCAACTCAGGGAGAGTGTGACATTTTTAGTGTGACAGTTTTACAAAGACAGGTAGGAGACAGAACAGCTAGACATAGGTGAGACAGAAGGAGCCAATAAATGAATAGGAGCCTGAAGATTAGAACATATCACCAAAATTAGTGTGAAGCCAAGCAGAGCAATTCTGGCAGAAGCTGAGAAAAGCAAAATTGGATCAGTCAGCTTGGAAGATTAGATTGAACAACAGGCCTAGACCTAGAAATAGAACAGAGAATGAAGTGCTCTGGCTAAGCTCAAGCCATGTATTTGCACAGCTTGGGTACTGCTCTCATCTTATCCCTCTTTCTGAGGAAATAAAATAAAAATTTACATAGATATGTTGTAAATGTCTCTGAATGAATTTCTATCTGATAAGTATATAAGAAAATGAAATATGAATTGCATATTTAAACTGTGGAGACATGACAATTAGCCCTAACATGATAGCACTGTGTTATTGCCTACCCAGAATGAACTGCTCTATCCCAGTCATTAGAGTGTTCAGACCTGAGTAGTAACTTACATAGCCCCACTGTGATGGCTAGATAAACTTAATATGGAGCCAGGCATCCTGTAAGGTCCTTTGAAATTTTGCTCAGTGGTGCCTGGGAGATCCTAGTGGCCTGCAGGTGAGATGAGAATGATGGGCTGTGAGGTATTAACAACTACCTTTGCTGCTGTACAGCCAGCTTATCTCTATGGAAACAGGATGCAATGGTCTTCTTCTTACTATATGGATTCCATGGAGAGTTGTAATGCTCATCTTTCTGGTGTCTGCTTTTAAAATGCAGCTTATCCACCCTTCCACAGGGCATACTTTTTGGCTCTAAGGCTACTATCCTTCTGATAGTAAGAATAAATTCTTTAATCTAAATTTGAATTGAGTCTAAGTCTTTAGTCTTTCCCAGTTGATTCAAATGCCACAACAAAACAAAGACAAATTATAAAGAGGCATTTGTTTAACTATTTCACAGATCTATAGGAAGCATATATATTTGATCTCAGAGACAAGAACTGGATTCACTGAGAAGATTTAACAGAGCAGACAAACCTTGAAGGCTATTGAGAGAACTGATGGTGGAAAACTCTCCCAAATGTTTGTCTGTGTTATCCATGAGAAAGGGGAAATGGATAAATGAGGCAGATACACAGTCACCTGGAAATTGGAGACAATGGACTGGACCTACACTACATTTAAGCACTCTAGAGGATCCACCTAATCCCTGCATTTTGTGTCATTTTCATGTTTCACTATCTGCAATCATGTTTTCCTATTATTCATAATGTATCTATTCCCATTAAAGTGTAAGCTTAATTAGGGCAGAGTCTTTGTCTGTTCCCCAGCACTCATTCAGAAATACTAAATTGTGTTCCAGGTGTGAAATAAAACGTTCAGTGTTCAAATGATACAAACTAAATTAGTAATTATAATAAACATGATATGAAGTAAAAAATTATTCTTTTAACAGACTCTATTATGTATATTGTAAAGTGTTATTCCTAATCATTAAGGAAGACCATGCCTCCTTTAATCAGCATAAGGCCACTCTCCAGGAGCTCTGCAATATATGCATTAGCTAGTAGTGGTAGGATGGATGGAGGAAGTAAATATGCTAAGTATCATAAATAGAATTCTCTATCGACAGATGGAAAGGAGGTCATATAGAAATAGGCAATGTGCAAATAATTACAATTAAAAGAAGAGGTAGAAGGTTTCTAACGTTTACTTTCTCACAAACTACTGTGATGGGACAATATATAGGCATAGTCTATAAATTGGCTAAAATGGTTATATTTCAGTTATACATCACTGTGCATCAATATAGTATACAAAGTTCCATTATATTCCTGTATTAATCTATAAGAATCTCATATTTTAAGATGCCTAGCTATTCTTCAACCTTGACTGAGTATTCTTCAAGTGTCTTTCATTGTATCAGAAAACAACAGTTTATTTCTATTGATTTTACCTTAAGTGAATAATATACCTCTCTTATTGGCAGAAGAAGTTGGGACGAGGCTCTTTTTCCTTTATAACAGAAGGAAGCAAGGAAGAAAGGGGTTGGGAATTAGTCAAGAAATAAGTAGAGATGCCAGAATAAAGATGGACAAGAAGGCCTACTGGAATCTGGTAGTCAAAGGAAATATTAAAATAAAAAAATAATCAATTACAAAATACAGAATGAAGTAAAATGTACAAAGAGTAATTTGAGATATTCTATCTACAGCTTCCTTTCTTTATTATCAAGGTTTATTACCAGGAAGTGGAGAGATGTTTGAGTGGTTAAGAGCAAATATTGTTCGTGTAGAATATGGTACCCAATGCACACATTTGGTATCTCATGACAAAACTCGAATTCCAAGATACCCAATGTTCTCTTGGCCTCCATGGACATCAGCAGTCATCTGACCATATTTCCCCACCTCCAACACACACATACAGATGATTAAAAATCTTTGTGTGTGTGTGTGTGTGTGTGTGTGGTGTGTTGTGTGTGTGTAATGTGCATTACATATACTTAGGAGATAGCATATTGGATAAACTAGAACCCCCAAAACCCAAAAGCTTAGATTTTGTTCAGAGTAGAACTATTAGAAGCTGAAGTTAAGAAATTAAATGGGTCTGAGCTCCTGCCCCATGCCCACCACTCTTTGATTTGCATCTTGATTCCTAGAGACTTCAGTCTCAAGTAGCTAAATTTCTGGTTTGACCGTGTGAGATTAATTCTCTAAGGCTAGAGAAGAACAATGTACGCTGAAAATGTGAGAGGCACTGCCCATAGGACATTACTTAGGCCTATTATTAGTTGTATTTGTACCCTTGAGGTCTATAGGAGGCTTCTTATTGTTTGTTTCAGAGATATGCATCCATTCATTCAGCATTCATCTTTAAATATGCCATATGCCAAAAGCACATAAGTAATAGCATGTGCTTACTGTTAGTGCAAACACAATCAGAATGCTATATCTAAAGGCTACATCTAGATAAGATTACTTTAATGAGTTTGAAACCATGAATTAAAATAATCGAAACTCTACATTTTAGACTATAAAGGACCTATTAAACTAAGTATATCAATTTACTTCCTTATATTTCAAAAGTATACATTCTCTGTTGCCTAATCTACAAGGATGTTTTCTCTTAGTGATTTCAGTGCAAGCACTTTGCAAATGTAATTGCTCAGTCCTTTGGAGCCAGTGACTTTACTCTGTCTTCTAACCCTCAGAGTTACCTACTCTGATCCTGAAGACTAATTTTAGAAGTTCTTCCCATACTAAATCCCATTTTTCAAATGCGAAAATCTCTGTTAATGCAATTAATCTCACACTTCATAAACAACACATCTATCCTTGCAACTCGTCCTTTGCTTATATCAAAGTCATCAATTAATTTCATAGTTCAAATATGAGGTTTCTCTCCTCTCTGCATTCTTCATTTATAGCAAGTCATGGAGACTGGCTGTGATTTATGAGGAAACTCAGTAGTAAGCCATACTTAGAAACATCTCTTGACTGAGAAAGAGCTAAAATCACACACACACCACACACACACACACACACACACACACAAGGTTTTTTCTCCCTCTCTTTTATCCACATGAATGTTCATTTTCAGAACTAACAAGTCAATTCATGTAATTATCTTGTTTCCCTTGTGTTTGCATGGGGTTTTCTGTGAGCTCTCCAAGCTTCTGGCTGGTGAGAGACAGAAGAGCAGCTAGCTATTCTGCCCGTTCGATTAACATCAGAAAGCAAAATTTGCATCTGGTCACCAAGCCTTCAGTCATCAAATCAGCAAATAGAACCAGGACGGGCTAATAATAGAGAGCTGGCTTTGAGAGGAAGGGCTGAAAGGGATTTTTATAAAGCACCCAGCTCACAGTTTTTAACTCCCCCAAGCCATTAAATACTAAATGAATCTTATTTTTCATGTCAGCTAGGGTTCTCCTTTCCTCCTCTAAGACAGTTATGATTTTTCATGATACAATCATTTTGTGGAGACGTTTAGATCACCATTTGAAAGGCCAAGCATGTAAACAGTACCCTCCCCACCTGTGGATAAAAGCCCAATATTCTACCTGTGCATTTGCTCAGCTTAAAATATGGGCTTCGATTTGAATGGTAATTTTTTAAGACCACATTGAAATATGATCCTAGGAGACTATCAGAAAAGGAGCAAATGCTAAACATGGTGTCTGTGTTTTGAATGCATAAACACCTTTTCTTTTTTTATATTTTCCTCCACGATATTTTGATAGTGATTGAAAATACTTCAGGAAAGAGGGAGGCTTTTGAGAGGCTTCTTTTTGAAAAATCAACTTAATTATACAGTTAACTCCTTTACATGTAAATTAATTTATGTAACTACTTGAAGTGGATATATGTGCTTCTATTTCTACCAAAAGATGAGGTAATCTGGGTTATATCTTACACAATCAAATCTACCAACAAGCTTATTTTAAAGTTGATAAGTACTTCTTAGAATTTTCATAAACCAGGATTTTTTGGTCGGAAGGAATAAAGAGATTAAAGGGAGGAGCCAATGTGCATGACAGACCATGTATCTAGAAGCTGATCTTCAGTTTTCTGTTTTGCATTAGGTCTAACTCCCCTGACCTCTTTTCTCTTTATTTTTCTACCTTAATTTCTGTGCACAGACAAATATAGTTAAATATCAATAATTTTCTAAACATGAGTTACTGAACGAAAAAAATAAATTTAAAAAGAAAAAAGGAAAGAAAAGGACATGATGGCTCCTGATATGGTGGAGGAGAAAGTTTATAATAGCTACATGGGAGAGCATAGCCAAAGGCAGACACATCTGGGAGAATCCAGAGTGAACATGACCAGACTGAGCAGGGCCACATGGAGAAATCTGGAAAGAGAACAGAGGAGAACCAGATTGTAACAGCCAGGAATCCAAAGGTAAAAAAGGAGTGTGTAACCAAAGCCTCTATAGGGGAGCCTCTGGGGGAAGGGCAGCCCAGCCTTTCAGAAGAGTTCAGAAGAGAGGGTGGGGTATAAGGGCCATACCATGTAACAGGTAGAGACTGAGGGATACTGGGAAAACCTGGGGCCAGGACTTAATTTGATATATTAAATAGGCATCTCAGCTATTTGTCCTTGGGTTTGAAACTTACTAAGGAAGTCAAAGTTTTCTTTGGGGTTCTAGTCTCCTTAATAAAATAATAGAGGGTGAACTAGAAAAGAAGTCTGACAAACTCTTTTGGATTGCATAAGGAAGAGGAAACAAAGCTAACAAGCTATCAGTCCTGGGGCCTACCAAGTAGAGTAGAGGTGTGTGGAGAAAAGGAAGAAAGTTCTAAACCTTGAGTTGAGACACTCACCACAGTTAGTGAGGAGGATCCCCAAGCAACCTTGTGGTAGAAATTAGAAGTTCTGAAATCAAAAAGCAAAGGGGCAGGTTTAGCAGTAAAGACAGGAAAGCTACTGCCTCTAACAGAGTTCTGTAAAGGATGGGTATATTATCTCACTTAGGGGTTAATCATTCCTCCCACCTCCTTTTCATATCTTCACAGGGCTCTGACTCAGATTTTCTGTAAGTTGGTCTCCAGGCCTGGCAATGAACTCTGTGACTGTTTAGGGAGGAGACAACAGTGTATACTCTTCAATCTTAGAACCACATAATATCAAGTAGCCAACTGGCCTAATATCATAGGCCAGAGGCATATATATATTTAAATTTTTTACTGGATATTTTACTTACATTTCAGATGTTATCGCCTTACCTCATTTCCCCCCTGCCCAAGAAACCCCCTAGCCCATCCCCCTTCCTCCTGCTTCTATGAGGATGTGCCCCCACCTACCCCCCAACTCCCAACTCCCAACTCCCAACTCCCCACCCTCGAATTCCCACACACACAGCGTCCAGCCTTCATGGGACCAAGGATCTCCTCTCCTACCTATGCCCAACAAGGCCATCCTCCCTACATATACAGCTGGAGCCATGGGTTCCCCCCCATGAGCTCCCAGGCTGTTGGTTTAGACCTGGGAGCTCTGCCTAGTTGGTATTGTTGCTCTCCTCATGGGGCCTCAAACCCATCAACTCCTTCAGTCTTCTCACTCACTCCTCCATTGGGAACCCCATGATCACTTCAATGGTTAGCTGTGAGCATCTGCCTCTAAATATGTAAGATTCTGGCAGACCTCTAAGGGCACAACTATATCAGGCTCCTGTCAGCATGCACTTCCTGACATCCACATCAGCATCTACCTTTGGTGACTGCACATGGGATGGATACCCAGGTGGAATGGTCTGCAGACAGCCCCTCCTTCAGTTTCTGTCCCACACTTTGTCTCCATATTTGCACCTTTGAGTATTTTGTTACTCCTTCTAAGAAGGACCGAAGCACCCACACTTGGTTTTCCTTCTTCATGAGCTTCATGTGTCTGTGAGTTGAATCTTGAGTATTTCAAGCTTCTGGGTTAATATCCAATTATGAGTGAGTGAATACCATGAGTGTTCTTTTATGATTGCGTTACCTCACTCAGGATGATATTTTCTAGTTCCATCCATTTACCTAAGAATTTCTCAAATTTCATTGTTTTTAATAGCTGAGTAATATTCCATTGTGTAAATGTATCACATTTTTTGTATCCATTCCTCTGTTGAAGGACATCTGGGTTCTTTCCAGCTTCTGGCTATTATAAATAAAGCTGCTATGAACATAGTGGAGCATGTGTCCTTGTTATATGTTAGAGCATCTTCTGGATATATGCCCAGGAGTGGTATGGCTGGGTCCTCAGGTAATGATATGTCAATTTTCTGGGAACTGTCAGATTATTTCCAGAGTGGTTGCACCACTTACAATCCCACCAACAATGGAGGAGTGTTCCTCTTTCTCCACATCCTTGCCAGCATCTACTATCACCTGAGATTTTGATCTTAGCATTCTTACTGATGTGTGGTGGAATCTCAGGGTTGTTTTGATTTGCATTTCCCTGATGACTAAGGATATTCGAACGTTTCTTTAGGTTCTTCTCGGCCATTTGAGTTTCCTCAGTTGAGAATTCTTTGATTAGCTCTGTACCCCATTTTTTAATAGGGTTATTTGGTTGTCTAGAGTCTAATTTCTTGAGTTCTTTGTATATATTGGATATTAGCACTCTATTGGATGTGGGATTGGTAAAGATCTTTTCTCAATCTGTTGGTGGCCGTTTTGTCTATTGACAGTGTCCTTTGCCTTACAGAAACTTTGCAATTTTATGAAGTCCTATTTGTCAATTCTTGATCTTAGAGCATAAGCCATTGCTGTTGTCTTCAGGAACTTTTCCCCTGTGCCCAAGTATTCAATTCTTCTTCCCCACCTACTCTTCTATTAGTTTCAGTGTGTCTGGTTTTATGTGAAGGTCCTTTATCCACTTGGACTTGAGCTTTGTACAAGGAGATAAGAATGGATCGATTGCATTCTTCTACATGTTGTCCATTCTTGTGGACTCCCAAGCTTTGAGGAGTGATTTGGGGGGTGGGATCTCAGATAAATAAATCTCAACAGGACCTGCAAACAAGAGATAATAAAATTAAGGCAAAAGTAATATGGAGTAGCTAAAGTTCAAGTATCAATAGCACCATTACTAAGATTATAATAGCTATAATCGTATGTTTACATTGCAAATAAGAGATCCAATTTCAAGGTTTCAACCAAAAAGGAGAGTGGTGCCTGGACTGGAGTTTAGTTAACACCCTCACATACAGCTTCCAGGCAAGGCTGCTAATTTTAGAGAAGAAAGAGCAAGAAACCAGAGCATCCTTCTGGCATTTCTGGCCTCTAGCCAGGCAGAGCCAAGGATATATTTGGCTTCTGGCTTGGACAAGAATGGAGCTGCTGATTTTAGGGTCTCCTCGTCCTAAATAATAATATTGACCAATTTCTCCTGTTTTCCTCACATTACTCTGATATTTTCTCCAAGTCTTTCTCTGCCTCAAGTAGATCATCTCTAGCCTCCTTCTGGCACAAATCTGAAACTGACAAAACAGAGAGAGATAGGATTGTGTGTGATGTTAATAAGGTTCCAGAAAATTGTTGTTGGCTTTGACAGTTATCTAGGAAGATCGAGATTGTAACACTCATGTGGTACTTGTATGAAATGAAGTTTCTGGTTTACAACTAAGTTTATATGTGATCATGAGGGCAGAGCCCCATGAATGCATTTGTTTCCATAAGTGAGGAGGACTAGATTTAACTTCCATCTGTTTTCACCATGATGGAACACAGGAAGAAAGAGTCTGTAGACGAGAAAATGATCTTTACCAGACCCATGTTGCCACCTTGATCTTCAAATGTTAGTGCTGGCGACTAAGTACTCATTATGCCATATATTGTTACCACTCAGAGCTGAGTAAGACAGAATTGTCAAAAAAAAAAAAAAAAAAATGCCCAAAGCACAGGCAGCAGATATAATAGTCAATTCATGGTGAATAGTATGAGGCCTACCTCATAAGCAAAATGGTGAGCCAAATAAGACTTAATATTTGTCAAAAAAAAATGTTGTAACTTAAAAAATTAAAATAAAATTATTGATTTATATTGTCAAGAAGGTATTCTTCTAGAAGCTAGAATCTACTGTGGAATGCCAGAATGCACAGATAAGTGAGCATATAATCAGAAGCCTGGAGCACATTTTAGTGAGTTTGATCTGGGGTAGGGGGAGTTATAGCCACCCTCTTTCTCATACAAGGTTTCTTAGCTTCCCCTATGAGCTTCTTCCCATGGGAATAAAACATTCTCAAGTCCCCTATTGGTTAACCAGGAAAGTATGTATTTCTCTTAAGCAGAATAGGAAAACTGCTATTAAAGAAGGATAAATTGAAAACCAGAAAGCAGGGTGCCATGAAACAATTTTAGAAAAGTTTTCATGCACATTCCCATGTAGCTATTCATCCATCTCCTTATGAAATTTTCTGTGATGACAAGGTTATGTGGAACCTCTGCTAGAAGAGCCTGTAGTGCACAGGTTTCCTAAGCTCTGCTTCCCCCTCCCTCCTTTTCCATGAGCAGCATAGAAAGCCGTGAGCTTCATTATATTTTCATGCCTGGATACCATTGTATTGTATCAGGAATTAGGATAATTTGAACAGTATAAAAGTGACAAGAGTAAAATACTCCATTTCCAGTCATGGTGTCATGTGGCAAATTTACAAAATGAAATGAATTCCAAGAAAACTGTTGGATTTCTCTTCTTGTTTACTTTCATTGTGTTTTATTTTTTTTTTATTTAAAATTTTTTTTTTTTTTCGAGTCAGGTGTTCCTGTTAGCTCTGGCTGTCCTGGAACTCACTCTGTAGACAGGCTGGCTCGAACTCAGAAATCCCTGCCTCGCCTCCCAAGTGCTGGATTAAAGGCGTGCCCACCACTTGCCGTCTCATTGTTGTTTTATACTAATGTTTTAATATTATTATTCATGAATACTAAGTATTCATATTGTCTATACGAATAATGTTGAGTTTGCTACTGAGAGGGATTCCAATGCAAATAAACCACTCTAGTTTCTATTTCTCAAGAAGAAATGGAGATTTGTGTCTTCTGCTACAGACTGCTCCTACCATCTCCAGAAACAAAATTCAAGGAGAAACTAGCATTTTGTTTATCCAATTTATTTAGCAATATTTAGTTCTATTTTGGTCATATATTTTGCCCAAAGCTGTGCTCTTTTCTCTCTGTGAAATACTATAGTTTGTTTTGTTTATTGCACAGAGTGGCACTGTGTAATCCTTTACTTCCTTTTTTTTCAGTATTTTACTTTTCCAAAGAGACAGCTGTGATATCTCAGAGCATCCTGCATGGTTCTGTTTTCCTTAATGTCTTTCATACACCATTTCTTCTTGTTAACAGTGAGCCACTGGAAAGCAAAGTGTTCCGTTTGCCAGATTGTGCCAAAATGTGATAGCTGCTCTGTTGCCCAAATGCAGTTTTTAAAATAAGCAGTAAACTTCCATAAGCCTCAGTGTTAAGGTATGATTCCCTAGAAAAAAAGCTTGTGACCTTGCAGTGGGGCCATGATTCACACAAAGGAGAGAGCCACTAGAGAAAAACTTCTGTGAGATTAAAGTAGCATGCCAAGGAAGGGGCCAAAGCTATGCATGAGGACCACACAGCTGCCATCCAGCATCAGCCAGGACTTCAGGAGTGCTGCAGACAGAGAACTCTGTTGAGTTCGCAACTGTTGGCTGAGAGGGCTATCTGGGGTGGTAGGTAAGGATCATTTGTAAGCAAATTGGGTTTTAACAAAAACAGAAGACTAGAAAAGAGAAGAGAAGGAGGAAGAAGAAGAGGAGGGGAAGAAGAAAGCAGAGGGAAGAGGATGAGAAAGAGAGAGATAGAGATAGATAGCAAGAGAAGAGAGAGAGAGAGAATAACCCATGAGCAAGTAGAAACCCACCCTCTCAGCATCTGGAAGGCTGATTCTGCACTGGCCAGAGAACAGGCACCAGGGAAAGGCTCCCACAGCCACCATGCCACTCAAATGTCATTTGAAGTTAAAGTGTTGAGTGTTATTACTAACATTTAGTCTAAAGTAATATTGGGTGGGGATAGAGAAAAACAGAAAGAGAGAGAGAAAGAGAGAGAGAGAGAGAGAGAGAGAGAGAGAAGAGAGAGAGAGAGAGAAGAAAAGAGACAGAGAGACAGATACAGAGACAGAGTGAGAACAATTTGTTGGTCATACTCATCTACTAAGGTCAAGGGTTTTGGCAGAATAGTGCAGTTTAAGGAAAAAGAAAAATCTCCCAGCAGTAGCATATCTGTATGATCTCCCTGCTTTGTAGCCATGGGAATCTTCATGACTCCTCTGAATCATACACATGACCCCTGTAAGTGCAGCCATAATACTTTCCTGTGGACTCAAGGGAGAATGTGTGTATAGCACTCAGTAAGTAGAGTCCTTTTTTCTATTTAGCACAGATTACTGTCCTCCATTTCATGCCATTAGAAACTTGCTTTGAAAACAGAATTAGACTGGGTGGGAAATGGTAACTGTGTGGTCACTGGTTCATCAGTGCTAGGGGAGGTGGAGATGCTCATTACCTCTGTACAAAATAGCAGCTCTTATAACCTTATTTTTTGTCATTGCAGAGGGCATGCCTCCCTCTATGACCCAGGTTACCTTCAACTTTGTGAGCTTCCTACCTCATCTCTGAAGTCCTAGAGTTATAGGTGTGCTATAGTACTGAGCTAGAGTTTTACTTTAAATGATAAGATTCTCAGATATTACAGTACTAATAAACCAATGCACTATCACATCAGGAAAATTGGTTGGCACCTGTAGAGATTTATGAGGAGATTTTTCTCTATATATAATATGAAAATATTATAGTCAGCAACTTAGAACAAGCAATACATTATTACAAAAGGTCATGGCATGCTTCTAAGGCACTGAAGAGTGTAAGACAGATAGTCTCACTTAGATGGCCCACCCTTAAGGGCTTTGCTTTTCATGTGGCCACCACTAGATGGGGTATCTGAAAGTTCTCTTCAGGCTTACTTGGAGATAAGGATAATACCTTAGATTTCCCCAAATCAACTACAGGCAAATCCATCTATGTGAGTAATCACAAAGTATGTGCATGAATACACATAGATTTAGTCACATTCTGCACTACTCACACCCACTAGAGACACTATACTTTTACTCTACAAATTGTTCTTGTAAGCTTTGAATATTTGATAATCTGAAACTGTAAGAAAAAATTGAAGCGGCAAAAACAAGCTAGAAGGTAACCATAGAAACATGTTCATTGTTAAGCTGACATCTGATTACCCAGAGCAATAATTCTTCACACGTGTGCATATTCTAGGAGTCCATGACACATTTATGCACATTTCCACCTCAGATCTTTATAATATATTAAGGATATTTTGGTCAGATAAATAATCTCATTTCACCTATGAAAAATGGCTCCACATTTTCAACTTTTACAAAGTCACCAAGTGAGTAAATGAGAAAAAAAATCGATGTCTAGGGTTGTGTGGTTGTCATATTGCTAGGTATTAAAGAAGTTACCTTGTTGTAGGTTTTTGCTATTCATGCTGAAAACCTTGTATCTGAATCCTTTTAGAAAATGCAGAAATGCACAATACTTAGCCTGGAATACAAAACCACATCTTTTAGTTAATATAGATTTGTTACAGAGTGTCCTCATGGCGTAACCATTGTATTACACACTGAGGATTTGGGATGAAGAAAATTAACAGAGAGAATTTGGGGGAGCATGCTATGGTCTAATACAATGGACAGACACATTTAAGGAACAAATAGCAATTATTATAAAAGGTGATAAAATGATCATAAGAGGAAAACAGAGAGAAATAACCCAAAACCTCACAAGGACAGGCTCTTGGAAAACGAAGACTTACTATTGGACTTAAACATGAGAGTTAGTCAAGAGAAAGAAGCAAGATAGATAAGCTGGCATTAGCAAGGAAGCCACAGAGGAGGGGGCAGAGAAAAGTGGACACATTTGAGCAAACTGTAGAGGGAAAATTGAAATCCAGTGGTTATGGATTATATAGAAATTTGAGGAAAGTAACTGGATACATGTATATCTGGCATTTCCCAGTATCTG